>JASEVX010000001.1:174523487-174568966 GCA_031761405.1 Serripes groenlandicus | reverse complement strand
AAAATTATCGATGATTTTAGAAAAAACAAACAATAATTGGATCAAACCTGCTCTGATTGTGTGAGTCAATAGCACTTTAAATGCAGAAACACTATCAGTTTTAGCCACATGTTATGGAAAGTATTGTCTGAGGTTTTCGAAAATCCCAGGGGAAGAATTCTGTCTGCTTTGATTAGCCTGCTCGGATCCCTTTATAAAAAGTTTATATATACAATAGCGTTATATCAGGGGAGGTAACCAATCTAGCAGAGCTTGCCCCTATTCAGCCAAATACTCTTTCATGGTAAATTCATTGTATACAACTAATGAGTACCTACTACATTCAGGTTCAGAAACGATTTTTGTTTGGAGTGTGACAAGAAGAAATGTTATAATAATAATAATTATACTTTCTGTTAGAGAGAATTTCCATATTTTTACCTAGATGTTTATCAAAATTCTCTGCTGCAGATTTGTTGTATGTGGGAAAGGGTTAATTTTATGATACATACTGCAAAAGCAGCAGGAGACTTTGAAAATATGGGCAAAAATATTAAAAACAGTTAGATATCAATTTTAGAGTTGAAAACATTGTAGCAAAAGGTGAAATTTCTCATTCTGACCAATGTTTTCAAAAAGGGTCTGAAGCAGAGGCGTTGAAAAAGGTTGGCCCTTTCCCCCATGTAGACGTTTTCTGATGCCTCTGATGACGGCTTTTTGAAAACATAGTGACAAAAGAAGAAATTGCTCAAAACGAGCAATTTCTCCTTTTGCCACAATGTTTTCCACTGTTAGTCATATGTTATCCATTCAATTATAGAGATTTGCTATTTTTTGACAAAATATGTTCAAAGTCGTCAGCTGCAGAATTGTCGTATGAGGGAAAGGGTTTAAGACAGTCTCTGTACCCATAGTACAAACAACATCCCACGTTGTTATCCCTCTCCCACACACAACAAATCTACAACAGACAACTTTGAAAATATGTAAGCACAAAATTTATATGGAACATCTCCATGAATGAATGTTAGATGGTTAAAAACATTGTGATAAGTTGTTTTTTAATGAGCAATTTTTTTCCTTTTTGTCAAAATGATTCAAGTACTGATTGAATAGAGTTGAAAACATTGTGATAACAAAAATTTAATGAGCAATTCCTCCTTTTTGTCAAAATGTTTGCAGTAATGATTGAATAGAGTTGAAAACATTGTGATAACAAATTTTTAATGAGCAATTTCTTCTTTTGTCAAAATGGTTCCAGAAATCGTCTGCTGCAGATGCAACAAATTATGTATTTGTTGTATTGAGGAAAGGGTTAAAATAATTATGAGAAAACTATTTATAATTACAAATGTATATTGTATCTACTCATTCAATCAACTTTGATGAATTTTGAAATTGCGTTTCAGTACAAATGATTTTAATTGGGATCTTATCAGTGTGGTTGCTTTTAACCCTTTCCCTCATATAAACGCTTTCTGACGCCTCTGCAGCAGACAGCTTTTTGAAAACATAGTGACAAATGAAGAAATTGCTCAAAACGAGCAATTTCTCCTTTTGCCACAATGTTTTTCACTTTTAGTCATAGGTTATCCATTCAATTATAGAGATTTTCTATTTTTTGACAAAATATGTTCAAAGTCATCTGCTGCAGAATTGTTGTACGAGGGAAAGGGTTAACTCTTTCCAGCATACAACAATTTTGCAGCAGACAACTTTAAAATCATCTAAACTAAAAAAAAGAAATTATTTATTGTAAATCTATATAAATGAAAGTATGATTATTAAATAGATTTGAAAACATTGTAGCAAAAGGAGAACTTGCTCATAATGAACACTTTATCTTTATTCGCAAAATGGTTTTCGAAAATCATCTGCTGCAGATGTGTGTCAACAATGTGTCTGCATGTGAGAAAGGGTTAAACCAGAATCACTTGATCTTAGGTTGAAATTAAAATTCATAAGTTCATTAAAGATAACATTCTAGGTAACAGAAAGTCTGATGGAAAATAATACTGATTAACCCTTTCCTCATATAGACGCTTTCTGACGCCTCGGCAGCAGACGGATTTTTGAAAACAGTGACAAAAGAAGAAATTGCACAAAAACGTGCAATTTCTCCTTTTGCCACAATGTTTTCCACTTTTTGTCATAGGTTATCCAATCAATTATAGAGATTTTCCACTTTTTGACAAAATAAGTTCAAAGTCGTCTGCTGCAGAATTGCCGTATGAGGGAAAGGGTTAATTCTAACTCAATCCGACTTTGTCTAAAAGTAACAATGTCTTTTATTTTGGAACACATCTCATATGGATTAACATTTTCCCGCATACATCAAATCTGCAGCAGACGACTTTGTAAACATGTTGGCAAAAATATGGCAAATCTATATAAATGAAAGAATACTTATTGAAAAGAGTTGAAAACATTGATGCAGAAGGAGAAATTGCACATTAAGAGCAATTTCTTCTTTTGTGACAATGTTTTCAAAAGTCGTCTGCTGCAGAGGCCCCAATATGTGTTTATATGTGCAAAATGTTTAACAATGTCATCTTTCCTCACAAAAGTTTGTATTCTACCCAAAATCATTCTTTCAATTGTCTCTGGACATTGTTTAACCATATTCATCATAGCAAATATGCAGAAGGACAATTTAATGAAAAAAAGAAAGAGGAAAATCTATATATAAATGAAAGAAAAATTACTGAAAAGAGTTGAAAACATTGTGGCAAAAGGAGAAATTGCTCATTATGAGCAAATTCTTCTTTTGCAACAATATTTTCAAAACGCATTTATATGTGGGAAGGATTAACAGTTCATCTTTCCTCACAATTGTTTGTATGATCTACCCCAGAATTATGCTTTCGTTTGTCTCTGGACATTGTTTAACCCTTTCCCTTATACGACAATTCTGCAGCGGACGACTTTGAACATATTTTGTCAAAGAATAGAAAATCTCTATAATTGAATGGATAACCTATGACTAAAAGTGGAAAACAGTGTGGCAAAAGGAGAAATTGCACGTTTTGTGCCAAATACCCTGTAGCACCAGCTGATAGACATTTACAGAAGTATTTGGAATGGTCAGATAGCATCATGGAAGAAGGAAAACATTATATCGATAGGCATCAGAAAGCGTCTATATGAGGGAAAGGGTTAACCTTCTTCCACAAACAGCAAATTTGCAGCAGGAAAACTTTGAAAACACTTAGTAAACATTCTTTGGAAACTCTATATAAATGAAAGAATAATTATTGAAAGGAGTTGAAAACATTGTGGCAAATGGAGAAATTTCTCATTATAAGCATTTTCTCCTTTTGCCTCAATGTTTTCAAAGGTTGTATGCTACAGAGGTGTCAGAAAGACAGTAAGTTGGAAAGGTTAATTACAATTGTATCTACAATTTTAGATTTAACATAACATATAATGGAACACAATGAATGTAACTTCTCAAAACTGTTTCAGGTTCCCAGTAGAAAAATACCCTGTGGTGGCTCTAAAGGGGGCACCAGCCAAATACCCTGTAGCACCAGCTGATAGACATTTACAGAAGTATTTGGAATGGTCAGATAGCATCACGGAGGAAGGACAACATTATATCGATGCTAACTTTGGAAAAAAGAAATTTCTGGGACTTCATTTGAGGAATGGTGTTGACTGGGTATGTGGATTATTCTGTAGTATTCGGGGTTCTTACCAGAACCTGTAAACCTGTTTAACCCTTTCCCACATATAGACACTTTCAGACGCCTCTGCAGCAGACGACTAATGAAAACATTGTGGCAAAAGTGCAATTGCTCATGATGAGCAATTTCACCATTTCCCACAATGTTTTCAACTCTATTTAATAATTAAACTTTTATTAATGGAGATTTTTCGCATTTTTGAAAAGATGTTTTTAGAGTCATTAATGATTTCAAAGGTTGTCAGATAAAGATTTGTTGTATGTTGGGAACAGGTAAATATGAAAAGGTCAGTGATTGTTCATTTTTAAAGTTTAATCCTTTCTCATATATAACAAATCTGCAGCAGACCATTTTTAAAACATCTTGGCAAAAATACTGAAAATCCCTTATAATGTAGTAAATGTACGTATAATTATTGATTTCAGTTGAAAACATTGTGGCAAAAGGAGAAATTGCTAAAAATCCATTTGCCACAATGTTTTCAAAAGCTGTCAGATGCAGAGGGGTCAGAAAGTGTCTGTTAGTGGGAAAGGGTTAATATGAAAAGGTCAGTGATTGCTCATGTGTTAAATTTAACCCTTTCCCACGTACAACCAATCTGCAGCTGATGACTTTGGCAAAAATACTGAAAATCTATATTAATGAATTATACTTATTGACAAATAATTGTGTTGTGGCAAAAGAATTTCTCTATTTGCAACAATGTTTTCAAAAGCTGTCAGATGCAGAGGGGTCTGAAAGCATCTGTATGTTGGGAAAGGGTTTAAAAGCATGTATATTGTTTGTGTACAGGTCAATTTCATTACTAATTTTCTGTATAAATAACATTGCAATTAAAGACCACCTGTGAACATGGACCAGATTGTTCACTTCCAATCGATGGTCTTTAAACAGAGGTTTGATTGTATTTTAATAACAATCATTTTATTTTTGAAATTGATTTAACAGAAAAACGCCTGCAATCACGTCCATGGACTGAAGCAGTACATGTCATCTCCCCAGTGTTTAGATCCAGCATCTGGTGGTAACGTAACCATGGAAATGTGTTTTCCTAGTACAGAGGAAATTCTAAGGTAAGAATAAGTTATTAAACCTTTCCCTTATGAAGACGCATTTTAAATATATGCAGCAGAAAAGTTTTGTAAACATTGTGGCAAACGGAGAAATTGCTCCTGAGCCAATGCGTCCAACAGTAACTCTATTCAAAACTATGTTTGTCATTAATAGAGTTTCTACATTTTTTACTAAAAATTTTCAAAGACATCTGTCAAATGTGGGAAAGGGTTAAGTGGGCTTGAAAGGAAGTAAAAAGTTTCAACTCTGGTTTATTTTTCAGATCCGTGAAAGCAGTGGTTGAAATCAATAACTTAGATGTGATCTATGTGGCCACTGATAAAAGTCCACTCATTGAAGAATTAACAAAGGAACTAGCAGAATATAATGTGAGAACTTAAACGTTTAGTACAGTTTTAACCCTTCTCCATCCTGCAGACACATTTTGACGCATCTATGGGAGATGAATTTTTAAAACTTTCTGTCAGAGGAGAAAGTGAGATCATGAGCAACTACTAATTTAGCGAATATGTTTAAATTTTTCAATTACAAGAATTTTTCATATGTTAGCCTAAATGTTTTGAAATTTGTCTGTTGCCAATTTGTTTATGCCAGAAAGGGTAACCCTTTACCACATAAAGACAGGCGCTGATGCCCCTGCAACAGACGACTTTTCAAAACATTATATGAAATTGCTCAAAACAAGCCATTTGCCATAAAAAAAAAAAAATCAATTCTTTTAAATGATTTAACTTATTTATAGAGATTTTCCATATTTTTGCCAAGATGATTTCAAAGTTGTCTACGGCATATTTGTTGTATGCGGTAAGGAGTTAACTGAAGCAGGCAAAATGAAGAAAGCTTGCAGCAGACAACTTTGAAAACAATAAGTCGAGAATAAGTAAATCCTCTATAAACTGAAGTATAATACTTTGATAGGATTAAAAACCTTTTGACAAAAGTCATCTAATGCAGATGTTTCAAAATGAAAGGGTAAATGCTGTTGATTAATAGGAAAAAGTCAAAATGAGCAATATCTCTTTTTTTCATACAAGGATTTCCACTGTTAGTTTAATCTTATTTATTTTACATCAATTGCGAAACAAGCTTTTAGCTTATATTAATCACACTAGATGTCTGCTTCCGGGGGACAAAACCAGTACTAGCGCCGTTTGTGTGAAGAAATCTCAAAGGCAGAACCCACTCATCATGGGATTCGAACCCAGATCCTTTAGTAAGACAGGTTGACGCTCTACCACCGTACCACTTCAACAGTATTCCCGGACTTCCACTCTTTCTATTATATGTTGTTTCTTTTGTTAATCTGTACCATTATTTAAAAAAATGGAAGACATGTCTTTCCCTGCTTGGCGATCAGGATTGCAGAGTGAGCATAACCTCTGACTGACTGGCTGGTGTCAGGATAAATGGAGTAGTAGAAGTGGTAACTAACAAACACCTTGATATAACAAGAGCTGTCGGAGGACAGCGCGCTCGACTTTACAATGCTTATTCACTGAAGCACTGTTTCAGTATATTGCCTTTAAGTACTATTAAATCATATATACTCTATATGTAAAAGCAACTGAATAGTACATACATTTAAATATATGTAATTTAAAAATTCAAATTTCCTAATCAATCAAGGGCCATAACTCCATATTTAGGATACAATGGAGTTATGTAACCTTATTGTGTGATGGTCCTTAATAAATGTGTGAAGTATGAAGACTGATTTGAATGAAGGGTTATAAATGAAAATGCCAGCTTGCCCTAAAACGTTAACCGGACACCGACACCGGGGAAAGTAGTAAAGTTTCATTTTTCTTCGAATAGTCAAGCTAAAATCAAAACTTTAAAGTTGAGCTAAACGCAAATGTTAAAACTGACTAGTCCAAAAATAGCAAAACCTTAAAAAAAAGGTTTTCCAAATGTTTGACACCAAAACCCGTTTGATATGGTGAAGAACTATATTTGATAATTAAAAATTAATGTAACCAAAAATAATGAATTTATCTCAAATTCTCAAAATCAACCAAAAATCATGTTTTTTACCCCAAAAAGATGGTCACACTCCATATCTTCAACATACAATGTGAAAAAAGGAATTATATGTAACTACATTCCAAATATGAAAGCCCTAACACAAGTACTGAAGTAAACAAGATGTGTTTGTGAAACACTGATGCCCCCGAATGGCAACATCTAGGTCAAAGGTCAAGGTCGCCAGGTCAAAAATGTTGGTACTGACAGAAAGGTCATGTCACAAGGAATACACATGTGAAATATGGTAGCCGTACCTGTTATGGTTCAAAAGTTTTGGTCAAGGTTAAAGGGTTTTTTCGAGAATGGCAACATCTAGGTCAAAGGTCAATGTCGCAAGGTGAAAAATGTTGGTACTGACAGAAAGGTCATGTCACAAGGTATACACATGTGAAATATGGTAGCCTTACCTGTTATGGTTCAAAGGTAGTGGTGAAGGTTAAAGGTTTTTTTGAGAATGGCAACATCTAGGTCAAAGGTCAAGGTCGCAAGGTCAAAAATGTTGGTACTGACAGAAAGGTCATGTCACAAGGAATACACATGTGAAATATGGTAGCCGTACCTGTTATGGTTCAAAAGTAATGGCCAAGGTTAAAGTTTTTTTCAAGAATGGCAACATCTAGGTCAAAAGTCAAGGTCAAAAATGTTTGTACTGACAGAAAGGTCATGTCACAAGGAATACACATGTGAAATATGGTAGCTGTACCTGTTATGGTTCAAAAGTAATGGCCAAGGTTAAAGTTTTTTTCGAGAATGGCAACATCTAGGTCAAAGGTCAAGGTTGCAAGGTCAAAAATGTTGGTACTGACAGAAAGGTCATGTCACAAGGAATACACATGTGAAATATGGTAGCCGTACCTGTTATGGTTCAAAAGTAATGGCCAAGGTTAAAGTTTTTTTTCGAGAATGGCAACATCTAGGTCAAAGGTCAAGGTCGCAAGCTCAAAAATTTTGGTACTGACAGAAAGGTCATGTCACAAGGAATACACATGCGAAATATGGTAGCCGTACCTGTTATGGTTCAAAAGTAGTGGTCAAGGTTAAAGTTTTTTTCGTGCAGGCCAATAACTAGATGCCCACCGAATCGGTAAAATAAAAATTAAATGAAAATCCCAACTTTCCCTAAAACTTTAACCACCCAAAATCATGTTTTTTACCTCAAAAAGAAAGTCAAAATCAGCATCTTCAGCTAACAATATGAGAAAAGGTATTATATGTAATCAAATTCCAAATATGAAAGCCCTAACACAAGTGCTTATTGAGAAAAATTAAAAAATTAAATGAAAATCCCAACTTGCCCTAAAACTTTAACCACCCAAAATCATGTCTTTTACCTCAAAAAGAAGGTCTAACTCGGCATCTTCAGCATACAATATGAAGAAATGTATTAGATGTAATTATATTCCAAATATGAAAACCCTAGCACAAGTACTTATTTTGAAAAGTTAAAAATAAATGAAAATTCCTACTTGCCCTAATACATTAACCGGCCAAAATCATGTCTTTTACCCCAAAAAGAAGGTCACTGACTCAGCATCTTCAGCATTCAATGTGAAGAAAGGTATAAGATGTAACTATATTCCAAATATGAAAGCCCTAGCACAAATACTTATTGAGAAAAATTAAAAAATTAAATGAAAATGCCAACTTGCCCTAAAATCATATCTTTTACCCCAAAAAGAAGGTCACACTCTAAATCTTCAGCATACAATATGAAGAAAGGTATTAGATGTAATTATATTCCAAATATGAAAGCCCTAGCACAACTAAAACTTTAACCACAGAAAATCATGTTTTTTACCCCAAAAAGAAGGTCACACTCAGCACCTACAGCATTCAATGTGAATAAAGGTATAAGATGTAACTTTATTCCAAATATGAAAGCCCTAGCACAAAAAAATGCCAACTTGCCCTAAAACTTTAACCGGACGCCGACGGAGACGCCGACGCCGGGGCGAGTAGTAAAGCTCTCATATTCTTCGAATAGTCGAGCTAAAAATGATTGAAAGCTGCATAAAACATCATGTTAACAAACAAAGACCGTTTTTTACTCTGTACAGTTTGCAAGATTCTATATGTAGCCTATTAGGCAATGAGTTCTTGTTTAACCCGTTTCTTACATATAGGCACTGCAGTAGAGGGATTGTGAAAACATTGTGGCTAATGGAGTTCTAAATTGCTCATGATGAGCAATTTCCCCCTTTTGCCCTTATGTTTTCAACTTTATTCAATAGTAAATATTCATTTAAAAGACTTTCCACAATTTTGCGTGTATGTTTTCAAAGTTGTCTTCTGCATATTTGCTGTATGTGGGAAAGGGGTTATTTAAACCCTTTCCCACATACAGCAATTCTGCAGCAGACGACTTTGCATCTCTTGTTTTTTCCCATATTTCCAGGTAACAGTGTATCACCAAGACCCCTGGATTCCTCAGATAGATTTGTATATCCTCGGACAATCTGACGTATTTATAGGAAACTGTGTCTCTTCTTTTACGGCATTTGTGACCAGAGAGAGGACAGTTACTGATAAAGTGTCCTTATTCTGGGGAACCATTTAGTTTACTGATTGTTTATGTGTCGCCTACCCTGCCAGGGAGATACTTAGAGATCACTTCTATGTTTCCCGTTCATCACACTCTCATTTACTGCTTTTACATATGAACGCTTTCCCACATACAACAAATCTGCAGCAAAAAAAACATTTATATGTTAATTTTACTGACAAAATTGAAAACATTGTGGCAAAAGGATAAATTGCTCATTTTGAGCAATTTCTCCTTTTGTCACAATTTTTTCAAAAGTCCACTGTTGCAGAGGCATCAGAAAGCATCTATTTGTGGGAAATTATTTAAAGACAGGTGTTAAATGTCAACTTTTGAAAAAAGGTTGTACTTAACAACAGTATAAGGAAAAGATAATGTAAAATCTTCAAACAATATAAGTTTATCTTTCAGATAGAATACAATTTTTTAGTGACAAATTGATTCCTTCAGCTATGTATAATATTTTCAGATAGCAGACATGTACAAAAAAAAAAAAATCCCGCATACAACAAATGTGCAGCACACAACTTTGAAATATATAAGCAAAAAGATGTGAAATCTCTATAAACTAAAATATAATCATAGGATAGAGTTGAAAACATTGTGGCAAAAGGATAATAGCTCATAATGAGCATGTTTTTCGAAAGTCATGTTGTACATATCAATCAAATTGTGTCAACAAGTGGGAAATGGTTAACCATATACCTCCATTGAAATTTGTAAAGTCTGCTTTGAAAACATCAAAGAAAAAAATGTATAAATTATTTATTATATGTTGAAAATTGGAAATACATTTTACATAATTGATTATATATATATGATTTGATGTGGAGTGCTTACATGTGGTTTAGGGCTTTATTTTGAGATGTTTTCTGAATTGTTACTTTGAATAATTATACAAGGAGGAATTTTAATTTTTCTCTAAACTGGAGCTAGGTTTGAAATTAATGTAGAGGAAATCCTTTAGAACTAGCCATGTTTTTTTTTAACGAAGGTCACCTTGGTTGAGGTCATACATGTTTTAAAAAACGTAGTTGTTTATTTTAAAAATTTACAACATTTCTTCAACTTTACATTACTTTGTGCCTTAATTGATTTTATTTTGTTGTTTTATATCATTTATTTCTGTTAAACGTTTGCCACCAGTCTCATTGAAATCAGATAAAAATACTTCACTGTGAGTATTTTGAAACTGACGACACAGCATAAAAGGTTGTATCAGATTGACCTTATACATTTAAATATTCATGAACAGGTGCTCTTTTATCTGTCTAATGAAAGCTCACATTTCAGCCTATGCTTGTTAATTTACAATCCGAACACTCAGCCAGCACCTCTTTCTTCTCTGTCTTGTTTATTTTTATGGGTTATCTCCCAAATTGATATTTAAGGATTTTGAAGGCCACAATTTGATGCAAAGGTCAATCTGAAATTAACTGAAGTAAGCAGTCATCAGACCTATACAAGCATTTGCTACTGCAACTACGTCTGGGTCTGATTGTAATGAGATTGCGTTTCTCAGTTACAACTAATCTGCAGCAGACCATATCTAGGCAAAAGTATAAAAAAATCTACAATATATGAAAGTATAACTATTGAATAGGGTCGAAAACATTGTGGCTAAAGAAGAAATTGCTCAGTATAAGCAATTTCTTTCTTTGTCACAATGTTTGCAAAAGTCTTCTGCTGCATAAACGTCAACATGCATATATATGAGGGAAAGGGTGAGTTAAGGTACCAAACAAAATATTGAATGTAAAGAAACATGTATATAATATATTTACCTTATTCGATAATATAGGAATACAGATTGACACAACCATGTTTCCTGGCTGTTTTGTTTCAGGGACCCAAGCATTTAAATAATTCATCCAGGGAATAGGTATCATGAAAGGTTGTGAAATTGTGTATATTGGTATGTTAATATGGTATTAAATTTATTTGTTAATACATTTGTTTTATGATTGTCAGTTGCTTCTTTACACATACAACAAATCTGCAGTAGATGACTCTTTTGTGAAACTATAGAATAAATGTTTATTGAAAAAGGTTGGACACATTGTGTCACATGCAGTGTATTCGTCCCTTTTCCACATGCACAAGAATGCAGCAGACGACTTTGATGAGAGTGTAAGGCTGTTTTCAGTAAATATCACGGCAGCCAGTTCACCTATCGATTGTTTCCTTCTTTTTTTGTACCTGTGCGCTGCACAACATTCTTCTGAGACCACCAGATGACCTTGAAAATAGTAAGGCAAAACTATTTAAAATCTCTTGACCCTTTCCCTCATACAACAATTCTGCAGCAGACGACTTTGAACGTATTTTGTCAAAACATAGAAAATCTCCGTAATTGAATGGTTAACCTATGATAAAAAGTGGAAAACATTGTGGCAAAAGAAGAAATTGCACGTTTTGTGCAATTTCTTCTTTTGTCACTATGTTTTCAAAAAGCTGTCTGCTGCAGAGGCGTCAGAAAGCGTCTATATAAGGGAAATGGTTAAAATGAAAGTATTATTATGCATATTGAGCTGTAAACATTGTGGCAGATGCAGCAATTGTTCTTCATGAGCAATTCCTCCTTTTGCTGCACGTTTTCAAAAGTTATCTAATCCAGATGCATCAAATTGTGGCTGCATGTTTGGAATGAGTTTGAGCATTTAAGAGAGACGTTGCTATTTGTCTTTAACTCCTGACTGATGGAACCAAGGCCAGCAGTCTTATCTCCGGCTTGTGACTGTTGGCTACCTAACTCATCATTTGTATCTTCATATTCCTTAAATTGGCTATGAACTCCTCCCAATACAAAGCTGGGCAAATCCATTTCCAACTTACAACAAATGGAAGACGGTGGTGCAATTGTCAAACATTATGTTGGCAAAGGAACAGAAAATGGAAGTATATTTATTGAACGAAGTTGAAAACATTGTGACAAAAAGAGATTTTGCTCATTATTTTCAAAAGTCGTCTGCTGCAGAGGCGTAAAACAACTTCTATATGTGGAGAAGGGTGAACAAAAAAAAAATGCATTGAAAGGGTTGTTTACACCGATACTTCTCCTGCAGTAAGGTTTTATATGTATCACTGGTATCAAATTATGTTTACCGAATATTAAATGACATGCATCGTAAAAAATACCGAATATTAAATAACATGCATAGTAAAAAATGTATTCTCAACCACTTCCATGTTACAGACACGTCTATAGAAAACAGTGTTGGAACAGGAAGAATTGCTAATCTTCGATGTTAAAACATGCACGTGTATATCCTTTTGTGGAAAACTTTCCTCGTGAGCGGCAGATCAGGGTTCGAGCCCGGCTCATACCAAAAACACAGTTGATAGCAATGGCTTCCTTCCTTGGCGCCAAATGATGCGGGGATAGCACTTCGACTGATGCATCGATGACAGGATAAATAATACTGGTAGTATTGTTTACTCTCCCCAGAAAAAAAGGCCGTGATATAACTGCAATACTGTTGAAAGCGGCATAAAATACCAACCAGACAAATTTTATTTCTTCAAACGGCTTTCAGTTGGATGAGTCTAAATATCGTATCGTCAGATAATGGATTAACCCTTTCCCTCATACGACAATTCTGCAGCAGACGGCTATGAACATATTTTGTCAAAAAATAGAAAATCTCTACAATTGAATGGATAACCTATGACTAAAAGTGGAAAACATTGTGGCAAAAGGAGAAATTGCACGTTTTGTGCAATTTCTTCTTTTGTCACTATGTTTTCAAAAAGCCGTCTGCTGCAGAGGCGTTAGAAAGCGTCTATATGAGGGAAATGGTTAAACAGTACATTCCACATTTTGACGCACCCACAACATTTGACTTGTGCAGAGTCGGCAGAAATCGTGTAAATGAGGGAAAGAGTTAATCCGAATACGAATGCGGTAACCATCAAATACGTCCTCGATGTTTGCAGGTAGTCACTCGGGTTTCATAATGAATGACTTTAGTTTAACACCGTTTTTTCAACGGCATTTCAGTTATATCACAGCGGCCAGTTCACAATCTAATGTATTTTTTCAGCCTTTTTTGCACCACAACATTCTTCACAGGCAACTGGCTACCCCTCCCATATTAGATACATAGCTATCTCTTTTTCCGTCGTCTGTTTGTCTGTCTGTCAGGCTTTAACTGACTGCCATATTGGCAGGTTAAACATGTGTTCCTGTTAGAGCGTTCTCCATCTAACCGGGAGATCCCCGGTCTTTAATTGCATGCCGAAGAGAGTATACTATAAACAATGGTAGTAACGACGGCTTCCTTCCTTGCCGCTCAGTCAGGGTTGTTGGGATTGCATTACGACTGATTCATCGGGGTCAACAAAGGCTGTACAGTGCTGGTAAATTACCCAGTAAACACCGTGGGTATAACTGAAAAACTGTTGAAAATGGCGTTAAACACGATATATACAAAACCCTGAATCCACAGGGAATCGAACTTGCCCATAGACACCTTTATCTAGAAGGGCCATGCTGCTGCATACTAATGCTATGCGTGACCTTGATTCTACTACTGTTATACGAAATATAGCAATGTATTAACCCTTTCCCTCATACGACAATTCTGCAGCAGACGACTTTGATCATATTTTGTCAAAACATAGAAAATCTCTATAATTGAATGGATAACCTATGACTAAAAGTGGAAAACATTGTGTCAAAAGGAGAAATTGCTCGTTTTGAGCAATTTCTTCTTTTGTCACTATGTTTTCAAAAAGCCGTCTGCTGTAGAGGCGTTAGAAAGCGTCTATATGAGGGAAAGGGTTAATTAATAGTACGCATTCGAAGAAATGAAATGCCTTATAAATATCCTTAGCTAAAATTATTAGCTCCATTATACATGTGCTTTGTCACCCACTGTCATTTGTGCTGTGCTATAAAGATATGTGTTTGTATTTGTGTATGGGCCGGAGGCCTTTGTTCGATAAACTTTGAAACTTGATTCCCTGTGCTTGATTGCCCGAATGATTTATTGGCGAACCGCGCTGAGCAGATCAGACTGCATTGGGGTGCACAGGGTCGACCTGAAAGGATTATGAACCGTTCGGAAATGTCATGAACTTGGAGTACCAAAATATTACTTAACATCAACATACAGACGTGTGTTCACTATATACCCAGTTTCTTTATCAGGAAGTCTGGCGTTTTCCAAAAGGTTCACAGAGGATCGGCAGTTCTATTGAAACTAATCCAAGTATGAAGCTCGTTTTACGACATAATAAGTATTGGTTAGACAAATACAAAAAGCATAAAATAAGGCCTTGAAATAAACTTCCTGGTGTTTACCTTTTCCCACTTTTAGACGCATATGAAGCAGATGACTTATGAAATCATTGTGACAAAAGGAGAAATTGCTCATAATGAACAACTTCTTCTGTTGCCATAATCATATTAAACAATTCAATACTGTTATGTATAGAGATGTGTACATGTTTTGTCTTGATCTGTTCAAAGACTATTTTGTATGTGGGAAAGGGTTAAAAAAAAACATACATTTAAACCCTTCACCTGGTTACATACGTGAGTTGGCGCCTTAGCAGCAGACGGCTTTAAAATTAATTATGGGAAAGGGAGAAAAAGCTAAAAACACTAGCATATTTTTCTCGTTTTCAACACAATAATTTTTAATCATGCATCAACAGTATACTGACACTTTTCGATATTCTAACTCTTCAGTCTTGAGATGTTCCCAAAAGCAGACGACTTTGAAAATATTATTTCGCATATATGGTAATGCACTGTTTCATACCCTGGTATTATGCACTATGAGAACGCCCATTTGTATGCGTATTGTATTACAGCCTTTCCCACATGTGGATGACTGTTGACTGCATCAGATGACTTTAGTAATAACTAAATTACTCAAATATATTTGAATGTTTGTGCAAACAGTAAAGACGCCATGTGCAATTTAATTGATTGATTAATTGATTGGGGTTTAACACCGTTTTTAACAATTTATTAGTCATATCACGGCGGCCAGTTCACCTACTCATGTGTTTCCTGGTTTTCTCGCACCAGTACTCCACACAACAATCTTCCCAAGCAACTGGCTGCTTTTCCACATAGACTTAGTCCATTGGTGGAAGACGAATGACGCAGGTCGCAATGACTTTTGTCAAACGTCGGAAAGAAAGTTGGCCGAGCCGGGAATCGAACTCACAACCCCTGGATTGACGCAATTTAATTGAACAAGGAATGAATAGCAGGATAGGTAAATAACGTAAACGTGGAATAGACACAATAACCAGACTGTATTCTTACTATTCCCTTACCCCTCTTCACCACTACGCATTAAGGGTAAACAGCATTTTCAAAATGTGGGAAAATCGGGAAGACACGAAATAAGATTGTGGCATCCCCTGATGCATACATAAAAAGCGTGGGCTTTGTATCTCATGGATGATACTTTAACCGCGAACATGGAAGATCATGATCGGATTTCACAGAGGCGCGGGCTTATCTAGCTCTTTGCTGATTGCACTTTTTCAAACGTCGGCTTTCGTGTAACAAGGGGGAGAGGCCATATTAAAAAAAAATAGTTATTTATAATATCTCGACAAATTTAATTTTTTATTATTTAACTCTTTCAGCGCCGAATTGTTTAAAAGAGACTCTTCCATGTTCAAAATGGGGCATCTCCATTTCTCGTGTAATAAACGTTTGTACTATTTTAACAACTCAAAGGCAAACAAGGCTGATTTCAGGTGAGACAGCTCGTTACGAGCTGACTCACCTGAATCAGTATTGTTTGCAAAAACCTCAATATTGCCTCTGGCGCTGAAAGAGTTAAACTAAAAAAATTAGTAAGCAAACTGCTTCTTGAAACGAGAAACGAGTGTGTATTAAAAAGGGGATTTCAAATGGATTGATTTCGCCACGCAAAAACCGACCTTCGGATATTAACGACCGTCGAACATCCAGATCACCCTGCATCTCCGCAAATACTGATCAGGACCTTCAATGTTCCCAACCCTGTCGTTCATGCATTCTCTGGATAAAGTGTATGAACTAAAGTTCGAATATAAAAGTACACGTATTTAATTTGATCGTTAAGACCGTTAACCCTTTCTCACATATAACAAATCTGCAGCAGACGACTTCGAAAACAATCATTAAGATACATGGACAATTTATAAATGAAAGTAAAATTTCAGGAACAAAATGAAAACATTGTGGCAAAAGGTGTTAGAGCAATTTTTACTGTTGCCACATTATTTTCAAAAGTCGTCTGCAGCAGATGCTACAGAAAGCGTCTTAAGGGTTAACGTCAAAAGCGCCGGAAGGACGGGTTGCGTGTGACGTACCTTATGTATTATAGTGTTTTGGCAATTCACGTCTGTAATCATCTTCTACATGTCCCGAAATGGTTTGTTTTTTTAAATCGTCAGCTTCGAACACAGTTTAAATGGAGGAAAATGTCCCGCTGATGACATCAACAGTGTTATAAATCAGTACACATTTCATGGTTTATTAACAAACCCTATACATAGATCCTTACCTGACGTAAATGGAAACCTTTTCTCGAAATACAACAACTCAACTTAATCAGGGACACTATATTACAGTGTCCCTGGCTCAACTCAACTCAAATAACTGTATTAGCAATCGGCACAAGATGTGCCATTAGTCATACAGAATATATACAAAATGATTGCAAATGCAAAAATGCTTCATTTATATATTTAGCAAGACTTTTTTGTAAATTACATTTTTTAGTTGACATTAATCGTGAAAATTACAGCAACTCTGCGAAGACGACTTTGCAAACATCCTTGCAAAAGGTATGAAAAATACGAGTGAAAATAAATGTATTAATTACTGAAAGTGAGTGAAAGTAGAAAACAATCGGACAAAGGGAGAATTTCATGTTTTGTCGTAATGATTTCAAAGATTCGTAAATATGATGGAAAGCCTTACAGGTAAAACACACGAATCCGTGTCCGCTTCTCGGATTTAAGTACAGCTGAACTAAGGAGAGAAGCTTTCGTACTCGATGGTCGTATTTCCAATTCAGATATATATATATATACATATGCTTTTTGATTACACATTTCCCACATACAACACATCTGCAGCAGACGACTTTTAAAGCATCTTGGCAAATTAATGAAAAAACTTTGTAAATGAAAGAACACAATTGATGTACAATATATGTTTTGCATATTGTTATAAACATTTGGACAACCTGAGAAGTATTTGCTCACCATGAGCAATTTCTCCGTATGTCACTATGGTTTTTTTTAAAAGTCGTCTGCTGTGCAGTTGTCAAAATGTGTCTGTATTTGGGAAAGGGTCTATTATACATCAATATTCGCTGTACTCTATAGAATGTATTGAACACAAAAGGAAGTTCAATATTAGTAGATATGGTCAATGGTATTGAATAAAATGAGGTAACATTACACAAAAGAACATTAGAAGGGTCCATTGTTCTGGTAGAATGAAAACTGTTGGAATGTCAACTGATAATTTGTTTATAATCCTAAATCCTTTTCCACATATAACAATTAAAACATATAGGCAAACATAGGGAACATTTCTAAAGATCAAATATAAATACTGAATCGAGTTAAAAACATTGTGGCAAAAAGGGAAAATTGCTCATGATGAGCAATTTTCCCTTTTGCCACAATGTTTTCAAAATGTGTCAGCTTCAGGGGCGTCAGTATGCGTCGGTTTGTGGGAAAGGGTTAATTTATAAATTATCTATTATTCGTCAGTGTTTTCGGATTCGATCACATACCATATTAGAGGTAGTAAGAGTGCTCACTTCTATTCGCACGAAATCACTGAAGTACGGCGTATACAAATCGTGATACTAAATCTAAATATAACTATAGTATATAGATTATATGACGGGTAGCGCCTATTTATTAATCCACTAGAGCAGAAACCCCAAACAGGATCTAGAGTTTTTATTTTAAACAAGTAAAATAGTGTTCTGATTTTCGAATAGCTGGTTCATTTCTAACATAGAGGTAAGATTTATTTAATTTTCGTCTCTTTTATCAAACGTAAAGGTATATTTTCGTTTTTAAACCTATACGACAAACTGAACATATATTTATTGTATCATTTTCATGATTTTCCCTCTTAAATCTTAAGTCTATGTGGAAAAGCAGCCAGTTGCTTGGGAAGATTGTTGTGTGGAGTACTGGTGTGAGAAAACCAGGAAACACATGAGTAGGTGAACTGGCCGCCGTGATATGACTGAGAAATTGTTAAAAACGGCGTTAAACCCCAATCAATCAATCAATCAATAAACCCTCTTAAATATTTCTTAACTATGAATGTGACTGAATTAGAAAAATTCGACCATTTTACAACTATAACAGAATGTCACAGATTTGTAACATGTATTTAATTAAAAGATTTACGTACAAAACATACATACCGATTGTATTAAAACAATGTATTCATGTCTGAATTTGTTGACATTGGAAGCGAGGTCGGTTCTCAAAGAAAAACAGTTTACATTCTAAAATACCGTTATTATAAACATCCTTTACTTATTAACGCTTACCCAGAAACGGATGCTTTCTGACACCTCTACAGCAGACGACGTTTGAAAACATTGTGACAAACGAAGAAATTGCTCAAAACGAGCAATTTCTCCTTTTTCCACAATGTTTTTCAACTTGTTTCGGTAATTATCTAAAGAAATATCTATCTATCTAGCTCCATTTATATAGATTCTCTATGTTTTTGATTACAAGTGAAGTCTGAATTAGTTGACTTTTGATGGGTTCAACATAAACTAAAATGTACTGTTAACCACGAAAACCAACTTCTTTCTAGAGAAACGAAGTCAGTTCTCAAAGAAAAACACATATTTCCGGTAATTTAATAATCAATCTGAATTTGTTGACTTTTGGCGTGTTCAATATATGCTAAAATGTACCGTTATCCACGAAAACCGAAGTTAGTTCTCAAATAAAACCACTGAGCCATACTCGGTGTTCGCGAAACATGTTTCGGTTTCAGTATCTATTGAACGCTGGGTTTGTCAGAAATTGAATTGTGTAAGATCAACATGTACTTCTCAATACGTTGATAAGAAAACGACGGAGCAGCATTTGATGTGTACCCTTTCCCACATACACATATACCATTTAGACGAGCCTACATACGATAAATAGCACACACTAGGTGCACGAGCATATTCTGAGAAAGAAACATATATGTAGCATATATGGTTTTTAAAGACGCCAATATATTTAACCCTTTCCCTCATATAGACGCTTTCTGACGCCTCTACAGCCGACGGCTTTTTGAAAACATAGTGACAAAAGAAGAAATTGCTCAAAACGAGCAATTTCTCCTTTTGACACAATGTTTTCAACTTATAGTCATAGGTTATCCATTCAATTATAGAGATTTTCTATTTGTTGACGAAATATGTTTGAAGTCGTCTGCTGCAGAATTGTGGTATGAGGGAAAGGGTTTAATGATGTCAAAACGGAAATGCGTTAGGAACCGTATTCGCCTGACGCGAGTAAGAGCCGCGTCAGTTGATTTGGGGTCTAATCTACTCTCCGTAAAAGGGTGTTCTCCTACTCTTGTATTTCCTTGCCGCGTTCCCACACCAGAACTCCACACATCACTCTTCCCAAGAAACTTCGTAAAAGGATCACATAAGAGTACATTAGTGTAAGCCGAGCCCCGCTAGTTCAGTTCGTATTGACCCGGAATGTTGACCCGGAATGTCGAGACAGGGCTTGTGAGTTCGAACCCGAACTCGGACAACTTTCTTTCCAACGTTTGATAAAAGTCAATGAGACGAGCTTCATTCGTCTTCAACCAATTGGGCTAACAGTCTACATGTATGTGGAAAAGCAGGCAGTTGCGACCGACTGCTGGTGAGAGAAAGCCGGGAAACACATGTGTATGTGAACTGGTTCTCGTGATATGGCTGACCACTTGTTGAAAACGGCAATAAACTTCAATCAATCAAAGGAACAAAAATCAACTAATGTGGCTACAGTTCTAATTTTTAATCAAAAGATACATCTTGGACTAGATGACATGTAGCCGGACAGGGTAGGTTCTGGCGAGAGGCTCGTCTGACCCTTCATTGAGGGCAGATGCATTAACCTTTTCCCTCTTGCAGACGCATTTTGACGCATTTTCAGCAGATCTCTTTGTAAAACATCGTGACAACAGGAGGAATTGACACCGGTGGAATTTATCTGAACTTCATAATGAACAATTTCACCTTTTGTCAAAATGTGTTCAACTCTTGATTATTAAGCCTCTCCCTGAAAAAAGCTTCCATATTGTTTCCTGGATGTTTTCAAAATCATCTTCTGGCGATGTGGTGTATGAGGGTAAAGGTTAATTAAGATTGCAACGCACTACAAGCTGCGCGTGATTTTATTTGTCTAGTGAATATATAGCGTGTTTAGCGATTCTTGGTGGATGCTTTATTTGAATATTGTGTTACGCCGTATTTAACCATGTTCCGGCAATGTCACTGTATTACCTCGATAACTTACCAGTATGGAGTGTATGACCTGACACCAGAATAATCCCCGCCACCCTCAGCACCAATTAGGGAAGTCATATTACTACTGTTTTTAACATACAGTCAAACTTGCCTTAGGCAGCCACCCATTGGAGAGTCAAAATATGGCTGCTAGACACAGATGGTTGCATAATTCAAGTCAACTAAAGATAACAATGTTGTTTAGGTTAAGCTTACAAGTGGCTGCTTACAGAGGTGACCGCTAACACAAGTATTACTGTAGTTGGTATGACCCGACCGGGAATCGTACCCTGGTCTCCAACTCGTGAGACGGACACGAAGACGCACACGCGTGACTAAATGGTGTCTGATGATATGGCAGGTGATAACTGACAGGATTCATGACCCCTTCAAGCTAGGTCAAAGTCCTTTCGATAATATTATGTTAATATTTACCACGATTGGCTGAATATTTCACCCCAACCTGTGTATAAGAGAACAGAATTTTTACACTTTAATGCACACAAATTATACTCGTAAACAGCCTGAAGCTTAACTATTATGTGTTGGATTGCTCATACAGGTTTATACCGTTCAACTTGCAATGAATTTTTTTTAAGAACGAAAACAAGAAATATTTTCACTGTTTGTATATCTTCTTCTTGTTTCTATCGTAATAATTTGAATAGGTATATAATAAAAGGAAAATTATGCGATATGCTGCTTTGTTTTGTCAACTCGGAGAGTGGGTTTTCCTAGTTTTAGAAACGTTCGGTCCGTCGCGAAAAATCAATATTTCCACGCGTCTCGTAGAACAATACAAAACGATGTACAGCTATTGCACCTTACTAGTCCATATGTACTACAACTGTATGATGATAGTGTTGTCTGATAAAGGACGGCGTTTGCAAAAAAAAAACGCTCCATTGTGGTCTTACATCCGATACGAAGGTCTAAAATATGACGCACGGATATCCGCTACTATGCCGAAGAGCTGCTCTACCTATAATCCTAGGAATTGAGCAAAACAGGAACTTGTTTTTATCTCAAAGTCACGGACAATTCATAGCACTAATCTCTCTAGTCTCTCTGAGACCCTGAACGGAGGAAGATGAGTTTCGACTAATGTTCCACTAATTGCTGGTCGTCACAATGATTGTCACTGCAATACCATATCGAAAGGTCAGTTGTAACTTTCCGCCAAGCCTGACAATATATATTTGTAAATATATTGAAATTGGTTAAATGCGATCGAAACTTTGATTTTGGTTTAGTTTTCATGTCGATACTACGTGGTATCACATGATATACTGGGGTTTTTTCTCATTCTAAATTCACATTTTTTTTTATCTAAATTCGTTTAGGCTTCACCACGTGTGGAAAAATAAGAAATCCTGATCAGATTACACAGAGACGCAGGCGGATCTGGATCTGGATCATTGGTAGTCGCACATACCAGAAGGTCGATTATCTCGTGACTTTGTTCAAATAACTTATTTCGTACCCGGATTCCCAGTTTTTCCAATTTAAGAACCCGGATTTTGTTGAATGACTAACTAGAAAACAGTTTTATTATATATGATAAAAAGAAAATGGGCTGTGTCATAGAAAAACTCAGTTCACTAAGATAATGAACGAAAACGTGTATTTTAAACCCTTTTACTGTTGGAACCATTTTTGTGTGGACTGTTTCAGCAGTATCCGCGCCTTCTGATCGGGCTCCCTACTGTTGTCTGCCCAACTCAACATTGTTGTCTTGGTATTCATCAGATTGCCTATGGATCCTTCCAAATTCAAAGCTGGAAAAATCCATTTTATAAAAATTTAGCATTTAAGGTGTTCAACAGTAACACTCAATTAAACAACGTTCTCTGTAGGCGTGTTTATTTACTGACGAACACATGAATAAAACAAGGGCAAACAAACTCCAGATTCTTATGACATCATTAAAATCTATAATATTTAATGAAAGTGGTAAATATTCGACTGCTAAAACATGCCGCTTTAAAAACCTGCTTTTTGAGTTTAATTACATTTAAGATTATATTCAGTCGATGTCTGCTTTCTGGAGACTTAACCAGCACTCGCGGCGCCGATTGTGTAAAACATTCCGGGAAAAAAAGAACCCGCCCATCATGGGATTCGAACTCGTGACATTTAGTACGAGAAGCCAACGCTCTAACAAGGCACCACTTTCTTCCACAACCGCTTTTTAGCGACATGCTCGTGCATATCCATTTTCAGCTCGACTATTCGAAGAATATGAGAGCTATACTACTCACCCTGGCGTCGGCGTCATCGTCACACCTTGGTTAAGGTTTTGCGTGCAAGTACTTAAATACTACATGTATTGCATTGACACTTTCTACAACCCTACCCAACTATCAGACCTATGTAGATTATCAAGTTAGATAACTCTATCCTGCATTTTATGCAAGTTATGGCCCTTTTTTACTTAGAAATTTTGGTTAAAGTTTTGCGTGCAACTAAATTAAGAGTCCATATCTCAGTATTTACTTGATGCATTGCATTGAAAAAATGTATACAACCCTAGCCAACTATCACATCTATGTAGATTATCAAGTTAGATAACTCTATCCTGCATTTTATGCAAGTTATGGCCCTTTTTTTACTTAGAAATTCTGGTTAAAGTTTTGCGTGCAACTAAATTAAGAGTCCATATCTCAATATTTACCTGATGCATTGCATTGAAACTTTCTACAACCCTACCCAACTATCACACCTGTGTAGATTATAAAAGTTAGATAACTCTATCCTGCATTTTATGCAAGTTATGGCCCTTTTTTCAACTTAGAAATTCTGGTTAAAGTTTTGCGTGCAACTAAATTAAGAGTCCATATCTCAGTATTTACTTGATGCATTGCATTGAAACTTAATACAATCCTACCTAACTATCACACTTATGTAGATTATTAAGTTAGATAACTATATTCTGCATTTTTTGCATATCTTGGTAACTACTTGATGCATTGCATTGAAACTATATACAGCCCATCCCAACCATCACACCTATGTAAACAATCAAGTACGATAACTCGATCCAGCATTTTATGCAAGTTATGGCCCTTTTTGAACTTAGAAATTCTGGTTGAAGTTTTGCAACTACATTTAGAGTGTAATCTCAGTAACAACTTGAAGCATTGTATTGAAACTTTATACAACCTTTCCCAATTTCACAACTATATACACAACCAATAAAGATAACTCTATCCTGCATATGGTGCAAATTGTTGCCCTTTTTTTACTTAGAAATTATGGTTCAAGAGGTTTGCATGCAACTACATTAGAGTCCGCATCTTAGTAACTACTTGATGCATTCCATTGAAACGTTATACAACCTTTCCCAACGTTAAGAACTTGTGGTTAATGTTTTGCATGCAGCTTCATTCGAGTCCATTATCTCAGTAACTTAAATAAGCGGTGAAATAGTCGAGCGCGCTGTCCTCCGACAGTTCTTGTTTTGTTTGGATCGAATATGCAATAACCGGTTGGCATCCAAACATAGCTTGATTCTAGACATTATTTACAAACCATTAACCGTTTCCTAAGAATCGTATTACAATGTAAACACAGAATTATCAGAATTTTCAGGTGTTTTTGCTTTACTTTATCCCCATAATTTCGATTTCATACAGGGTTTAATTAAATAAAACGCTCTGAGGTCCAAGTCGAACGAAACCGACGCTCGGTACGTTGCGCGTAAAGTAGACACAGATCAGCATGCGCATCCGTGTAGTCTTTCCAGACCAATCTAGTCGATCAAGAGTTGTTTAAGCCTCTGTAGGACGGTCACAATCAAAGGCCGAGTATACAACTTGATCATGGAAACGACTTGATTTACAACCTGGAAGGTCGGTTTTAGTGTGACGTGATTCATGATAAGTATGATCTGTATTAGTGTTATTTAACATATATCGACTAACAGTGGTTTTTGGCCGGATTTCTCTAGCAATTCCGGTCTATAGATTGGCGATGTCCGTCTGTCTGTCAACATTTTGGTTAAAGTTTCAGGTTGAGGCAAATTCTCAGCACTGGAAAGGGTTACAAACTTGAAACTTTGTCGGAAGGTAACCAGTAACAAGTTCTATTGATTTATATGGTTACTTTGACCTTGACCTTGGTTTGTCGATTTTCAAGGTCAAATTGCCGACAATTGTCTGCTGCAAATGAATCTAAATTCATCTATATCTGGAAAAGGTTTCATACAAAATGAAGAAAGAGTAATTATACTATATTATATTGAAATGTAATCAAAATTAATTATAATTATCGTAACCATATGTCACACTTGTACAAATAATGAATTGTATATATGTTGTATAATGGGCCGGTGGCCTCTTTACTGGAATAAATACTTCATGCTTGATACTATGAAGATGCGTTAAGAGTTGAGACTCAACACACACTGGAATATCTAACAATTCTACTACAGCGAGTGCTTAACAGTATAGAGCCACTCCAGACTGCGCCATCTGACCAGGTTCTATACCGTTGGCTTCTCAACTTAATATTTGAGCCGTCCCGCGAGAAAACCAACATTGTGGACTCTGCGTAAAGTATCGACGCAGATCAGCCTAAGCATTCAGCGCAATATAGACTCGACAGACACTTTTCGTCTCCTGTAGATTTTCTTTTTCAGGAATAATTACTCAATACCTCTATCCCCTGAGACGGAATGTGTCGGCCCGGATCTGCGGACTGCGCAGTCTGATCTGGACGATACATTACACATAGGCCTTAATGTTGGTTTTCTCGCGGGATGGCTCATTTCTATCTTAATATTCTTAAATTTAGCTATTGTCTCTTCCAAAGGCAAAAATGGAAGTGTCCATTTTAAAAATTCAGCACTGAACACTGGTAGGACAGTTTAGATAGCACAGGTAGAAATCAACAAACACCCTAAGTATTAAGCCGAATTATTTCAATTCAAACGTAACACGTGGCGTAACATCGGATTCATAAGCAATTGTAACGTGTACCGGAGTTAAACCATCGCGGGTCACCCATCCAGGCTCTAACCGTGATGAACGTTGCTTAACTTTAAGACAAGGTCAACCATTCTACCAACGTCGCTATAAAAGCCGGCTTCCATAGCAATATTGTAGATGTGATATGTACCCCGTTACCATTACACAATTCTTGTTATGCGATCGGTTGAATAACCTTTTTCCATTTATTGACAAGAGGATCAAATGAGTGTAATAACATGGCGTAACATTCGCTATACAAATGTTCTTTTGAACATCGTGATTCGGGTGTACTGATTCTTCATCCATAACATTTTACCACGTGATCTATTCTGTTGTACAGACGACTTTGAAATTATCGAGTACAATGGTCGTCAACTTCTACAGATGAATGTATACATGTTGAATAGTGTTCATAACACATTATTGCAAATAGGGGAAAATGCTCATTATGAGGAGTTTCTTGTTTTGTTTCACCGTTTTCAAAAGTCGCCTGCTGCATGTGTGTCAAAGGGCGTCTTTATGTGGAAAAGGGATTAAGGGGAGAGTCAAGGAGTCCGGGAAGCACAATTTTCAAACAACGAGAACTATTTCATTCTTTACTTATAGTCACACTTTTTATGCAAAACAAACCCGATTGGAATCATTTATAGAAGTGAATGTAAGGATATAAGCCGTCCCGCGAGAAAACCAACATTGTGGACTCTGCGTAAAGTTTCGATCCGGATCAGCCTAAGCATGCCGCGCAGGCTTACCCGGATAGATACTTTTCATCTCCTGTGGATTTTCTGCTTCAGGAATTATTACTCTATCCCCCTGAGACGGAAAGTGTCTGGGTCGATACATTACGCAGGCTCCACAATGTTGGTTTTCTAGCGGGACGGCTTATATATTATTTGTAACAGCTGAACATTTGTAAAAAATAAGCTAACTGGCTTTACTCTTTCCCACATGCAAATGCTTTCTGACACCACAGCAGCAGACGACTTTTGAAAACACATGACAAAAGAAGAAATTGCTCATGATGAGCAAATGCTCCTTTTACCACAATGTATTCAAGAACATTCAATGATTATATTTTTTATCTGTAGACATTATCCACAATGCCTGTATCTGATCAAAGTCGTCTGCTGAAGATTTGTTATATTTTGGAGAGTGTATACTTTTACCATTACTCACATGATAAAGACCATAATTCACAAATCATGTTTTTTTTTTATCCCGTCTTTTGTAAAAGGTACAAGTTGGCTTTTATGAACCGTGTAGATCCATATCAGACTGTACATCCGCATACTCAGATCAAGATCTTCATTGTTCAAATTGTTTTTACTAACGCATGCCCACATGCAAACGCAAATGACGCCTCTGCAGCAGACGACTTTTGAAAGTAATGTCATTATGTGGGTGGCATAGGGAGAAATTGCTCATGATGAGACATAATTTCCCATTTAGCCACATTGTTTTATAACTCTATTCGAAAATAATTTCTTGTTTACTATCCGTTTGCCATTAAACAAATAATTCTTTAAAAATGCTGTTTTTGTCAATGTCGAATTTTATTCGTTCATATGAAATAAAAGGACATACAGATGACTAGATAAGGAGTAGTAAATAGGTCTTTCTTATATGAAATCTCTCTTAGCACTCATTGAAACCTATGTTGTCGGTTCTCAAAAGAATCGTCTCATTGGCACGATTCGTTTGAGTATCCACAACATAGGTTTTGAAGGTAAAATATGGATTTTAGAACATGAAAAACGCTCCTTTTCTAGAGCTGTGGACATAAAGTAGTAGTTTAGTTTTGCGCTGAACACTTCCCTCTTAAGATGAGAACATTACACCGTATTAATTCTATTCAATAATGATGACTTGTTAAACATTCATTTGCCATTAAATAAAACCTGTTTTTGAAAACACTCTCTTTGTCAGCGTCGAATGTGCATTTAAAGGACATAAATCAGAATTAATATATTATCCTAGCGCCGCACCCGTTTCCCACTTTCAATCACTGAATGTTTAACCCTTTCTCTCATTTCTTCAGCAGACGACTTTGAACATACTGTGTCAAAACATAGAAAATCTCTATAATTGAATGGATAACCTATGACTTAAGGTGGAAAACATTGTGGCAAAAGGAGAAATTGCTCGTTTTGGGGCAATTTCTTCTTTTGTGACTGTTTTTAAAAAAACGTCTGCTTTAGAGGCGTCAAAAAACGTCAATATATGAGGTAAAGCGTTAAATCCCTTACTCACTTACAGACGCATTTAACGCGTCTGTAGAATACTACTTAACAATTACTCCAATTGCCATGACGTTTTCAACTCTATTCAATAAACATGCTTTTATTCATAGAGTTTTTATCTAGAAGTTTTTCTGCAGATTTGTCAGTTGTATGTTGTATGTAGGAAAGGGAGGGTTGGTTAAATAGGCAATCTCATTAAAATCATCTCCTATTAACGCTACGCATATTTGGTCAGATCGTGTACTTTAGTCAGATTGGTCAAATAGGCTACTGACTAACATAATTGATAAGTACATATACAACAAAGAGTGGTGAAATACATTATAACACTGACATTTGAAGCTGAGAAAGAGTTAAAAGGCTACTGACTAACGTTGTCTATATATATCATATATACATGCAACACCCTACATCTACGTTAATAACCATATCAAATGTACCTCATCACGAGAAAACCGATATTTGGATGTTAGTTTGTCAAATATACTCAACGTATATAATATGTATACAGTCCAACTTGTATTAGGCAGCCACCCACAGGAGAGTCAAATTGTAGCTGATGAACGCAGGTGGTTGCTTAATACAAGAAGAACATGTGTTTCAGATAATCTTGAAGTGCATGGCTGCTTAATTCAAGCTAATTGCTTAACAGAGGTGACCGCTAACACAGGTTATATAGTATATCTAAATGAAAATGGTTTGTAGGATCATTTTCGTCCTATGTCATTACCGTATTCAAGACCAACTGCGTAGTGGTAGAGCGTCCGCCTCGGGTGCGGGAGGTCGTGTGTTCGAACACCGGTCGGGTCATACTAATGACTTTAAAAATGATAGTAGTGTCTGCCTTTCTTGGCGCTCAGGGTTGCGGGGTTAGCATTACGACTAACTGGCTGGCGTCAGTATAAATGGACCAGTAGTACCGGTAACCTACCCAGGATACGCCGTGATATAACTGAACAATTGTTGAAAACTGCGATAAAACACCAAACAATCAACCGTACACAAGATACTTTACGGGCGTGTGTATGAATACATGGCTTTCTAGTATTTCGTCGGGCACAATGTCCTGAAGGTCAGTTTCCCCGTGACGTGGCCCATTTAGTAAAAAAGATGATAAGTGGAGAAAAACATTAAATGCTTGATCACTCGCCTGATTCATTGTAACTATAATGGATGCTCGAGAATGGTGAAAACCGTTTGTTATCATTCTTGAAAGTTCGGTATAAACTCGACATGCATATGCATGCATTATAACGCATTGTTAAAACATGTCCTAGCGATTGCATATTGGTTTTTAGCTCACCTGAGCTTTGCTCAAGGTCAGTTATTGTGATCGCCTTTTGTCCGGCGTCCGTCGGCCGTCGTCCGTTGTGCGTCGTGCGTCGTCCGTCAACATCTTCTCCTCAGTAACCAGTGGATCAATTGAGATAAAACTTCACAGAAATCATCCTCTCAATGACCTCACCAGAATTCCTTCAAATTGTTGGGATCCATGCAGAATTCTGGTTTCCATGGCAACGAAACGAAAAAAACTCAAAATTCTTCTTCTCCCAAACTGGTTTGCAGATTTTTCAAATAATTTTGTAGAAATGTTTCCTTGGATGACCCTCTATCAAATTCTTTCAAGCCATGTTGATTGGTCAAAAAACATGGCTGCCAGGGGGTGAGGGTCTATTTTGCCGTATATGGCTATAGTGGAAACTTAAAAAATCTTCTCCTTAAAGTGTTGGGCCAATTTTCAAATAATCTTGTAGAAATGTTCCTTAAGTGACCCACTATCAGACTCCTTCAAGCCATGTTGATTGGTCGAAAAACATGGTCGCTAGGGGGCGGGGCTATTTTGCCTTATTTTGCTATAGTGAAAACTTAAAAAATCTTTTCCTCCAAAAGTGTCGGGCCGATTTTCAAATAATTTTGTAGAAATGTTCCTTAAGTTACCCACTATCAGGTCCTTCAAGCTAAGTTGATTGGTTGAAAAAACATGGATGCCAGGTGGCGGGACTGTTTTGCCTTATATGGCTAAAGTGAAAACTTTAAAAATCTTATCCTCCGAAAGTATGAAGCCCATTTTCAAAGAATTTTTCTTGAAATGTTCCTAAGGTGACATTTTATCAGATTCCTTAAAGCGATGTTGATTGGTCGAAAACTATGGCTGCCAGGGGACCGGGGCTGATATGGCTTAAGTGAAAAAAGAAATCAGGTGAGCGATTCCAGGGCCATCATGGCCCTCTTGTTTTAAGGTTACAACCCTTTTTTTACGGAAGAAAGCGTGACAAAATCACCCATAATTATTCTAGAATGTTCAGTTTTCATTCATGATCGTAAGATTACAGGCGATGATAGCCGAGTCACTGTTTAGCGAAAACATGTCCTATAAAAAAACACCGAGATATGTATCAAGCAATTTGCAGTAATACACCAATCGCTAGACACGGCTCAATATTTCCTTCCTAATACATTAGTCACACAGACATACGTATCAAATAATTTATGTTAGATCTTATTTATTCCCCGAATATTGGTTTGATGCGAATCAATGCATATTAATGAACTTAACCAACAATATTGACTACGTCAGACCATCTTACCCAAGCGTATTACTTTTGAAAACGGTTAACCCCTTCCAACCTGCAGACGCAATTTGACGCAATAGCAGCAGACAACTTTTGTATGTTGTCAGCTCAATAACTTTAGAAGCCTTTGTCCAATCATCACCAAATATAGTCAGAATGTGTATTAGCATAATATCTCGGACAAGTTCGATAACTAGCCATATCGCTTCAGTTAATCAAGAGTTATCGCTCTTTAACTATAGAAATTACCTAAAATTAGTCTTGTCAGCTCAATTACTTTAGAAGCCTTTATCCTATCATCACCAAATTTGGTCAAAATGTGTATTTGTTTAATATCTCGGATATGTTGGATAACTAGCCATATCGCTTAAGTCAATCAAGAGTTATTGCCCTTTAATTATAGAAATTACCTAAAATTAGTCTTGTCAGCTCAATAACTTTAGCAGCCTTTGTCCAATCATCACCAAATTTGGACAGAATGTGTATTGGTGTAATATCTTGGACAAGTTCGATAACTAGCCATATTGCTCTAGTCGATAGAGAGTTATTGCCCTTTAATTATAGAAATTAGCCAAAATTGGTCTTGTCAGCTAAATAACTTGTGAAGCCTTTATCCGATCATCAGCAAATTTAGACAATATGTTGATGGGCAGAATATCTTGGTCAGGTTTGATAACTTACAACGTTATCTTAGTCACTACACAATTATGTCCCTCGAAATGGCCAAAACTGTACTAACAGCGTCCGCTCTCTAAGTTTGACTGACATACATGTACAACCAATTACCACTATACTTGGTCTCAAAAAAAGAGGACGGGCGTATTTTGTGACATTTTGCGCTCTTGTTGTCACTATGTTTTCAAAGTCGTCTGCTGCAGATTTGTTGAATGTGGGAAAGGGTTAACACAATTTTAAGGCTTTTTAATATTTTTTACCTTACATGATCTTCTTCTTTGAATACTTTTGAGATAAAAGATGTTACATCGGGGCAATTAAAGTACCGACCTTCGTAAAACCATTTTACCCAATTAAGGTACTCTTTTGCATATATTATGTTTCAAAATTCTGTTAATTTTTAATCCTAATTATTTCTATATAATGTCTTCCTATATTTAATAAAACTTGAAACTATTTCCATACTGTATGTTAAATTCCTTTCAAACCTTTCTTATTGTTCCTAAGTAATCTGTCTCAATATGTCAGTTTACATCTCAGGAATTTGTCAAATACCTATGTTTTATGTTACAATCAATGCCAATTATCACCTTTAGGAATTAACATGTCACCAGCCTTTGATCGCAATAAGAATTAATTCACACCTTTGTTCAAAGAATGCTGCTCATTTGCATATAAGGTGTAGGATCTCAATAAGAGTTAGTTCACACCTTTGTTCAAAGAATGCTGCCCATTTGTATATAATGTGTAGACTCAAACTTTATATACCAGTTGTTCCAACATACTTCAAATTGCTGTAAGTTATCAATACGGAGAACCTGTGTGTTAACTATCTAAGTGGTGTGTGTGTGTGTGTGTGTGTGTGTGTGTGTGTGTGTTATGTGTATGTGTGTGTGTGTGTGTGTCAAAGCTTCGTGACTAACCTGAGTACAAGTGACTGGTTAATATATGTCTCTAACAAATGTTAATTATACTATTCAATTCAATTCAATATATGTTATTGCATAAAACAACAAACAGTGTTTATAGCAAATAAAGAAATGATAAAAAGTACAAATGGAGTAATGGATTTTCCAGAAGAATTTGCAATCATTTAACATTGTTAGTGTTCATGCTAAAATAGACATATGATGTATACATTTCGCTTAAATATTAGAACGGTTATTAAAGCTTGACCATCAAATCATTAGGTGTAATAATCCAGCATTGCTACCGTTCTCTATGTTTCATTGCAACGAATACATGTTTAGATAAACTATTTATAATTTTCGTAGACATTAATGCAGTAAAGTATACTTGGCCAATGACAATCATTCTTTTTTAATTATTTGTTGCGTATTTCATAATATTTTGGGCACACTAATAACAAATGATATTCTGATTGGAGATCTAATATTTATAGGACAACTCTGGTGGATAATTAAATTTGTTTAAGCTTTCTTTTAGCGTTGTGCAATCACTCACTACCACACAAAGCTTTGCGACATACCAATATCATAGACGTAGATCAACAGTCTGGTCGGGTCTACGTTTGAGAGGGTTCACCCGTCTGATTTATTGAGTTTATAATGGATGCTCCAAAATCAAACTTAAATAAATACAATACAAAAATTACTATCATAGGCTTACATCAACAATTGAGATCTCACATAGAACAAGGTTCACCTGTCTTGATTCATTGTATCTATATATAGTAGCTGTTTCAGAAAAAATACGATATAATAATTAATATTTTAGACGTAGATCAACAGTCTGAATGGAACCTATATTTGATATCGATCATAGGAAAAGGTACAAGTTGACTTGTGTGAACAATGTAGATCCAGATCAGCCTGTGCATCTACCCAGTCAGATCAGGATATGTTCATTTATTACTAACTGTCACTCGTTAGAGTTTTCTGTCAATGCGTGTAGATTCTGTGACAGAGCAGATGGACAGGTTGATCTGAACCTACACTCTTCAGACATGCCAACTTGTACCTTTTTCATTAGCTCAATTTTGATTTAGTCCAGATTATTTGTCATGTCAGGGCGGGGCTGTGTAAGGATCTCTGCAACATGTTTTTACGGAGGCAATTGTGAAAAACGTTCGTAATCATTCGTGTATGATCGGTATTAACTGGAGAATTATTAAAGGCGATGATAACGGACTGTTAGAACATGTCATCCGATTACATATTATTGGTTTTGGGGTAACATAACAACCTTTTTGCGTAGGCAATATAGAACATTGATCGTAATTATTCGTGCATGTTCAGTTTTCAGTCAACATGATCGCATCATTACAGGCGATGATAGCCGACTTTTTAGCGATAACAAGAGTTAAAAAAAAATCGAGATGTGTATCAAGCATTTTGCAAGTAATACATCGCTAGACACGGCTCAATATGTTATACCTAAACATTTGTCAAATTCGTTTATGTTAGATCTTATTTATTCCCCGAATATTGGTTTGAAGTGAATCAATGCACATTAATGAGCCGTTCCACGAGAAAACCAACAGTATGGACGCTGCGCAATGTAACGATCCGGATCAGCCTACGCATGCCGCGTAGGCTAACCAGGACAAACACTGTTCGCCTCCTGCGGATTTTCTGTTTCAGGAATCACTACTCTATATACTGCTTTCTCTCTGGGCCATGGTTAGGCTGATCCACTGAGTCCACACTGTTGGCTTTCTCTTGGAACGGCTTATGTGTGTACTTTCGGAAAAAGAAAGGTTGTTAAACTCGTGAACACTCGAATGATTAATAAGAGTAATTACGTTACCGATTTCCTACGTCAGACCATCTTAACCAAGCGTGTTACTTTTTATCACGGTAAACACAATTTTAAAGACTTTTAACCCTTCCAACATACAAACGCTTGCTGACTGACACCTGCAATTGACGACTTTTGAAAACATTGTGACAATACGTGAAACTGCTATTTCTTTATTTTGCTTCACCATGTTTTCACCATGTTTTCAACTTTTTCAGCAATTATTATTTCATTCATAAGTACTTCTTTTGTTTAGATGTTTTCATAGTTGTCTGCTGCAAATGTGTTGATACAGAGGTGAAAACAATATGGGGAAAAGAAGAAATTACAGATTATGATCAAGTTATCCTTTATTCACATTATTATCAAATGTAGTCGCTGTAAAGCTTGAAAAGAGGGTTGAATGAAGGAATTGGGAAACATACATTGATGACGTGTTAGTGCGATTTTACCCATTAATTTACATTATGTCATTTAAATAACCCAACAGCAACTTAAGATGAACAATATCTGGACTCATTTTTTAAGATGTACGATTTTTTAGACAAAGCATATAATATTGTTCACATCTTTATTGATTAATTGATTGATTGGGGTTTAACGCCGTTTTTAACAATTTCTCAGTCATATCACGGCGGCCAGTTCACCTACTCATATGTTTCCTGGTTTTCGCACACCAGTATTCCACACAACAATCTTCCCAAGCAACTGGCTGCTTTTCTACATATACTTAGCCGCATGATGACTTTTGTCAAACGTCAAAAAGAAAGTTGGCCGAGCCGGAATTCGAACTCACAAACCCTGGATTGACAGCCCGTGTCGTTACCGACTGAGCTACCGGGACTCGACTCACATCTTTATTAATTCTTTCGTAAACCTCCGTAAACCCTTTCTTTACGACATTGAGCAAACCCAGTCGATTTTAAACAAATTTAGTAAAATTTAACAAATATCTACAAATGAAAGCAGAGATTATTGAGCAGAGTTGAAAACATTGTGAGAAAAGAATAAATTGCTCTGTATGAACAATTTCTCCTATTGCCGCAATGAGTTCGAAATTGTCGGCTTGCATCTGTATGTTAGAAGAGGTTATTAAGTATAGGAACAGAACAGAACATAAGTTTATTGATTTGATCTTAAATCCAGATCATCATCGTACAAACATATTAACATAACATATCATACGTGATACGTGTTACCCCCTTAAACAGTACATTCCACATTTTGACGCACTCACAACATTTGACTTGTGAAAACATTGTGGCTAAAGGAGAAATTGCTCAAAACCAGCAATTTCTCCTTTTGACACAATGTTTTCAAACCTACCCAATAAATGAAATTTCATTTATTAAAGATATATATTTTTTAATTATTGACCAAATGTTTTCAAAGATTTCCTTCATGTGTGAAAGGGTTAAACAGTAAATTCCACAGGTGCAGAAGAAAAACTTCATGCAAAAGGTTTGTAACCAGTAGATCAAAGTTAATGTTAATCGGTTTAAATGGTACATTTAGACGCATTCTGAAGCATTTGCAGCAGACGATTTTGTACATCATTGTGGCATAAGGAAAACTTGTTCATAATTAGCAATTTCTACTTCTGTCATAATATGTTCATTTAAAGAGATTTTTTCACATTTATGCCTAGATGTTTTTCAAAGTCCTTTGCTGAATTTTATTAATGTATTTGGGAAAGGGTTCAAGTGTTACTACTTTACATATGGCGACAAAAAGATCACACATATTTATTTTTTAACGATTATCTTTATAAATACAAGTTTAATTTTCTGCATCAAAGACAACACAAGCTATGAACTATCTTAAGGGCGAGCAGTTATCATTTCGTGATGCATAAGAAGTGTGATCGTCAATATTGACCTCTTTCGACCTTTGTGTACAAAAATGTAGTTTATCATGACATGCATGTGAATAAGATTTGCCTACGCATTCATGCTTAAGGCTAAACATTGACACTGTATTTTTGAAACCAAATCATTTTATTTGTTAAATGAGACATGCCAAACGACAAACCGGTCTTACGATCAAATCACAAATTTGTACGGGTTTATATATCTCAAATATGGGAATTGTTCAATTTTTTTGCCGAATTGTTTTCAAAGTCATCTGCTGAACATTTGTTGTAAGAGGGAGAGGGGGGTTTAAACCGTTGATCTCGCGAGAAATCAGTTTCACAACGCGCCTCTCGTAGTATTATACAAAACCAGGTATCGCTACTGCAATATACTACTCCATATGAGCCGTTCCACGAGAAAACCAACCTTATTGACTCTGCGTAACGTATAGACCAGGATCAGCCTAAGCAGGACCCATAGGCTAATCCCAGCAGAATCTTTTCGCTCGCCTCCTATGGATTTTCTGTTCCAGGAATCTTTACTCTACCTTTATCCCTACAAGATGGAATGTGTCGCTTCGGATTAGCATACGCAGGTTGATCTGGGTCGATACATTACGCATAGTCCATAATGTTGGTTTTCTCGTGGAACGGCTCATATGTATTCAGATCTCGACTATTAGACAGTTCCTAAATATATAGGTTTACAAGAGAAAGTTGATGCAAGGCATCAATGTCGCCGGAAAAGACTGCATTGATTTATTTATGTATTCTTGACTTTCGTTAGCCTAAACAAACATTAGGATCGTTGAAATGAAAACATTTGCTTATAAATTTTATATTCATACCTATACATTAGGGTATCTAAAAAATTAACGAAATGTGTACACATTTATCTTGGCTTAAATTTAATTTTGCTGTTGTTACTTATTCAAATAATAGTATTCATTCATATAATTTCAATGTTTGTCAATCTTATTGGAATCACAAGGTAAATATCCTGGTATAGCTTAAAGGGAGGTAATTTGAAGTAAACAAACGTCTTCAAAAGGAGAAATATATTTCCGTCTACAGTTTAAATTGTTCTATTGTTTGTGGATTTAAAAATGTTCTTTTTTTTCTAATTTCTACATGTACAACGAAATATTGCGGCTTCTCTTTGACGCTTTGCGTCAAACATTCGTCTTGTACTTATCTAAAATAAAATAATATCACTCGCCTTTTCATATCGAAATGCGCATGCGCGATAATCGATGTTAAAGGTCACGAAACTACACAACAGAATAGGGTCTATATTTAGCTTAGAAACAGTTCCTACTTAGATATTCATGGATTAACATTATTAAATGAATTCTACACACATCAAGACATCTCTTTGAACATGAAAACAACATATAGTAAGTTAAAATTGCTATTAAAAGGAGAATTCGACATGATATTTATCTCGATATTGACACATAACGGTCTGCAGCAAGTCTAGCAGGGACCTCTTGTGTCTTCGTAAATAAAACAAAAAAACATAATAAAGAAACTGAAAATACCTAAAACATCGGAATATTTATTTCATTTTAGATGTGTCATTACTTAGTGTTTTTAAACAAACACAATTGTAATATGTTCAAGACATCTAAATGTGTTTCTTTCTAATAATAATCCCCCCTCCCATGTGATTTCAGAAAACCTATTAAAAATAGAAGTCGCGGGCTTCTGCCCGGCGACTACTAATAAGTATTTTAGTTAAGTCGTTACCTTTTGCTCAATTTGGATAACTAATACTTGCACTGAACTTATGAAGGGAATACAATTTAGCACTTTATATGGTGTGTTCAACACAATTCTTTATATATTGTAAGAAATTATTCAAAGCAATATTGAATATAACTTTGTAGAATTTAGAACGATACAGTCTAATGATCAACACTGACTTAGTAAGAAATATTGATATACTAGGTTGTAATGCAGGAAGTTCGTAACATGTTCAGCTATGTACACACGTTTAAAGCAGTTTCGTGGAACCAGTGTTAAAAGAAAAACTATCAAAATGTAATTTATGCAATTTGTTAATATTACACCCATCAACGTCCGGGATCGAATGAACTCGCATCTGATCGCGCATTTGTGATGCATAAGAAGTGTAACTGTTTCGACCTTATGTAGTGTATCGTGACGTACAATATTTGCCTACGCATTCATGCTTAAGGATAAACATTGACACTGTATTCTTGAAACCCAATCATTTTAGTTGTTAAATGAGCCATGCCAAACAAAAACCGGTCGTACGATTAAATCGCATATTTGTACGGGTTTATATATCTCGTACATGGGAATTTTTCAAGTTTTAGCCGAATTGTTTTCAAAGTCGTCTGCTGTAAATTTTTACTTATTTAAATAAAGACAGTTCCTAAATATGTAGTTTCAGAGAAGGACTTTTAGTTCAGTGTTTGCCTTTTGCTCAATTTGTCTAACTGATACTGGCACTACATTTATGAAGGGAATAAAGTTGAGCACGTTATACATTGTGTTCAACATAATTCTTCATATATTGATAGAAACTAATTCAAAGAAATCTCGAATATAATTTTCTGGAATTTAAAACGATTGAGTCGAATATCAACACTAACTCAGTGAAGAAATATTGATAAACTAGGCGAAAATACAAGAAAGTTCGTAACATACTTTTAAAGCAGTTTCTTGAAACCGATGTTAAGAGATAAACTTATCAAAATGTACTTTATACACATTGTCAAACGTCCGGGGTGAAATGAATTCACATCTAATCGCGCATTTCAGTTATTATTTATTTTCCTCAATACAAATATACATGTATAATGTATACCGATAAAAAAAACCTCATTCGAATAACATTTGAAAACGGTTAAACACCATTTAGAAACCTTCCGAATATGACTCATTATTGACTTTTCCTATCAAAACATGTTGCTACGAATACAGGTTCTGCAGCATTTATAATGATTTCCACAGTTAAAGTATCCTAACGGGTAAAACCGAGAAAACATGTGGTATTCAGATTGTTCTAAACACCGAGAGCAGTGCGAACAGTGAAGACCCAGACGACTCTGTAGATTTGAGCCTTCATTGTCCGTCTTCATGTCAAAAAGTTATAGATTCAGCATTTAACTAAACACTTAATGTGTAGCCCAACTAGATTGGCATCAATATAACTTTAATAACCCTTTCCCACTTGTAGACGTATTTTGACGCAATAGCAGCAGACAACTTGAAAAAAACATTGTGCCGAAAGGTGCAATTGCTCATGATGAGCAATTTCTCCTTTGGCCACAATGTTTTCAACTTTTTTTAACAAGTAAGCTATCTTTCGTCACTATGTTTACAAAATAGCTAATAGGTCGATAGACATGTCTCATGAATTGTCTTTGTTTATTTCAGACAAAAAGACAGACCGCATTGTTAAAGGGGGCATGTCACAAGCAACCTTCTACCTGGCCCTTGTGGTCAGTGCTTTACTAGCTACACAGGGATTATGCATGCTGGTAAGTTATTCGTAACATAGGCCGTTCCGCGAAACAATCAACATAATGGACTCTGCGTAATGTATCGATCCGGATCAGCCTGCGCATTCCGCGCAGGCTAATCCAGACCGACACATTCCGTCTCAGGGGGATAGAAGTATAGAGTAATGATTCCTGAAACTGAAAACCCACTAGATGCAAAAAGTGTCTGTCCAAGTTAGCCTGCTCGGCTTGCTTAGGCTGATCTGGGTCGATATCTTACGCCGAGTCCACAATGTTGGTTTTCTCTCGGGACGGCTCATATATACATTTCAAGTAGGAAGTAAAGACGTTATATTGCTGATATGTACTACTTGATCAATTAAGGTTTTTTTCCAGCTTGTTTATTTTTTAAATCGCTTTTTATAGAGCTTCAACACAATGTTGTACGTGTTAGAGACTATTTCGAGGGCTTGGCGTGAAACGGTTGTAACTAAAATTGGTATTTTGTTACCAAGGTTAATCACCTCGCAATAAAGTCTTTAAAAGCGTTAAATCATTTTTCTTGGTAAACAATGGAAATTTAGGTGCCATTGCTCGTTCGGAGCAATGGCACCTAAATTTGCATTGTTTACAAAGGGGTCAAAATTGCCCTTAAACAAGTGTTTTCAAAATAGGTTTTTAGTTACAACCGTTTCACGCCAAGCCCTCGATTTGTTTGTACGGTGTTTTACGCCGCTTTCAACAAATGTTCAGCTATATCAAAACGTTTCCTGGGGTAAGTTACCAGTACTAACTGGTCCATTTTCCCTGACACCAGTGAGTCGGTCGTAAGTCTAGCCTCACAATCCAGAGCACCAATGATGGCAGCCATTACTACCATTGTTAAGGTATTTGCTGTAATTCGTCAAGAGTTAGTACGAGTATGAATATCGGTCACGTGTTATGCCCTTGGGTTATTTAAAAGCAACACGTTGGGCTCCTGATGAGCGGGTATTATTATTATTATTATTTGACTACATAGACTGATCAAGATCTACAATGTTGAAGTAGGCTTTAACAGAACTTCTTTCAACTTATGTAGATGCTGATGATACAGATTAGATGCACACACTGACATGCACCTACACAGTTAAGAAATACCGACTTCAACCTTTTCGCATTATTGTCTCTTTGTTGCAGGAAAAACCGGCCGGCTGCGGCAGCTCTATTGGATGTTTCGCCAACTGTCCCACTAGTGATACAAACTGCAAGGCTCTCGTCACATGGAAATCCCAGCCAGACGGTGCCGGTGTCGAGTTCGAGCTCCACCTAGACTTAGCGGGGACATCCGGATATGTTTGGGTTTCCGTTGGATTATCCACTGATAAAACAATGGTAATTGATTGATTGATTTATTTACAAATTGAGTGAATGAGTGCTTGGTTAGGGCGTTACGTCGTTTTCAACAATTCTTCAGTCATATCACGGCGGCCAGTTCACCTACCCATGTCTTTCATGGCTTTCTCACAACAGTGCAGTCTTTCCAAGCAACATGCTGCTTTCCACATATACTGTGAAACCATTGGTGGAAGATGAATGACGCCTTGCGAATTTACTTTTGTCAACCGTTGGAAACAATTGAAAGAATGTTGAGGTTCGAACTCACAACCGTTTGATTGACAGTCTACGTCGCTACCGACTGAGTTGTAAGAAAACGATATGTGCTTTGAGGTCTTGTTCCAAATGCAAACACTGTGTACCATGGTATATGTAAAACTCTGTGTTGAGAACACTGGGTCTGCATTATTATATGAAATGGTAAAATACTATACACACTTTAAAATGAGGTCTTCAAAACAGTGTATGTCCCACTACGCGTATGTTAACTATCTTATTTGTAAAGTACTGTTATTGTTTGTAGCACAACGTAATGTTCTTAAAATAGCACAGCTGATATATCTGTAAAAACAGAAAATCCTTTTTTTTAAATACAGAGATATCCCTGTTCATACTATCTTTAGTAACATTTTTAGTGTAATAACATTTTTATTTATTTAATTAGAAAAAGGACATACTAATGCCTGGATTTGGCTCTACATTATCTAAATGACATTAACTCTTTCGCTTGTAATGGCAATAACAGGATTCTGCAAACAATGCAGATCCAGGCGACATTGTTTGCCACCGATACATTAAATTTTACCAATTTTCTCTTGGACGAAAAATGGAGGGGTCCAATTTTCAACAAGGAAGTCTCTACTTTGTAAACTTCGACAGTGAATGCGATCGTTTTTTTTCTAGACAACATTCACGTTAACCCTTTCCCACATATAAATGCTTTCTGACGCCTCTGAAGCAGACGAATTTTTGAAAACATAGTGACAAAAGAGGAAATTGCTCAAAACGAGCAATTTCTACTTTTGCCACAATGTTTTTCACTTTTAGTCATAGGTTATCCATTCAATTTTAGAGATTTTCCAGTTTTTGACAATATGTCCAAAGTCGTCTGCTGCAGAATTAGCGTTAATCGATGTATTTTGTTGCTATGTAGGGGTTAGACAGCGTAACGGACTGCATCAAAAACGGGGCTGATATCGAGATACTTAAGTCGTACAACGTGGCGAAGAAATCGAACAACCCTGTGACTGTAACAGCCGTGAGTATTTGTTCGTTCTATTCTAATTCAACGTTAAAGGTGCTTAACTCCAGAAAATAGATATTATAGTCAAAGTTTTAAAACTTTTCAAAAGTTGTCTTGACATATTGGAATCTTAATTCTGGGATAAAAAAAGAGTAACTGATCGTTTATGCTTCATTTTTACTGGGTAGATATATCACCCAGATATACCCTGTAAGCCGAGTTTTGTACATGTTCATGACTTTCAATTGAGAGTTTTTCAACATTTACTGCCAAAATTCTGTTGAACTACTTGTTACTTACTTTGTTGTCACTATTAGCAATATTAACAGAAGTTTCAACATTTCAAAGTTTGATCTCCAACTGACTATAAGAGGTGCATAATGGCCACGGATTGAATATGCAAGGAAGAACACATCTTATTATGATGTGACGTCATTGAAATATGCTTTTATGGCATTCAAAATGTGGTAGTTGGGCGTGGTTCACACACCAATCAAAATTATTTTTTCCTGTGTAAATTATGTTATTTCTTTATTCAGAATATAGAAATTTGTCTTTAAAATCAGTATGGCTTCATGAAATTCAACCAAATGATCTTGTGACAAGTGCGAATTTAGTTCAACCTGGTATGTTATAAAAAGAAAATTATGTTGCAGTAGCAATACAAGTTTTAGTATTGTCTACTCGGGGCGTGGACAATATGCCATCTCTCTCGACCCTCGGTCTCGCGATATATCAGTTGTGGACGCCCCTCGCAATACAATACTACAACCTGAATCCCTTCTGCAACATAAAATTCCCTATATATCTCATGCTTTGAAAACGGTGGTTTATATCGTGATACACTCAGTGAGTTAACCGATCAATTTCACCGGTTACCAACTTTTTTTACCCAGTCTTTCCATAGCATCAGTAAGTAAAGCATAACATGAACATAAGTATCGTTTGCTAAGATTCTAAATCGAGATCTTTTTTCACTCCTGATAATATGTGAGTGGCGCTTTGCGAACACCAACCGTAATGCATTTGCGACCAGTGTATATTCAGATCATCCAGCGCAGACTTATCTGAATTTTCACTGTTCGCCAATTTGTAATGGAATATTCAAGAAACTGCTGTTAAGTATCATCAATTTGGATCATTTACCAAATATGCAAATACAACAAATCTGCAGCAGACGACTTTGCAAACCTTTATACAAAAACGTGAACATTCTCTATAAATGATAATTATTAAAAAGAGTTAAAAACATTGTGGCAAATAGAGAAATTGCTCGTTTTGAGCAATCTCTTCTTTTGGAGCAATGTTTTTAATAGTCGTCTGCTGCAGATGCGTCAACAAGCGTCTAAAATCGAGAAAGGGTAAACAAGTGGTATAGTGTAAGTGTTATCAGTTCTCAAAGGATACATAGCTTGGTTCTCATCAATTTTCCAGTTATATCACGGCGTTTCCAGGGTAATTTACCAGTACTATTGGTCCATTTATCCTGTTATATCACGGCGTTTCCAGGGTAATTTACCAGTACTATTGATCCATTTATCCTGTTATATCACGGCGTTTCCAGGGTAATTTACCAGTACTATTTGTCCATTTATCCTGTTATATCACGGCGTTTCCAGGGTAATTTACCAGTACTATTGGTCCATTTATCCTGTTATATCACGGCGTTTCCAGGGTAATTTACCAGTACTATTGGTCCATTTATCCTGTTATATCGCGGCGTTTCCAGGGTAATTTACCAGTACTATTGGTCCATTTATCCTGTTATATCGCGGCGTTTCCAGGGTAATTTACCAGTACTATTGGTCCATTTATCCTGTTATATCACGGCGTTTCCAGGGTAATTTACCAGTACTATTGGTCCATTTATCCTGTTATATCACGGCGTTTCCAGGGTAATTTACAAGTACTATTGGTCCATTTATCCTGACACCAGTGAGTCAGTCGCTGTGCTAATCCCTTAAAGGATTCATATTAGCACAACAAATCCAAAGGATTTTGCGAAGATTTAAATGAAGACGAGCTTCCACATGCTAGACACCCGCGACAAAAGACTGTAAACACCTTTTGTCAAGCTAAGCCCCGGTTTTCCGACGTTTGACAAAAGTCACTGTGACCTGCGTCATCCGTATTTCACCAATGGGCTGTTTAACATTCTGTGTGGAAAAGAAGCCAGTTGCTTTGAAAGTATGTTGTGTGGTGTACTGGTGTGGGAGAACAGGAAATGCATTTGTAGGTGAACTGGTCGCCGTGATATGACTGTAAAAGTGTTGAAACGGCATTAAGCCCCAATCAATCAATCAACCTCTCGTCAAAAATGTGAAAATTCTCCATAAATGAGAGTTTGATTATTGAATAGAGTTATACTTGGCCCGTGTTTTCAAACTGCAAGTGCAAGTGGAAAAGGGTTCCAACGTTTTCATCGAGATCTTGAAATTACCAGGCGCTGACTTTGTATGACAGAATATATGTGTGAGAGACATATATGTGTAGACTCTGCGTAATGTATCGATCCAGATCAGCCTGCGCAGTCCGCGCATGCTAATCCAAGCCGACATGTTTCGTCTCAGGGTATAGAGTATTGATTCCAGAAACAGAAAATACACAGGAGGCGAACAGTGTCTATCCGGGTTAGTCTGTTCGGCTTGCTTAGGCTGATCCGGTCGATGCTTTAAGCAGAGTCCACACTATTGGTTTTCTCGTGGAACAGCTTATATTTTTGTTTTGTACTTTACAGGGTGCTAGCAATGGATTATCTAACGAATTTAAATCTTACACTGGCGGTATACTGACGTGTAAATACACACAGTCTCTGACAAACGAAGATGACAACATATTTGATCTCAACACCGACTGGCATTTACTTGTGGCCTTTGGAGAGGCATCAGGTACGTTACCATTATTAATAAGCGATTATTGTACACTAGTTAATGAAATAACACATGTGCGACATAATGGTATCCATCTTTGTATAAAGGTTAGCCTTGCGTTTGGTAGCTCACCATCCTGTTACGGTGCGTAACAGATTGGTGCAGCGGCTACCGTTTGCTATCAAAGGCTGTCACTGAACGCAGGACAGGTTCATGTTAATATCGTTAAGTAATACATTTATGGCATTTTATTATCCGTCTTCGACTTGGTACAAAGAGTTAGCCGTTCGTTCAGTATATCAGTTTGGTAGCTATCAATTTGTAACGTTTCGTAACAGCTGTGATTTGATTGGTATATTTGCAAGCGTTTGCTCTAATTAACTGTTCACGACTAATGTCGCTAAGTAAAACATTGTAGATCGAAAATACAAACAATTCTTAGCGCGGTGTTATTATTCGCCGGGCAGAAGCCCGCGACTTCTATTTTTAATAGGTTTTCGAAATGACATGGGAGGTATTATTAGAAAGAAACACATTTAGATGTCTTGAACATATTACAATTGTGTTTGTTTAAAAACACTAAGTAATGACACATCTAAAATGAAATAAATATTCCGATGTTTTAGGTATTTT
>JASEVX010000001.1:174461351-174523287 GCA_031761405.1 Serripes groenlandicus | reverse complement strand
TAATGATTCATGAAACAGAAAATCCACAGGAGGCGAAAAGTGTCTATCCGAGTAAGCCTGCGCGGCATGCTTATGCTGATCCGGGTCGATACTTGACTCAATGTCCACAAAGTTGGTTTTCTCGCGAGACGGCTCATATATCGTATTCTCTTTTTGCAGTGCTGGCCATCGTTTTGGGCTTGACCCTCGGAAAGTCGTCTGTTCCATTTGATGTCGTCTGGATCGTTGTCGGCTGGGCAGCTTACCAGGCCGTGTTCGTACTTCTGATGGAGATCCACGAATGTTCCCTTCTCGATACTGGTAAATATGTTAATAAGTAGTTTCATTATGTCTTACAGGGGCTTAGCTCCCTTTAGGCACTGTAGGCACGTGCCTACACATTTTTTCTAAAAATGCCCACAGTGAAGCTGCGGCGATACACATCTGCGTAATGTATCGACCAGATCAGCCTGCGCTGTCCGCGCAGACTGATCCGGCCGACACATTCCGTCTAAGTGGAGATATATAGAGAAGTGATTCCTGAAACAGAAAATCCACAGGAGGCGAAAAGTGTATATCCGGGTACGCCTGTGTGACATGCTTAGGCTGATCCGGGTCGATACTTTTACGCATAGTCCACGATGTTGATTTTCTCACGAGACGGCCTACACATTGATTATTGCCAAGCTACGCCACTGACGCCATATTATTACACTCATTTCAATCTCATTGAAATAAGGTCAACACACTTCTCGTACGTATGTTGAATCAGACGACACCGCGTTTTTTAACCCTTTCCCTCATATAAACGCTTTCTGACGCCTCTGCAGCAGACGGCTTTTGAAAACATAGTGACAAAAGAAGAAATTGCACAAAACGTGCAATTTCTCCTTTTGCCGCAATGTTTTCACTTTTCGTCATAGGTTATCTATCCATTCTATTATAGAGATATTCTATTTTTAGACAAAATATGTTCAAAGTCGTCTGCTGCAGAATTGTCGTATGAGGGAAAGGGTTAAAGATGGCGGTTACACTAATTTGTAATGTAATGTAATGTAGCCTCTTAATGACTAAGATTGTCAGGTTAAATTGTATGTACATTCCCATTCGTACATTCGTAATATGCATGTATTACAGTAATATACATAACCATATTAATTCCATATCTATATATATATGTATATATGTATGTAAAAGTGTAATATCGTGGTGTTCATATGTAACACACGTTTGTTCATGTTTCATTTCGTTTATGTTTGAAGCCCTCATGGAAGATTGGCTTGTATACATGTACTTTGTCAAATGAGTGTCTTCTCTAAATAAAGCCTTTATTATTAGTTTTATTATTATTTTTAACAAACAAATTTACAACACAAATAAAGCAACCCAAGATAGTCCTTCCGTTTATATAGCTCACAAAAGCGGATGGAATTTCTCGATTGACATTTTTTCAAGGTTTTCCAAAAGTTAAATCGCAAGACGTCAAGTCAAATGTCTATATGAATCCAAGTTTTATCTTTGTCATTTTTGTCAAGGTTTTCCCAAAAATAAATGGCCATAGTTCAAATCAAAACAGACTATTATCATCCATGTTTTATTTTTGTCAAGGTTTTCCCAAAAATAAATGGTCATAGTTCAAAACAAAACAGACTTATCATCCATGTTTTATTTTTGTCAAGGTTTTCCCAAAAATAAATGGCCATAGTGCAAAACAAAACAGACCTATCATCCATGTTTTATTTTTTCAAGGTTTTCCCAAAAATAAATGGCCATAGTTCAAAACAAAACAGACTATATATAATCATCCATGTTTTATTTTTGTCATTTTCAGCAAGCAAATACCGAAAGGATGGTGAAGTCAAAAGTCCGCCCGGAAGTTGCATAAAAATCGGATTCCTCTGTCTTCATGTATTGGTCATAACCGCATTGACCATCGTCTGCATAGTTCTCGTGGCAATCAATTAGAATGTTTGTCACGATTTTCTGACCATTCTGAATTACTAACTGTCTATAGTATTCTGATACGGTCAATCAATAAGAAACTGCTGGTTTGTTATGCAAATATTTAGAATGGAGGATAACAAGTATGAATCTTTAAATTGAAAGTTTTTATTCGTGTACCTTATAAACTACGTCTAAAGGTGCTGAACTCCAGAAAATAGATATTATAGTAAAAGTTTAAAAACTGTTCAAAAGTTGTCTTGAAAATAAGATTAATAATTTCACTTTCCAGAACCATAAACATCCAAATATTGATCGTTTATGCATCATTTTTATTGTGTCGACATACTCAGTAAGCCATTTTTTGAACATTTTCGTGACTTTCAATTGACAGTTTTTAAACATTTACTGCCACTTATTACTTACTTATTGGCACTATAAGCAATATGTGCAGAAGTTTCAACATTTCAAATGTTTGATCACCATCTGGAGTTCAGCACCTTTATGGTCGTCTGCCTTGAAACTATCAGACGGTAGAATGAGCCCGTGCATACAAAATGGCATTTTTGAACAGTGTAGGTTCACATCAGCATGTACATCTGCTCCTCTGAACACTAGATAACTTTATCAGACTTAAAATGCTGTCAGGATTTACATTGTTTACGAAAGCCAACTTGGACCTTTTCGCACGGATGGACTAAAATTGTAAAAATTTGCAAATTTGATTTAAAAGTTCTTTGTTGCAAAGATGTCAAATGTGGTCAGTATCAGCTAAAGGATTAACTATGTGGTTAATTTCAGGTCACAATTTAATCACTGAACAGGTATAAATATACAAATATGAGTTAGTGAGTGAACACAAATTACAAGTTGGCATTTCTGAATGGTACACATAGGTTCAGACCGTGTTCTCAACCACCTGCCTAGTCTTATCAGAATCTACACAAGTCGACATAGTCGTCTCATGCACTGGGTCATATCAGGGATATAGTGTCCCTGGTCATATCTATGATTTATGATTGGTTGATACGAACCATTCGTCGGAATATTTTTTGTACTAGTGAAGATCCAAAATAACCGATGTTTCTGTGCAATTTGATCAGCATCTTTTGTTAAACTGTTCAGTCATTCAAGTGCTTGCTTGGAAAGTTTCTTGCAAAAATGGTTATGAGTTTCACGAGGAAGAATTTCGATCTGATTTGCTTCGTTTACTGTAAATAATCTTAATACTTCTTTTAAAGCCATATGTAACTATCTTTTTCTATGTTTTGTAATTCATATATGGACCAGTAATGTCTTGTTTCAGTCCAAAATGAAATGTGTGTTCTGATCCGTTCTGTTTGAAACAAGTCACATCAAAATCGATCTTCGATGTGTTTTGAATTAATGGCCATGACGAGCAAAGTCCATGCTTATATAATTGGTTTAAACCCTTTTCTACATGCATAAAATCTGCAGCAGACGATTTTGAAAACGTGTAGACATAAATATGAAAAAATCTCAATAAATGAAAGAATGATTAATGAAAAAAAAAAGATTAAAAAATTGTTATAAAAGGAGAAATTGCTTATGATGAGCAATTTCTCCTTTAGTCACAATTATTTTAACATGTTTTTCAAATATCGTCTGCAGCATATGCGTCAAAATTCGTCTGCAGTTTGGAATGGAGTGTGCCATAAATGTTTTCCAAAGACTTTCGGAATGATTGCATACTAGTCTAGATTGGTGGGTGAACAGTGACGATTCTGATCAGGTTGATCTTGATCTTCGCTGATCAAAAAAACAACAACTGAAAGTCTGGTTATGTGTTAAGTGGCATATATGACTCGATAGTTCAGTCATGGTTTGTTTGTATCTGTTTAATTATGAACCACGTCATAGGAAAATTGACCTTGACCTTGTACAATTTGTATCCACCGGAAACCAAAAAACCAGCTTGTGCCGCATAGCTGTTCAGTAATTAAATCCTTCATTTGATTTCCACATAGTTTTTTTGTCCAAGAATCGACGATATCTGTATGTTATTTAATTTTCGTAAATGTTAACCATTAGAAACAAGAAATATCTTTAAAAAAGATAAACGGCGATCAATATGAGAAAACACTAAGAAATGGAACATGCGCATATTATTCCCAACTATTTTCTTTTTTCTTTAACAAATAGATTATTCCGAACGAGGAAAGCGCATGCATCGTCAATATGTAAACAATTGTTAATAATCAAAACAATCAGTAATTTTCCATTGATTATAAAATTTGCGCAATAATCTATGTGTTTACAAAAGGCTAATCGGCCAATTTCCATCCAGCTCCAGTTTCTATCAATACATGATCAAGGCCGAGAATACACCACATGATTGGAGATTACGCGAGGCTCACAAGAGATACATACGTTTCAATTGACGATAACTAATTACAAACTTATCATGTTTCAAAGATGATTAATATTTTGCTCTTAAATATTATATTTCATACGTTTTCACTGATTTGTTTCACAGAAATTTATTTCTTAAGGAAAACAATTAAAAGTTACATTTCCTTTTAAAACTTCATCTTATAAGTGACCCTCGTAGGATATACAACTTAACTATGAACCAATCAAAACGTTTCATTTCCTTTCTATCTTCGATATTATTCATTAAATACAACATTTGATTGGTCTACAATCTAGATCATTTGTAACATATAGGTCAAAACTGAGGTTAAACAGCTTTCGCCGAAAAATCGTTTTTAGCTCGACTTTTGAAAAAATGAGAGCTATTGTCATTACCATGGCGTCGTCCGGCGTTGTCGTCCGGTGGCGGCGGCTGCGGCGGCGTGGTCGTCCGGTTAAGGTTTTTTGTTCAGCTCAGCTTTTTTTCTGTTTTCTATCAGTGGAGCGTCTGTGCGGTACGCGGTGCTCTTGTTTTATGTGACGTGGTTCCATTTATACAGAGATGTGAGAATAACCAGACGTACTCATCTGTGATGATTGTATGTCTGTACTTTTTGTAAATAATTACATGTATGAATTGTTTCTTTCTGTTTTTGGGACCGGTTCCTTTTTATAGCTTTATATATATATATATACAGATCGTATATTTTTATTAATTTTAATGTCATCAACTTTTAATGGCCGAGTCTCTTGTGGGGAAAACACCCGTTACGAAATGAAAATAACAAACAAGAACTCTGCAGCAGACTACTTTGAAATCATCTTTGCAAGAATGTGAAAATTGTCCATTGATAAGAGTTTAATATAGTTTCTGGGGATGGTTTTATATAATGTTTGTCTACAGTTGTTGGATGCAAGTCATCAACCTTCTTGTTTAAAAAAAGAAAAGGGGTAATTGTCAAACCAATTCGTCTAAGACCAAACATTGCGATGTGTATGAACTTTGTATTTACTCTCAAAACCTAAATCGCTGTGGTTACTGTTTGCTAAGAGGTCACACTATTTTAAGCATGTTTCGATGTAGCCGAGCCCCGGTAGCTCAGTTGGTAGCGACGCGGGCTGTCAATCCAGGGTTTGTAAGTTCGAATCCTATCTCGGCCAAAATTCTCTCCGACGTTTGACAAAAGTCACTGTGACCAGCGTCATTCGTCTTTGCTAAAACTCTGTGTAAAAGCAGCCAGTTCTTTTGAAAGAATGTTGTGTGGAGTACTGATGTAAAGAAGCCAGGAAAACATGAGTAGGTGAACTGGCCGCCGTGATATGGCCGAACAACTGCTGAAAACGGTGTTAAACCACCCCGTTCAAGCAATCAATCAATGTTACGATGGTAATCATAGCAGAGATCCTATCCGGGTGACAGGTGCCTGAACAGAACATTTCTCTATTTATTTAGACGTATCAACTGTGATGAACAATACATTGTGCTATTTTAAGAAAATACCGCTTTTCTAATTTGGTAGGATAATTTTTAAAATGCAACTTAAGAAGCTTGCGTCATGTGGTAACACTGCGAGAATAGGAAGACTTCTCGGGGTGTTCTCCTGTTAAACATTTTCTCTTTAACAGTTGTTTCATATACATACTTTTTTTTTTATATAAACTACAACTTTGTCATGCAATTTGTTAAAACTGTGTTTTTTAAAGTACTTATTTTATGTTAGAAAAGATTCTTAACTTAAGTCTGTGATGAAAATGTCGTCATCAATATGAGGAAATATTAATTTTGTCACACACTGAAAAAACTATGGGTGATAAGATTTCTATATAATTGCATCAATTTATGTAATTGCTTTTAGTTGCAATAATTTTGCAGCGTTACCATCAACTGCAGATCTACATGTCAAATTGGTATTTTTTTACCAAGGTTAATTACCTCACCATAAAGTCTTTATGAGCCTTAAATCATTACTCTTGATAAACAATGAAAATTTGGGTGCCATTGCTCGTTCTGAGCAATGGCATCTAAATTTGCATTATTTACAAAGGGGTCAAAATTGCCCCTAAACCAGGGTTTTCAAAACAGGTTTTTAGTTACAACCGTTTAACGCCAAGCTCTCGATGTTATAATTAAAAAAAGCCTATATATGTATTTTATATACAATGATAAAATGATCAGAATGAAATTCAAACTGAATATGTGGACCAGGTGACACGAAAAACGTCCAAGAACTGGCGATACAAGTATATACTTCGACCGTTTGATCCTGATTTTATGTCAATACCTCCGAAAGTCGGTTTTCGCATTACGTGGCCCGTATATAATTGTTTATTTACATGCTTCTTAACGTATTATTGAGAAATAAAAGTGCAAGCTCAAAAGTTTTAATCAGAATTACTAAATTGTTTTCGTTATTAGCATGGTCCTATTACTTATATATTTGTCGCTGCATTCCTGAGCCGCCAACAATGTTGCGAAAATACGTCACGGAAAAAAGTGAGATTAAAGATGACGTCAGTTTCAAGGAAGAAGGCAATCCAACGCGTACATTGTCACAAAACATCTTCCGTCGCTAAGCAAGATGTAAACAAAGTATAACGGAAATGGGGTATAGGTATACACGCCGCTTCTACAGCCTTGCTGTGGAAACCGGCAACGTACATCGCAATAAGTGCCTGTACTGGTGACCTGCGGTGGCTTTATTCTGTGAAGGACCCGGTACAAGTTACAGCAGAGGTGGGATTTTGAGGTGACATCACAATCATCCCCAGATCCCGCTCTGATGAACTGCTAGTGTGCAATTGTGCGACTTCGGGTCGAAGTCAAGAGGGGTGAGTGTAGGGGGAATGGGGTATATGTATACATGCCACTTCTATAGCCCTGCTATGGAAGCCGGTCTTTATAGCGGCGTAGGAAGAGTGGTTGGCTTATTCACAATATTAAGCAACGTACATCGCGGTAAGTGCCTGGATGGGTTGCCGTTGGCCGAACTCGGTGAAGGACCCGGCGGCACACGTAACAAAGATTTGACATAGGCTAGTTTAAAACGTTTTAAATCGTCTAATATTACACTTCAATGGCATGCAAGTTAATGAAGCAAGATGGACAAGATGAAGGTAAGAAAAGTAAAGATGAAATGATCATGACTTCTGCAAATAGATGTTTCTTTTGTCGTCTGTTGCTGTTTGCATACCTGGATTATCACCGACGCTACTTGAATACTCAACTTGATCCTTCATCCAACATATCTGCAGTTTGTCTTCTTTATGACACACACATATATATACTGACAGAAAAAAGAAACGCAGGGTAGGCTTTCGTGTTGAATTAAAGTAGTTTATATCACATCTCTTTTAAAATAATCGTTACATGGTTTTCAAGCACTACCTTTAAAGAGCAGTACTGCAAATTTTCATTAATTTTTGTTAATTAATTGCACAGTAATTTGATTCGCAGAGGAAGATGCCCTTAATTTTCGAAATTGAAAAGTCATCCAGTATGCTCGGGCCGCTATTCCTGCTGGTATTCTCCGATGCATGATCGACCTTCCCCCAAACCTATCCCTCTCAATCACACAGGCGTCGACAAAACTTTCCCCGCGGCGTCGGTAGACACGACGTCGCCCATCTTCACGAAACAGAAAATCGCGACTCATCACTGAAGAATACACGTCTCTGCTGCCACATGTGAAATGTCTGAGGAGCATGTGCATTCAACCTTGACATGCGACGCCTACGACGCTCACGAGTTAGTGACAGACCAATATACGGACGAGGTACTCTCAGACCAACCTCTCGCAGTCGATTGCCAACAGTTCTTGCATGAACAGGGCGGTTGTGAGTTTTCAGAAACTTTCATATTTTCATACCCTGCGTTTCTTTTTTCTTTCAGTATACCGAAATACTCAATGTTTCAATGTTTCCAATTCGTATGTCGGCAACGATTGTGAATTATTCAGATATCCCCATCCACCGCCCACTTATGTCTATGTCGACACCAACACATTTGTCAAAGACACACTTTTGGTACTCAAAGTAAATATAGGTATTAGGTAAATTTTCAATCATTCTTTGATTTTGTTTACCGTTGCCGTGCATAGTTTACTATTTGGCGAGCACTATAAGTTCCAAGCTTTATTTATGTACGCAAGTCATCCAAATATCCTATGTGGGCCGTGCTACAACCATAGGGCATTTGTAATAAGTGTATATCTTGGTCAGACTATGCGTATACTTTTCGTCCTGTACTGTTCGTCAATAAGTCTTTCTTTGCGTGCTTATTTGAATCGTTTTTGCACACATTTCAACACTATTTCAGTTATATCACTGGTATTTTACTAGTTATATCACGGGTATTTTACTAGTTGTATCACGGGTATTTTACTAGTTATATCACGGGTAATTTACTAGTTATATCACGGGTATTTTACTAGTTGTATCACGGGTATTTTACTAGTTGTATCACGGGTATTTTACTAGTTATATCACGGGCATTTTACTAGTTATATCACGGGTATTTTACTAGTTATATCACGGGTATTTTACTAGTTATATCACGGGTATTTTACTAGTTGTATCACGGGTATTTTACTAGTTATATCACGGGTATTTAACTAGTTGTATCACGGGTATTTTACTAGTTATATCGGTATCATTTATCCTTGCTACGATGCACCAGTCGTAAAACTACCCATCACTCCTTTTTATGCGGGGGATTCAGCTATGCTGAATACCTCCGTATATTGTCATGCCCAGCTTTCAGGAAGTGTAAATGTGTACATTGTTTGTGCTGCCCTGTTTTTTTCAAAATGGATAAGTTTTCTTGATTGTTCAGGGATCCGTTAAATACGTTTCAACAAAGCTAAACAGTATGCACATTATACAAAGTAAACGTACACAATGTAAAGTTTTAATCCATGAAGTTGTATACATAATTTAGAAATATAAGTTAGACTTAATGTTTCTTTTAATGTATGGAAAACGAGTAGCTTGAAAGCGGGTAGCTCTGTCACTACACCACCTAACGGTAATTGATATGAATTGCATTAATATGTATATGTTAACCACAACAATGGAAGCCAGCAAGTTTTACTAAGATTGCAGTAAAAAAACCACATACTGTACATAATTTAAATCACATAGAAAGGGAGATAACCAACTTTAAGATGTAATTTAGTTTTAAACAAGTTTTCCCCCTTAATTCATTAATATTCATCAAATGACACTTTTGTCCAATCAATATTACCAAGATGTTTGTTTCTATTTCATAATTGTTAGCTTTCTTATATTTCTTAGATGATAAACATTTACAAACTGAAAGTATTAACCCGTTCCGTCTTGACAACGTACTTGCTGACTCTTGTAATCAGAACAAATATAACGTACAAACTCATCTACAATTTTCCCCGAAGACATGCACAGTTTTATTAACCGCGTTTTGAGTTGTTGTGTAATCCAAATTTAAGACAGGCGGATAGACATACAGAAGACGGACGGAGGGTAAAAACGGTAATGACTAAAAATACAAATTTTGCGTTTTGTTTTGTCCGTCTATGCAGCCTGGTGCATTCTACATGTATAAAACACTCTATAAAACATATGTTACCATCAACTTATTGATCCGAGGACATTTTCGTTCATTTGAGTTTCTATTAGACAGCTGTCGGTCATCAAATCATTATAGTTAATACAGTTTTACTGATAATAAACTGCGTCCCAAATGTACACGACAGTTACTTACCTAACAAATAAGCCTTTGTGTGATTCAGCAAACGGGATTTCTCCTTACAATGAGAAACAATTATACACGAGGTCATTGGAATGAGTGAAAGTTATTTTTTTGTTTTGGTCTTTGTTGTTTGTTTAGGTTTGTTTTAATCTTTCTCCGAATTAATGAAGTTATATTTTTTTCATATTTGAGAGTATCAGTTGTTCAATATTACATAAGTGATCGGAATATAGATGTATTAGCTGTTCGTCTATTTAATGTTGTTAATAATGTACAATGATTTATTTGGGCATATCTAAACTGACTTTTATTGTTGCCATTGTTGTGTGATTGTTTGTTTAGAGGACTTCAGACTTAGACGGACATAATGTGAATTCGATGTGATCAGGATAACATAGAAATTCGTTTGTGAAAAAATAAAATATTGATAAAATCTGTGTGCATTTGAACATACATGTAGCAGTAGAACATTGTGGCAAAAAGAAGTTGCTCATAATATATAACGGTATTAAAAATCATTAACAAATACGTTATTCTTACTAAATGTTACTTAACCTCTCAGCTATGACTAGAGCATTGATGTCTTTCCTGCTGGTTTGGGTGTTCTGCAATGTCGGACTGATAACTGGAATGCTGGTAAGTGATGTATGCCTCGATAAACGACCTTCGTGTTAACCCTTATCCCGCTATATATGTGCGACTTTAACCCTTTTCAACATACATCAAATCTGCAGCGCACGGCTTAAAAATCATCTAGGCAAAACAATGGAAAATCTCTAAAATAAAAACAAAGGCATAATTAATGGAACCGGTTGAAAACATTTATAACACTGAAAAGCTGTTTTAAATGTCGTTTGCTGAAGTTGCGTTAAAATGCGTCTGAAAGAGGGAAATGGTTAAACAGCATTTGCTCCGCTTTGTTTGTGCGACTTTAAAAACCATAGAAGAACGATGTTGACCACGATCAGCCAATACATTCGTGCAGTTTAATTAATCTGAAGCGTCCTTGTTCGTCACTCACGTACACATTCTTATCGAATACTACTCCATAAAACACTATACACGCGAACTTGTCACCACTCATGGATTAAGATATACTGTGCAGTGATACATAAGGGTTGATCCGTGCAGTTTTGCGTCTTTACTCTTACGCAAACTGTCTCATAAACCACAGAATACTTGGATAATAATAATAATAATAATGAGAATAAAAATAATTATAATAATGATAATAAAGACTTTATGTATAGGGGCTGCACAGTTGGGCATGCCCACTCGTCCCTGTGGGTCTGTGTTTTGAACAAATGCTTACATATAACATACTTATATGGACAAATGATAAATTCAAGATACCAGCACTGTTATGGGAGAGGATTTATTTAAGCAATAATCCACCACCATGCCAACAGGAAAGCTATGTTGATTTATACTTATTTAAATACGGATGCATATGCACAACTTAATCTTCACTTGTCGCACAACATAATAATGTCGGGTTTCCTTGAGCATGGCTAATAGTGTGTCATAATCTGTCGTGATTAAAGCCCCCACCTAAAGACAGAAAGTCCTGAACTCGAACCTAGGTCGTGTAACAATTAAGTAACGTAGCACGGTCAGACTGCACGGAGGCTGTGTTGGACAAAATTCTACACAGGATTGTGAAGAATGTCTTCACATTAGTTAATACAGGTCGAAGTTGTGACATACGTGTTTGTCCAACAGGGGAATTGACCTAGGAAGCACATTCTGCCCAAGGAATTTGAAATATGTGCGGGATTTGCCTGAAATATGTGCTCACGATATTCACATCTGTGCCTAATGTGATCATATTCCTCACATATGTGAACACTTTGATTTAATGGGAAATGAGTACAATTAAGAACAAATATCATAAATGTCGTTCAATGCTGGATTTATGATGTGTTCATATTGCAGAAGGTCAATGTTCGTATAACGTTGTGCATTGTGCCGAAGGTCAATGTTCGTATATCGTTGCCCAAAGAAGAAAGACTGTTAAGTGGTTGCTGAAAGTTTCCATCAGTTGGCGCTTGTTGTCTAGGGTTAATGCCATATGAAAATGTATGGTCAGTAAATGGTTGGCATTCCACCAATCAAATTATAGCATTGTCGCATTTGGTACGAACCGTTAAAAACTTTAAGTTACCAAAGTGCCACACTGAACGCAGGGCTGGTGTGTCGGTGTAATCATAAACTTACCAGAAGGCTGATCGGGTTCTTCGCTGGGCTCCTGGTCCCGAGGGTTAAACGGGACCCAATGAAGCGGTGCTCCATGATAACAATTATAACGTAATTATTACACGTGAAGACGTCGTGTCTCCGCGTATATTTTGGTATAATATTTCATTTTCTAAAGTTGTTTCCCTTAGACCATAAAACAAATAACATTTGTCAAAAGTTGTCTCCCTTAGAATATTGCAGGGCAGCTGATTTCAGAAATTGAATGGTCTAGGGGAAATAACTCTTGCTTCAGATATATTTCATTTTCTATAATTGTTTCCCTTTTACCATAATTATGCCTTAGACCATTGCAGGCTAAAAAAGTTGTTTTTGTATTTTCATGACTTTATGGTCTAGGGACTCGTGCTTCTCAGATATATTTCATTTTCTATAGTTGTTTTCACTATAACAAGACCATAACATTGACATCATTTTTCAAAAGATGTCTCCTTATAAGACCACTGCAGAATAGCCTTCATAAGACAGTCGTTCTCGTAGTTTAATAATTGTATGGTTTAGGGGAAATAACTCGTAATTCATGGATATATTTCATTTTCAAAACGTTGTTTCCCTTTGACCAAAAAACTAATAACATTTGTTAAAAAAATGGTCTCCCTTAGACTTTTGACGGGCATCTGAGCTAAGACGGCGTTTAAATGATCCGATTTCAGAAAAGGAATGGTCTAGGGGAAAGAACTCGTGCTTCAAAAATATAGCAAAGTTGTTTCCCTTAGACCGTAAAAATGATATCATTTTTCAAAAGTTGTCTCCCTTAGACCATTGACGGCTAAGACGGTGGTTTTTGTACTTTGATGTTTTTATTTCATTTTCTATAGTTGTTTTTACTAAGAACATAAAATTGGTATCATTTTTCTAAAGATTTCTCTCTAAGACCATTGCAGAAAAAGCCTTCCTAAGACGGTCGTTCTCGTAGTTTAATAATTGTATGGTCAAAGGGAAATAACTCGTGTTTCTGATATATTTCATTTTCTAGAGTTGTTTCCCCTAGACCATAAAATTAACTACAATTTTCAAGTTGTCTCCCTTAGACCATTGCAGATTATGTTCTAGGAGAAATAACTCGTACTTCCGATATATTTTATTTCCTAGAGTTGTTTCCCCTTGACCATAAAATTAATTACATTTTTCAAAAAGTTGTCTCCATTGGACCATTACAGGATAGGTTAGCTAAGACGCTTGTTTTGGGCCTTTGTATTTAATGTAAGCGCTTATATGATGTCATGGACTAGGGTAAATAACTCGTGCTTCTGATATAATTCATTTCCTAAAGTTGCTTAGACCATTGAATGATAGCTTAGCTTGTGTTGCAGAGAGATTTTAACCATAACTCTTTTTAATAGAAAAGGGGTCTTGTGTAATACAAGACAGAGTTATGAAACACCGAAATCTCAATTCATGACCTTAACTGGTGTGTTTTTCCAAGCTGAAGTCATAGTGGAATCAAAGATGGGGTAAAGCATGAAACTATATTTTAGAGACAAACGTTTGCTTAGATATAAAATGACCGTAAAACATTTATGGACGTTCAATACAATATACTCAGAAGAAAAAGTTTAGTCTCTGCTTATATATTGCGACTCACATTTTGAAAACAAAAGCATTAAAGTAAAACCTAATTACCTACTGTATAGTTCATTTAGTTTCCAGTGTCTATATCAAAACAATTTTGACAAATAACGATATTTTAACTTCATGTTAAACAAAGGGGTTAAAAAAAAATCTGTCTATGTCAATATTTCATATGTTAATCCCGTTTGTAAATTACAGCTTAACACCGGCGTCTCATATTATTTATTGTTTGGTGTTTTACGTCAATTACTTAGTGTATGTTAATTACATGTTAATAACATGTTGTATGTCAAATACATGTTGTGTATGTCAATTACATGTTATATGTTAAGTGCATGTTGTATGTCAATTACATGTTTTATGTTAAGTGCATGTTGTATGTCAATTACATATTTTATGTCAATTACAATGTCATGTTGTGTGTCAACATTTACTTCAAGATGTTCACAAATTTTCGCATAGGATTCAATCTCATTTTGACCTAAACTTCGCTAGCTCATATCGAAAATAGTTACTGAGCTTTTTCTTCTGAGTATATATCTAGTAATTACAGATCAAAGGCTACCTTTTTTAATTACAATGTAAATCAACAAAAGTCAGTCCCGAATTAGAAGTATTTAATCCATTTTCCCAGGTTGCACATATATATCATTGAAAATAGTTACAGGTGTCAGCTTTAAAACAATAAAACATTGCCAACTTTCGGGAAGTCTGGTGTCTCGAAAGCTCCGATGCAGTTATAGAGGGAAACAAAGTTAAATTGCTCTCATGAATTAGTTAGTCAATGGATCTTTCCATTTCAAACGATTATGTTAGAAAAACCTTTGCTATTTAATACGATATTTTTAATTTGATTCTATGATTTTTACATTTTGTTTTTTTAGGTTTTGTTGGGCACCCAAAGTTACATTGAAATAAGAAGGAGCTAAACATTATTCTGCTTTTTTATGTTATTTAAAAACATCTGATCGCTTCATTTCAAACGGTTGAAGATGCAGATTTTTTTTTTTTCATTTGTAATAATTTTATAAATATATTTTGGTCCTTTTTGAACATTTATGTAATATTCGGTGCCTCAGAAAGGTGAAATGCCTGTGCATACAAAACAAAGATGGTAGTAACTCACACATGTATGACGCATCTTAGTGTAACATATTTTTTATATAACCCATGTATTCCATGTTAATCTTTGTAGTATTAAATATTCTGCTAAGCTGTATGGTTGCTCCATCATGTAATGTTGTACACATACACAACATATTAGCGACGAGGTTGGGATTTTGTTCTGCTATAAATGCTAATGATTATGTTAATTAAAGTCATCGTGAACATTGGAACTTAATGACTAATTACAATCGGGACAAATGTAAGCAGTATGTGCATACGTTCATCAGGTGTTTTATGAGGCCTACGATTTGGATTATTTTGTGTAAACGTAGTTTACTGTAAAATAACATCCATCATTTTTTTCCCTATTATAGCACAGTGTAAATATTCTTGTGTTTATAAAAATGAATCATGTTAATTTTAAAAGTAATATATAAATTATTTCAAACAAGATAAAGCAAATATGCCACCATTTCTGTTGTTGTAAGTAACCAGAAAATGTGGATACAGATTGTTTATTTTTTGCTTTGATATTTTAATTGGAATTTCAATATAGTTATCACTGTTATGCGGCGTCTCTTTGATTTTGATATAGCAAGCATTGACATTAATGCATCAATGAGTGTGTAAACTATGCACTGTGACCTCTGTGAAATACCGCAAGTCAAATAACAGTTTCTGCGATAGACCACCCATTCTGTGTATACAATAGTGTGCATTTAACTTAAATATTATTCAATTAACGGACATGGTAAAGTGTATGTGATAAAAAAAAAAACCTGTAAATCCTTGTCCTTATGTATTCCGTGATCTGCTGTAAGCCCCTTGCTAGCAGCACTATGAATGCTTTTATTTATGTTACATAGTGCATGTTCTTGTTTGTTTGTTTACACAGGTCCGCAATGCTGACTGTGGAAGTAGGCAAGGTTGTATGTACGACTGTGAAGATAATTACTGTAGTTACATGATTTACTGGAAATACCGCCCGGAGCTGGATAGCGTAGAAATCTCAATGAACAAACACATCACAAATATCTACCAGGAACAGTGGCTGGCTCTCGGGTTTTCTCATGATAGATATATGGTAATATGACATTATATTTATTGCAGGGTATATGTTAAACGTAAGCAGGCGGCACATATGTTCCTTCGAACAGCCTTGTTCAAAATAGTAGTTCAATGTTAGCTAACAAGATACGCGAAACAACCCAGGTTAAGTATAAGCAGGCGGCACATGTTTCTTCGAACATTCGTACATAATTGAAGTTCCTTTTCTACTAACACAATACACGAAACCACCTATGTTAAACATATAAGCAGGCAGCACATATATTCCTTCGAACACTCTTGTTCACAATTGTAGTTATTTGTCTACAATGTTTCAGTAATATCACGGCGTTTCCTTGATAAGTTACCAAGGAGGGCAGCAATTACTACCACTTTTGAAGTCTTTGTTATGACCCGACCGGGGATCGAATCCGCGACCTCTACCACTATACCACCTTGCTCTTAAAACATGTATGTGATTTCAGGGAGATGACAGTGTTATTGAATGTACGATGGATCACTCGTGGTATCACATGGCTGATGTCCGACATTCCTATAACAACCAGCATTACAACCAGCCTGTTTATTATGTAAGATATAACATTATTAAAATATAACTATTTTGTAATAGATAAGCAGTTGAGATACTGATTATACCTTGATCTATGCAGTCTTTCCTGGGTAACATGTTCGTCATTCAGCTATTTTAATTAAACCTTTCCTATTTGCAGACGTATTTTGACGCATTGTCTTTTTTAAACATTGTGCTTAAAGGATAAATTGCTGATAATGAGTAATTTCTGCTTAGGCCGCAATGTTTTCCACTTTATTCAATGATTATACATTTGTTAGAGAGCTTTTCAATATTTTGCCTCAATGTTCCTGTAGTCAGCTGCTGCAGATTTGTCCTGTTTGGGAATGGGTGAAACATTCAAGAATGTTCTACTGATAGACTATTGGAAGAAGAAATTTTAATGTAGCATTAGTCAATTTGAAAGTCGCCATGACGAATTTGCTCATTGATAAGTAAACCGCTAATCTGAGTTAATTATGTTGTATGTTGTATTATAAATTAATAATAGCAGTTGACTTTGACACAATGTTTTAAATTCTTTTCAATAAGCATTCTTTTATGAATATATATTTTCTTTATTATCAGGGGCGTAGTTCCCTGTAGGCACTGTAGACACGTGCCTTCACATCTTTTCTCAAACTGCCCCAAAATGCAGCTGCGGCGATAAAGATCTGCGTAATGTATCGACCAGATAAGCCTGCGCTGTCCGCGCAGACTGATCCGGCCGACATATTCCGTCTTAGGGGGGATAGATGTATAGAGTAGTTATTCCTGAAACAGAAACTCCACAGGAGGCGAAACGTGTCTCCGGGTAGGCCTGTGTGGCATGCCTTGGCTGATTCGGGTCGATACTTTACGCAGAGTCCACAATGTTGATTTTCTCACGAGCCGGCCTACACATTGATTATTGCAAAGCTACGCCCCTGATTATGTTACCTACATGTGATCACAGTCCTCCGCTGCAAATGCACTGTATGTGAGTAAGGGCTCGGAGTGGACTGCGTTTGCAAATATCTGAGGATGTAATTGTAACATTTGTAAAAGAAATGGAATCATAGTATAAACTTCAATTCAGATTTGAGAATAGTGTGAGTAAAGAACATATTATTCATCATTAGCAATATCTCTTTTTTTCACAATGTTTTCAATATTCGATCTGCATTCGAAGCGTCTAAAGCCGTCTGTTTTGATCGTGGCAAGATTTATTGATTTTTGATGACAGCCTAAAACAGGACTTCGATCCGTGACTGGACGTGTAATTGACAGCGTGTTGACGTGTAACTTTACAAGGACGATCACGGTGAATGGGGATGATAGGATATTTGACCTTGACCGTCCATGGTATCTTCTTGTAGCTTCTGGAAAGATGGTTCAAGGTAAACGTCTATACTGTATATTTTATTTTTTGTTGGTGAGATGCGCGATCTCGAGATTTTGCCACGTACATTAGTATTTGGAGATCGTATAACTTCCAGCCGATTTGCGATAACTCGTTCGGTAGCGTCGACCATTGATTCTTTCCGATGACTAGTTTAGTTACTTGCTTTACATCGTTTACGAAACAGCTTAATATCAGTCAGGCTGAAATGTTTGCTTCCTGCAGACATAACCAGTACTCGCGTCGATTGTGTAGGAAAGATACAAAGACAAAACCCGCTTATCACAGGATCGGATTCGAACGCTGGACCTTTAGTAAGAGGGAACGACGCGTTACCACTTCATAAACCATTGTCTTCCGATGGTTGACAAAAGTCAATGTGACCAACGCCGTTCGTCGGCGTAAAATAGTCAATATCGAGGGCTTGGTGTGAAACGGTTGTAACTTAAAACCTATTTTGAAAACCTGGTTTAGGGGCAATGTTGACCCCTTTTAAACAATGCAAATTTAGGTGCCATTGCTCAGAATGAGCAATGGTACCTAAATTTCCATTGTCTATCTATCTATCAAGACAAATTATTTAAGTCTATAAAAACTTTATGGCGAGGTGATTAACCTTGGTAAAAAAAATTTTTTTTAGTTACAACTGTTTTACTCCAAGCCCTCGATATGTGAAGTTACTCGGTTGCCTGGGAAGAATGTTGTCTTGAATACTGGAACGAGAAAGCCTGGTTACACCTGGTTATGTGAATTGGCTGCCGTGATATAAGTAAAAACTGTTGAAAATAGATTTAAACTCCTATCAAAAAAAAAAAATCCATACATTGCATCAATGATGTTAGTTTCTTTATTGTAAGTAATATGATACCCATTAAATTGTTCAAGCTGTTATCATTGTTGCTGCCATAATGTATATTGACACTGGAATAACGCTCATTATCAGCAACTTCCCTTGTTGACACAATGTGTTCAACTCAATTCGATAATTGAATATTCAGTTATAAAGATCTTCCAAAAATCCAACGTCGTCTGCTGTCAATTTGTTATGGAGGAAAGGTTTAGGGAAAGAGTCTGAGAAAAAAGAGGCTGTAATCTAGTTGAATGTAAGTTTGACCCCTTTCCCACATTCAACAAATCTGCAGCAGACGACATTGAAAACAACTGGACAAAACTATGGAAAATCTATATAAATGAAAGTATATTTATAAAATACAATTGAAAGTATTCTGCTGCAAAGGCTTCAAAAGGCGTCTGTATGTGGGAAAGGATTAATGTAGAGACAGTGTAGAAAAAACATGTTTGCATAATATACAAATGTACCTAGAACATCTTTCGGTCAAAGGAACAGTATTAATAATGACAGAAGACATTGTGGGAAAAGTAACAAAATGCTCATTTTTTCGCCGGTACCAGGGAAAAACGTCAGTTTTGTAAGTGACCAACACAGAAGTTTGTATTTCTTTAAATGATTTTGATTTTTAATTAGCAATATGAATTCCATATGTTTCAGTGTCAAAATCGATGCATGGCAGTGAGCCCAGTGTGTCCCCGTATAAAGTAGATCTTCGAGAACATACAGACGTCAATGGGAAACTCGTGTATTACCTGGTTAAAATACATGGTGAATATAATCTGTACTATTTCAACTAATTATGTTCATCTACTACAACTATTAATACTACTAAAAATACTGTTTCTATAACTACATCTATTACAATTATTAAAGTCCAGGTAGCTCAGTCGGTAGCGACGCGGGCTGTCGATCCAGGGTTCGAACTTTTACTCGGCAAACATTCTTTCCGACGTTTAACAAACGTCAATGCGACAGGTGTAATTCGTCTTCCACCAATCATCTAACAGTCTATTGCTTAAAAAGACTGTCCTGTGGAATGCCATGAAACAAAGGGTCCGGAACTGGCCGCCGTAATATGGCGGCTGACCACTGTTGAATACGTCGATCAAGCTACTATTCTTTAAAACTGCCTCGTTTATTTCGACAATCCTTGGTACCCTATGCAAACAGTTTGGATCCAGATCACGCCCAACACAACGTGGGAACTGTTCTGATATCCGAACTGTTTGAAACTCTGGTTCTTTAATCAGCACAATTTGTGTGGACTTTTTTTCGAAGTGTTTCAGGCGAAAATAACTTATAGTTAAGATTATTCCTTTTATATTTTGAATATATTGATTATACCATCGATTTCACAAAATCTAATAATACTACCATTACAAATCACAGTATAAATCAAGCAGTGAATTATAATACATTGTACGCTAGTTATGTCGACATTGGAAGTCTCGATGTTCATGTTATGTCGATACAGCGTTTTATCGATACAGTGTTATATCGATACAGTGTTATATCGGTACAGTGTTATATCGATACAGTGTTATATCGGTGCAATGTTATATCGATACAGTGTTTTATCGATACAGTGTTATATCGATACAGTGTTTTATCGATACAGTGTTATATCGGTACAGTGTTATATCGATACAGTGTTATATCGATACAGTGTTATATCGATACAGTGTTATATCGGTACATTGTTATATCGATACAGATTTATATAGATACAGTGTTATATCGATACAGTGTTATAGCGATACAGTGTTATATCGATACAGTTTTATATCGATACAGTGTTATATCGATACAGTGTTATATCGATACAGTGTTATATCGAAACAGTGTTTCATCGATACAGTGTTATATCGATACAGTGTTTTATCGATACTATAGGTTATTGCATCAATATGGGAAAATATTGTGTTGGACGAGTTCCTTCGGCTGAGTTGCCCGAGCTTGCGAGGGCAGAACTCCGCCGAAGGAACGAGTCCCAACACAATAGATTCCCATAATCATGCAATAACCTTTTTATTGTATAATTTGATATTGGCTATTTAAAATGTGTCGTTTTGTTTGTTTTAAACACGTCACACTATTAGAAAATTAACAGTCGTTTTGAATTGTTTAGATTTGGAATCTTTTTCACGTGACGCTAAGGACGGAACTATTTCCATACACTAACGTTACAAAGCGCTCTCATCCAACCAATCATGATTTAGAGACCAGCTAACTTCTACTTCTACTGTGTTACTGTCAGGGCTTAGTGCATCGCAGGCAAGTGAAGCCATTAAAATGGTTAAAACAACTAATTAGGCATATTTACAAATATAAATGAAATAAAAAAAACATATGTGTTGTTTAGGCTGTGTATCGATGTAGACGGGACTTGAATCAGTTTACAGATGTGATCTGCTCAAGGTTCGACTCTCTGATAGTCCTAGGAAAAAGCTGTGCTTATACGGTTCGTAGTACATTGTTTGGTACATCTTTTATAGATGGCACGTAATGAAAAATCGATAGACATACACAAAACCCAATCTGGTCTATTTATAGCGTTAGCTATGCTAGTAAATACGTACGTAGTTTCTGACGTAATAATGTGACGTGTACATCAATAATATTGCTCGAGTGTTGTTTTGATTGTCGTTGACGATCTATTATAAGTGTATCAACAAATAAAGAGGGATTCATAACTGCTAGGATGAATAAGCAAATGATTGTTTTAAAGGTAGGTCTTCATATTTGTTTTGTTATCCTCCGATGTGAAGTTTATCAACGCAGTAGCCTTTATATGTATATCAAAGATGTGTGTTCGCTTTACTGAACATACTGCGAGGTCAAACGGCCCTTTTAAAGGGGCATCTAAATCGTAATAAAAAAATAATATCCAGGCTTAAATACAAGAATAAGATAATACACGAGTGCTTAATGAAAAACACTGTTAGAAAAGGCGTTACACATCATTTTGTCGACGATTCCAATTTCGAGTCGACAACAATGGCGGTTCGTAAATTATATTTTCCGCGACCTTAGCAACCAGCGTAAAGGAGAGTATAATTGCGCGATATATCGGTAATGTTTATTTATCTAAACAATCCAAAACGACTGTTAATTTTCTAATAGTGTGACGTGTTTAAAACAAACAAAACGACACATTTTAAATAGCCAATATCAAATTATACAATAAAAAGGTTATTGCATGATTATGGGAATCTATTGTGTTGGGACTCGTTCCTTCGGCGGAGTTCTGCCCTCGCAAGCTCGGGCAACTCAGCCGAAGGAACTCGTCCAACACAATATTTTCCCATATTGATGCAATAACCTATAGTATCGATAAAACACTGTATCGATATAACACTGTATCGATGAAACACTGTTTCGATATAACACTGTATCGATATAACACTGTATCGATATAACACTGTATCGATATAAAACTGTATCGATATAACACTGTATCGCAATAACCTATAATATTGTGTTGGACGAGTTCCTTCGGCTGAGTTGCCCGAGCTTGCGAGGGCACTCCGCCGAAGGAACGAGTCCCAACACAATAGATTCCCATAATCATGCAATAACCTTTTTATTGTATAATTTGATATTGGCTATTTAAATTGTGTCGTTTTGTTTGTTTTAAACATGTCACACTATTAGAAAATTAACAGTCGTTTTGGATTGTTTAGATAATTTTAAAAAACATTAACGATATATCGCGCAATTATACTCTCCTTTACGCTGGTTGCTAAGGTCGCGGAAAATATAATTTACGAGCCGCCATTGTTGTCGACTCGAAATTGGAATCGTCGACAAAATGATGTGTAACGCCTTTTCTAACAGTGTTTTTCATTAATAACTCGTGTATTATCTTATTCTTGTATTTACGCCTGGATATTTGTTTTTTTTATTACGATTTAGATGCCCCTTTAAAAGGGCCTTTTGACCTCGCAGTATGTTCAGTAAAGCGAACACACACCTTTGATATACATATAAAGGCTACTGCGTTGATAAACTTCACATCGGAGGATAACAACAAAAATCTGAAGACCTACTTTTAAAACAGTCATTTGCTTATTCATCCTAGCAGTTATGAATCCCTCTTTATTTGTTGATACACTTGTAATAGATCGTCAACGACAATCAAAACAACAATCGAGCAATATTATTGATGTACACGTCACATTATTACGTCAGAAACTACGTACGTATTTACTAGCATAGCTAACGCTATAAATAGACCAGATTGGGTTTTGTTTATGTCTATCGATTTTTTTTCATTACGTGTCATCTATAAAAGATGTACCAAACAATGTATATCACTCAAAATGAGATCTATTTCCTAAATATACAATTATAGACTTTTCAGCTGTTATACATCATGTGATATGCACCAAAAAAATAATTATTGACCGAGGCGATAGCCGAGGTCAATAATGATTTTTTGGTACATATCAACATCATGTATAACAGCTGAAAAGCCCATATCTGTTTTATTGTATAACCCTCAATTTATCATATCGTTTTGATATTGATCAACTTAAAAGAAAACAGAGGACCACTCAAGGAACATTTCTGTTGTATGTTGTATTTCTGTCTCATGATAACAGTACGTTTTTGACATGATAACAGTCTAAAACACGCGTCTAAAATGTTGGTAATGCACGTGCATGACGTCATTTAAAAAAAATTACGTCACCGAAATGAACACTCGGAAGTTTCCGTGGTCATTCGGAACGCGCCTCGGAAAATTCCGTAGCGTACGGATAAAGGCGAAGGATATTAATAGGCGGCTCGTGGGATTCCCCGGTCTTCCCCTGTTACTATTTATAAAACTGGTCAATATCAGAAAAAAACGGTCAATATCGCTAGATATTTTTTCTAAAAAATTACTTTTTAGCCAATGAAAAGGCGTCTATTTATAGGTTATATAATAATATTGCATCCTTTGTTCATATGGAAACAAGAAGGAGCAATATCAAAGTATACAATAAAGTGTTATATCGATACAGTGTTATATCGATACAATGTTATAGCGATACAGTGTTATATCGATACAGTGTTTTATCGATACAGTGTTATATCGATACAGTGTTTTATCGATACAGTGTTATATCGATACAGTGTTATATCGATACCGTGTTATATCGATACAGTGTTATATCAATATAGTGTTATATCGATACAGTGTTATATCGATACAGTGTTATATCGATACAGTGTTATAGCGATACAGTGTTATAGCGATATAGTGTTATAGCGATACAGTGTTATAGCGATACAGTGTAATATCGATACAATGTTATATCGGTACAGTGTTATATTGATACAGTGTTATATCGGTACAGTGTTATATCGATAGTTTTATATCGATACAGTGTTATATCGATACAGTGTTATAGCGATACAGTGTTATATCGATACAGTTTTATATCGATACAGTGTTATATCGATACAGTGTTTTATCGATACAGTGTTATATCGATACAGTATTTTATCGGTACAGTGTTATATCGATACAGTGTTATATCGGTACAGTGTAATATCGATACAGTGTTATATCGATACAGTGTTATATCGGTACAGTGTCCCTTTTCATGTCTTGTTTTTAAATGTTCAAATAGTTCGACGTAGTGATGTTTCACTGCTTTAATTAATTATAAATGTGATGTGCGCAAATTTAAGATAAAGTCAATGTAAAGTTAGTGAGACTGCACTGCACTTTACAAAAGCTACATTTGGAATTGCACGAGATGCAAGCGGAAAGTGCAGAATCTGTCTCCGATTTTCGCATATATTATGAGAGCCTTTATTGTATGACTCGCATTTCAGGGTGTTTAATGGTATTCAGTTGGATGATGGTGGCGTCAGTGGGTGTGGTCGTAGCCCGATATTTCAAGCAAGCCTGGCCCCATGGTAAAATGTGTGGCAAGCCTAAATGGTATCAGGTATTGAAACGGCGTTGTTTGTTATAACTCGACAAAGTTAACCTGACCTATACCTTTGTGCAAATATTTATATTGTATTGATTATGTGTAGTTTCATCTAATTCAGGATATGTCTTAAAAATCACACATAGTCGGATAAATGACATATTGTTTAAAGTGTGTGGGAACCATTTACATCAGAATGATGTGTATATTTTGCAGGTTAACTCCTTCCCACATAAAAAAAAACCAGCAGCAGACATAAAAATATGGAACATTTTTATAAACGAGAGTATAGTAAAACAAAATTAAGGAATGAGATGAAAACAATGTGGCAAAAGGCGAAATTGCTCATAACGAGCGATTTCTCCTTTGGCCACATTGCTTTGAAAATTCGTCTGCTGCAGATGCGTCAGAAAGCGTCTGTATGAGGGAAAGGGCTTGTATTGTCAAACCTCTTGCGAGCTTCGAAACGAATATTGCTCCTTATTAAACGATTAAACCGGTTGCCAAAAGACACTGCGACAAGTCGCGGCCATTGGTCTCCTCCAAAAAGGGACCCATGCGACAGCAGCCAATGGCTTCGAACAATGTTTTGTTTAACCCATGGGAAACTGAACTAGCTAGCTTGAAAGTTAACCCTATACTACATAGAGACGCTACGACTTTTGAAAATATTGTGGTAAAAGAAGAAATTCCTAGCATATTACTGGCTTGTTTACCCAGGGATCATGAATAAGTGAACTGTCGTCGTGATATAACTGAAATAATGTTGAAAACGGCAAAACCCAAAATAAAACAATAAAACGAAGGAAGAAACAGCGCACCATGTATGTGTCTTTGGGATCACCAATTTAAAGGTGTTTATGACAAGTATCGTTATCCGATCAAAATTTACAACACTTGTAAGGAGTTTCGTGAAACCCTCTGAGACTATTTGCAGTGCATGCAGTGCCACGTCAAACTGTGTGGATGTCAGGCGTTTCGTTGATTACATTAAAATAATAGCGCCGTTCTCTCGGGGAAAAAAACAACCATAGTCCATTTGCCACCAATGTAGATCCAGATCCGGGCAGTTTGATCTTGCTCTGCAGTGTTCGCCAATAATCAAAGCAGGAAGTTTCTTCGAGAAGTGTCCATTTGGATTAGATAGCATTGGTAGGCTGGATGATCAGTGTCTACATTTGGCATAAGATACACTAATGTTGCTCCTGGAACACGGCTCATGTATAAATGTTCACCAACTATGACCAAGCTACATACCAACCAAAGTTCCTATGCCAAACCGTTCTGAAACATTTGTGAAGCGATTCGAAGATAGCTGGAGTGGCATAAAAACAGCAACAGGTTATCGAAAAAGGAAAAAAGAATAAGTAACTTATTTTATATCTGGATAAGTAATGAGTAAGGAATAATGAACAAGTAGCCAACATCACATTTGAATATGGAACAATAAAACAAGTAACCAACTTCACATTTGAATATGTAATTAATAATTTTTTATAGGCCCACCGATTGATGATGGTGACTGTAGTCATGTGTGTTACGGCGTCATTTATCATCATCTGGTACGATACTGGCGAATACTCCAAGGTAATGTATTTTCTTTACTAAATCAACACATTTAAGTTATCTCAGACTGATTGCTTGAACGTGTTATACATTTACTCGGGTCTCCTAAGTTCGTGATCAAAAGCATTCAAAGGACGACGCTACCAATGACTAAAATGAATCTTTAGACATCACGAAATATTTCAACACTTCTCAGTTGACTGCTCCTACAAAATCACAGGAAAGAAATTTGAGAACAATGACATTATGAACCTAGAACAATTACGAAGTTAGAATGCTCTACGATATACATGTATAATGTATGTATCACATGCCATTTGGGGTAATACGGGGTTGCAAATTAATTCAGCTACAACAAGATGATCCTGCGCACACGCACATTCTTACACGAGTCTTTGATGTCCGCCTACATCTGAGCCGTCCCACGAGAAAAACCAACATTATGGCCTCTGCGTAATGTATCGAACCAGATCAGCCTGCGCAGTCCGCGCAGGCTAATCCGAGCCGACACATTCCGTCTCAGGGATATAGAGGTGTAGAATGATGATCCCTTAAACAGAAAATCCACAGGAGGCAAACATTGTCTGTCCAGGTAAGCCTGCGCGGCATGGTTAGGCTGATCCGGGTCGATACTTTACACAGAGTCCACAATGTTGGTTTTCTCGCGAGACGGCTCATTTAGAAGAGACACGTCTGGTGATTTGGGCTCTGATTGCGTACAATGAATTCACAAATGAGTTTGCACATAAGAACAGGCAACAACATAGTCTTCGTGGACTGTGTGTATGTTGTATAGTCCTCAATACATCTTTTGACTAAAGCTATACGTGTAGCCCCTTTTCAACTTTAAATGGTGCAAAACCACACATACAATAACACGTAAAAGCTGTACTCAATTGTGATGCTATTTTTGTATATTTTCAGTTAAGAGGTGCAAGTACGTTTCAGCGCGCGCATCCTGTGCTAGGCGTTGTTATAATGGGTTTGACGATTTTGAACGTAAGTATCGAAGCACAAGAAGTATTTATTTATTATCATTGATAATTGATTGCTGTCTGGAGCATTACTCAAATTGATTAACTTGAAACTTAGATTTTAGCTAAGTGTAATGAAGAGGATCGCATTTTTTTTTATTTAAATAGTCAAACATTACAATTAACAATGCAATGTATATAAACAAGAGATTAGAGAGGATCTCGATGTTTGTGGTCAATTATTATAGCTTATTCTCTTCTTTTGTAATTTAAAACTCCGAGTTTAATGTCACTATATAAGTAGTATTTCCATGCTGCGAGTATCATTCGGTTCCACTTATTTACTGTTAATTGTTTGATAACGTTTATTGGTCGTTACGTATACATGCACTGATTAAGTTAAATTACTTCCTTGAATTGAAGCAAACAAGATCATTTGTATATCACAGACGACTTCAAACAATTCTACAGCAGACGATGTTTTACAGAGCACTGTTAATATGAAGCAATTTCTAAATTCTTATAAGATGTTGTTATTTATCTCCTATATAGGGTACGTTTCGTTATCAACATGTTTAGTCCTTTCCTAAAATGTTTTCAATCTGGACAACTTCAAAAACATATTTTTGGAAACGGTTTAAGCCAGTGATATTAATTCGTTCACATAGATATAAAACACCCAAGCTAACCAAATCTCGAGGAAAACCAACATTATGTTATTTTTGGGAACGCTGAAGAAACAACAACAACCTGCATATCTGCATAGATTGTTGGCTCTGCTCAGTTTGCTAATCAATCACCTAATATCTTCAGAAAAACTTAAGACACTTGGATCAGATGACGTGGATGTGCAAGCACATATTTATATATATTTGTCATGAACTGCTAAGGATTGGTTTGCACTGAGCGGGATTTACTTCTTTTTCCCCAGCCAATTATAGCGTTCATTCGACCTGCATCCGGAACAGTTTCCCGTCCTGTATTCAAGTACGCACATGGCTTCATTGGAACAACAGTGTATCTGTTAGCACGTAACTACACTCATAGACTAGTATTATCATCTTTATTATGATTTCTTATTATTATTATTTTCATCATCATAACAAAAAACTTACTTACTTACTTACTTATTAGAAGTAGTAGTAGTAGTAGTAGTAGTAGTAGTAGTAGTAGTAGTAGTAGTAGTAGTAGTAGTAGTAGTAGTAGTAGTAGTAGTAGTAGTAGTAGTAGTAGTAATAGAAGAAGTAGTTGTAGTAGTATAAGTAGTAGTAGTAGTAGTAGTAGTAGTAGTAGTGAGTAGTAGTAGTAGTAGTAGAAGTTGTAGTAGTAGTAGTAGTAGTAGAAGTAGAAGTAGTAGGAGTAGTAGTAGTAGAAGTAGAAGTAGTAGGAGTAGTAGTATAATTAGTAGTAGTAGTTGTATTATTATTATCCCCCGCTTTTTCGAAGAAAAAAGGAGGGGGATATTGAAATGGCGTTGTCTGTCCGTACTTACGAGAGTACTCTTGTTGGGTAGTGTTTTTTCGTAAACCCCACCCCTTATAAGACACTTTGATAAGTGTTTTTTTTATATAATTGTCTAATGGGTATCTAATTAGCATATTAATGCTATTTATTCCGTAAAGGGGGGATAATTACGGAATAAACCATGTGCTTGTTGGGTATACCCAACAATAGAACATCAAAGGAAAATACCCAACAAACGCCTTTTAGACGTACGTGCGTGCGTCCGTCACGTCCGTCCGCAGCCATTTCTCAGTAACTAGCTGGTAGAATTTCATGAAACTTGAAATGAATATGAACCAGCATACTGGGATGATGCCCGTCCGTTGGTAAATTTTCCTTAGAGTTATTGCCCTTGATATATTGAAAAATCCACGTCCGCAGCCATTTCTCAGTAACTAGCTGGCAGAATGTCATGAAACTTGTTTATAAAGCTACAGCAACACAATTTGCACCATGTGTACAATTTTACAATCAAATATCATCATTGTCTTTGGATGACCTTTACCATGACTTTTTGACCTTCTTTCTTATTATCCCCCGCTTTTTCGAAGAAAAAAGGGGGGGTTATTAATTTGGGTTTGTCCGTCTGTCTGCCTGTCTGTCTGTCTGTCACACTTCGTTTCCGTACAATAACTGCCACAAATGTGAACCGGTTTTTTTTTCAAACTTTCCTGCAAGCGGGGGATATAAATTTCATGAACTTGCTTGTTATTATTATTATTATTACTATTAGTAGTAGTAGTAGTAGTAGTAGTAGTAGTAGTAGTAGTAGTAGTAGTAGTAGTAGTATTAGTGGTAGTAGTATATGAGTAGTAGCAGTATAAGCAGTGGTAGAAGTAGTAGTAGTAGATGAGTAGTAGTAGTAGTTGCTGTTGTTGTTGTTGTAGTATCAACATTATTATAATCATCATTATTATTATTATTATTACTTTTATTATCATCATTTCATAATTAATGTGTATATATTGCAATGATGTCAAGACCTTTACCTATCAAAGAGCGCCGGATCAGTATGCGCGGAGACGCAAGCTCATCTTGATCGTCTTGTAGCCTGGCTTTCCTGATAAAACTAAAGTGTTTAATACAGTGTCACCCCTATTGAAATGGCACCTTGCAGAATACTGTCCTTTTTGCCAGGCAAAAAGTAGGTAGACATTCTGTACCATCATTTAACTAACTGGCAGCTCAATAACCGGCAATATTAAAACGGATCCACTATCGCCACTTGGATTCGAACCTTAGACCCCAATTCACGAAGCAGTTACCTTAACCATCAGGCAACCGGGACCGTTAAAAGGGTTGTCAGTGTTTGTCAAATATAATGTAGAAATAAATGTTTCAACCAATTAAATCATTACTGAAAGACACTGTATTTATTCTATGAAAACGGACTTATTTAAACACTGATCAAATTATATTTTATATAAAAGTGAAAATCTTTATCCTAAATTTTCCTTTCCAATACATATTTCTTCAAATATTGTCTTATCCAAAGGTATATTCATGCTTCAGACACGTAAATATAACCTGGATATGAATGCATTCAAGTTTGCAGTGCTAAATGGAACACCAATATAGAAGAGTGCTACGTCAAGTCCCACAGTGTGTGGCTTGTGGTCGGTATTTAACTCTGTATAAATGAAAATAATTTTTTTAAAAGAGTTGAAATTGTTGTGGCAATGGGAACTTTGCTCATCATTAGCAAGTTCTTCTTCTTTGCCACAATGTTTGTTGAAAGTCATGTGCTTCAGACACGTCAATATAATTTGGACATGAATTTATTCTATTTTGCAGTGTTAAACATAGCACTTGGAACAACACTAGAGAAAAGTGCTACGTCAAAGCACACGATGTGGGTTGTGGTCGGTTTCGGTATCTACCAGTTCCTCTTCGAATTCATTCTTGAAATACACAATGGCTATCTTATTAAAACAGGTAAATGAATTTTTTATTCTAAATAAGGATTTCGTTTGTTTTGTTGAGATTTTACTCCGTTTTCAACATTTGTTCAGTTATATCACGGCGACAGTTCACTTATTCATGATCCCATACCTGGGTAAACAAACCAGTTTTAGGCTAGGAAATGTGCCTTGCCCAAGGGCACTCTATCATGACCGTAGCGCCACGGCTGGGGATATGCATAAGGAAGTCTTACCGTTTATAAGATTGCATGCATACCTAACCCTTTCACACATGCAGACGCATTTTGATGCATCTGGTGCAGATGACATTTGAAAACGTGAAAAAATGAGAAAATTCTCATTTTGCCTTAATGTTTTTCAATTCTATTAAAAAGACAGTTTCAGAAAGAAATGTTTTCACTATTTTTGCCTAGATGTTTTCACATCCATGCTAATTGAACAGCCAAGTTTACTTTAACTGTCATAAGTTTCTTGACAGGTTTTGTGCAGGTTGATCTGGTTCTGCAATGGTGATAAGCGCTGCGTAGTTGGTTCTCTGGTCGCAGCGCTAAGTTCTTTTATTTAGTTTTGTTCCTTTCCTTTTTATGGTAAAAATTTCAAGCATTTGGGTCCCTACCTTTTTTTTACTGCATGCAATTGTATTGAACTTCTCCAATTGTCAAAGTGATTAAGTATCGGTAAACCAACCGTATGGTATTCATGATCAGTTTATATCTAATGTAAGAAATTCCTTGAATATTTCGGTGAGAAATCGGCAAACAGTGCCACACTCTGCGAATATGTGCAGGTTTATCTGGATCTACACTATGGTTAGTATTCCGTAAAAACATACGTCAAATGTTCTGTAAGTTTATTTTACACTGGAACCTTCATATAAAGACCATCCATCGGAAGGCAACATTCTTGTCTTTGTTCACAGGTGGTCTTTAGTTCCAGGGTCAAATGTTTTGTAAGTTTATTATACAGTAAAACCTGTGTACAAAGACCATCCATGAATATGCACAAATATGGTCTTTGATCACAGGTGGTCTTTAATTCCAGGTTCATTTATGCAAACAAAGTGTAATTGGTAAAAATAAATGTGTGGCTGCTATAGACAGGGAATTGTTAATCCAAGTAGGTCTTTAGCACAGGTTTACGTGTAATTCAGTGTTATTCTGTCATAATTCAGGTCAGAAAGCTGCCTACGAGATGAAACAAACAACACCTGTAGAAGATTCAATATCCTCCTTGAACCAGGAACCACCGGTATGTTCACACTCTTGTTGGTACAAAACAGCTACTACTCGTAACGAGCTGTATCTCCTGAAATTTGCATTGTTTGCCACTTAACCCTTTCCCTCATATAGACGCATTCTGACGCATCTGCAGCAGACAGCTTTTTGAAAACATAGTGACAAAAGAAGAAATTGCACAAAACGTGCAATTTCTCCTTTTGCCACAATGTTTTCCACTTTTTGTCATAGGTTATCCATTCAATTATGGAGATTTTCTATGTTTTGACAAAATACGTTCAAAGTCGTCTGCTGCAGAATTGTTGTATGAGGGAAAGGGTTAAACATTAAATTTCACCAAATTTCCTATTGGATGAAAAATGGAGTGGTCCAATTTTCAACATGGAAGTGTCGACTTCGTGAAGTTCGACAGTGAAAGAGTTAATAAAATAAGTTTACGATAAACATTTTTCCGACATTTCTAAAATACGCTGAAGGTCGAGTGACCTTGACTTTCCCAGTTCGGGAGCAAATTGTCAAGTGTGAAGGAAGGAAAATAGATAATAATTAGATTAGATCGGCACAGTGCCAGATATATCTTTGAGGGTCAGATTATTTTGAGCAAACGTGACTTTGAACTTTAACGCTAAGTTTTGATTAACGGAAGTTTTGTTATTTCAATATACAGTGGACCCTGTGTATAAAGACCGCATATGGGAACACGACAATCTGGTCTTGGTCACAGGTGGTCTAAAATTGCAAGGTCGTGTATGCACACAACGAGTTATTGTGAGACTAAAAGTGTGGTTGCCATAGACAGGGATTCGCTATTCAAAGAAGGTCTTTAGCACAGATATGACTGTATATGATTCTGAAAAGTCATATTAACTACAATTTGAGAGTGAATAAATATAAGTTCGTAATTATATTGCAGGGCATTGTGTTCAAGAAGTCGTTTCTAGCCTTCCATGTGGTGGCTGTCCTGGGTGTTGGAACAACGTGTATCTTCTTGGTGGCTATGTAATCGCGAATTAGACAACACGTCTGAAACTTGGATGAACTCACTATGGAATAACTGCATGTAAAGGAAGATACAGATCACTGCGCCATCTTTTATTCTAATCAAACTGTTCCCTTTCGTCGATTTGTCTTCCAATAAGGAACTAAAATACGAATGTTTCCATGGAAAATATTGTGTCAGTCATATTTGATGTTCGCTTTTTTGTCATATATATTAAAATGTATTTTATAAACGTTTAATGTTCAGTGATTTTATTAATTGTCCTTTGACGTGTTTGACGTGTGACTATTTTCTTTGTTGGTGTAAGTAGTAGTACATGAAGAAGAAGAAGTAGTAGTAGTAGTAGTAGTAGTAGTAGTAGTAGTAGTAGTAGTAGTTAGTAGTAGTAGTAGTAATAGTAGTAGTAGTAGTAGTAGTAGTAGTAGTAGTAGAAATAGTAGTAATAGTAGTAGTAGTAATAGTTTTAATAATAATAGTTGTAGTAGTAGTAGAAGTAGTAGTAGTAGTAATAGTAGCAGTTATATTAGTAGGAGTAAAATAAAAGCAGCAGTTATATTAGTAGTTGTATTTGAATAAGTACTAGCAATAGTAGAAGTAATAATAAAAGTAGAAGTAGAAGAAGAAGTAGTAGTTGCATTAATATTTGTAGTAGTAGTACTAGTAGTAGTTGTTGTAGTTGTAGATGTAGCAGTTATATTGGGGCTAGTAGTAGTAGGAGTAGAATAAATAGTAGCTGTAGCAGTAATATTACTAGTAGAAGTAGTAGTAATAGTAGTAGTAGAAATTAGAAGAAGTAGAAGCAAAATTGGTTTTAATAAACTTTCCAGAGTCGACCAACACAAAAGTCAGCTTGACATGATCCTTCCTAAATTTAATTAAAATTATCTTCAATTACTACCATTATACGACAAACATATCATGGCCGTCAAGCACTTCTTGTAGAAGTTGTTAAGGGAGCTTCGTCTCATGTTTGTTCAATGGAATTAACGCTTCTGCTTCTGGTTCCTTTGTGTAATCCTTTTGCAATATGTGCGCCAGTTTCTTTTTGGAGTTTTTTTTCTGAAGTTGTTTTTTTAAGGCTTATTTCCCATTGCTGTATGATAGTACATGTTTGGTTTCATAGCACTTAGTACTAAAATAACCTGTAAAACAAGCAAGTAACCCTCATGGCTGGTTTAAACATTTCAAAGTTCTAATGTAGTTTATAATTTAAAATATGGTTAATAAAATGCTCATGGTGCCAATGTGAAATGGCACATGAATAATTATTGGGGAAGGTCATATCTGGAAATTAAAATAAGGAAAACATTTGATATAACAAAATATCACATTCCAAGAGAAGACGGGCAGCTATATTCATAAAATCGAGACATTTTTATACATGTGAAACTATGTTTATTATGACAATTTGTGAGATATATACCTATTACATACTTTTAGTTATTTTCAAATTGTCTATAAATGAATTATTTTAACCCTTTACCCGATGTAGACAGGTTTTTTTAACTAGGCATCAGATAAATTTTGAGAAAAAAAATAATTGAAAAAGGAAATCAAGATGAACAATTTCTCATTTTCTCTAACAACTTTTATCCCTTACCGGTATATGAAAACATTTTTTTTTTTACAAAATTTTCTAATATGTTTGCAAAGCAGACTACAGGAAGGCTTTTTGAAAACATAGTGACAAAGAAGAAATTGCCCAAAACAAGCAATTTCTCCTTTTGCTACAATGTTTTCCAATTTTAGTCATGGGTCATCCATTCAATTATAGAGATTTTCTATTTTTTTGACAACAAATGTTCAAAGTCGTCTGCCGTAGAATTTTCGTATGAGGGAAAGTGTAAATGATACTTATTCATTACCCTTTTTCCACATACAGACACTTTCTGACTCCTTGACTGCAGCAGATGACTTTTGAAATCATTATTCAAAAACAAAATATTGCTTATAATGAGAAAGTTCTCTGTTAAATTTGCCACAATGTTTTCAATTCTTTACTAAAATAATATCTTCTTTCATAGAGATTTTCCATAATTTTTCCAAGATTATTTCAGTCTTCTGATGAAAAAAATAAATAACGTTCATATTTGATGCAGAGTTGATGGATGGATAAAGTAAACAATTGTTCATTTTGACAGATCTCTCCTTCTCTCACAATGTTTTCGAAAGTCATTTGCAGATAAGGTTTCAAATATATTTTGTAACAGGGAATGAATTGGTTAACCCTTTGCCACATATAGACGCTTTCTGAAGCCTCTGCAGCAGACGTCTTTTGAAAACAGCGTGACAAAAGGAGAAATTGCTCAAAACAAGCAATTTCTCCTTTTGCCACAAAGTTTTCAACTGTATACAATAGTTACAAATTCATTTAAAGAGATTTTCCATATTTAAATGTGTCTTTATGTTATCAAAGTTGTCTGCTGTAAAATTGTTGTTTTTGGAAAGGGTTAATGTTTCTATATTTGAGGACCTGGTAAAAAAGAAATAATATAAAAAACAACAATGTTTACATCGAAATACTTTAACAAAGGAAATATTGGCACCATGCAGTAATTGATATAGATCAGCGATATAGATCAGCATGTAAATATCTTAACCACCCTTTCTCACATAGACCACATCTGCTGCAAACGACTTTGAAATTGTCTAGGGAACGATCGACACAGGAAATCTCTATATATAGGTATAATTATTGGAAAAATATGAAAACATTGTGGCAAAAGGAGAAATAGCTCGTTTTGAGTAATTTCTCCTTTTGTCACTTTGTTTTCAAATGTTGTCTGCTGTAGAAGCGTCAGAAAGTGTCTGTATGTGGGAAACGGTTAACAGCAACAAGTCAGTGACTAGAAAAAAGCATTGACTAGAAATTAACTGGAATTAATTCATATACTTAATAAACTTTAAACAAAAAGAATGTTTCAGGGAATGCATGTGTTACCTGCTATATCATTATAACTGTAAATCAAATTGTGACAGACTGACAACAGACAAGCATTGTTAAACCCATTCCCACACATCTACAGCATATAGCTTTTGATAACATTGTGGCAAAATGAAAAATTGTTTTCCCCTTTCGCACAATGTTTTCAAATTTATCATATTTATCAACATGTTTTCAAAAACATCTGCTGTAGATATTTTGAATGTGGGACAGGGTTAAATGTCATAGAATTATTCTGGCAGGTGATGCAAAATAGAAGGCTTTCATGAATGACAAATATACATGTGAGATGCATCTGGCAATTTCGGGTCTTAATGACTTTCCCACATACAGCAAAATTTATGCAGCAGACAACTTTGAAAACAACCATGTAAAAACATGGAAATTCTCTATAAATCAATGTAAAATTACTGATATTAATTTAAAACATAGTGACAAAAGGTGAAATTGCTCATTTTGAGCAATTTCTCCTTTTGTCACAATGTTTTCAAAAGTCATCTGAAGGCGTCTACAAGTGGGAGCGGGTTAATGTCTCTCCAATTTGGCATACTTTGAAGTACTGATTGGGGGTTTAACACCATCTTCAACTATTTTTCAGCCATATCACGATGGCCAGTTCACCTACACATGTGTTTCCTGGCTGTCTGACACCAGAGTTACTCCAAAAAACAGACTTTCCAAGCAATTTTTTCCAAATAGACTGTTAATCCATTGGTGTAAGACGAAATATGTGAATCATGTATATATACACAATACACAATGTGCAGTGAATGTTTATTTACAATGGACGATTTCAATAAACATAACAAGAAAACAATGAAAAAACATAACCCATAAGTAGGGACATAAACAACAAATGATGAAACAAGTAAGGAATTTAAAAAAAAAATTATAGTTAATTATTTGATCAGCTTGTACATTTGAATATTAATTTGAATATCTATTTCCTGAATAAAAAAAAATAAAAAAAAAAATAAACAAATATTCAACTATATCATTTTTTAGACTTGCATGCTTTTTCAGAACAAAAATATAACCCCTAAAAATCTGCATGTCTGTTGGCAAGGAGGTGGTAATTTTAGTAAAAAATTAACAGTGTAAACTTAACCCTTTCCCTCATACGACAATTCTGCAGCAGACGACGTATTTTGTCAAAAAATAGAAAATCTCCATAATTGAATGGATAACATATGACAAAAAGTGGAAAACATTGTGGCAAAAGGAGAAATTGCACGTTTTGTGCAATTTCTTCTTTTGTCACTATGTTTTCAAAAAGCCGTCTGCTGCAGAGGCGTCAGAAAGCGTCTATATGAGGGAAAAGGGTTAAAACAAATATTCAGTTCAGGGCCACAACTAACACGAGAACCAGAGCGAATGTACCAGTGAAGGCTAAATGTACCGCAAGCAGTATCGTCTTTATTCGGTCAGTCTGAAAAAAATAAATGAAACCTTGATAAATGTACTAGTTATAACAGTTCCTAATTAATGTGTGGTGTAGTGGTAGAGCGTCCGCCATGGGTGCGGGAGGTCACGGGTTCGATCCCTGGCTAAAAATGGTAGTAATGGTTGCCCTCCTTGGCGCTCAGGGTTACAGGATTAACATTACGACTGACTGGCTGGTGTCAGGATAAATGGACCAGTAGAACAGGTAACTTACCCAGGAAACGCTGTGAAAAATTGTTGAAAGCGGCATAAAACAACAAACAATCAATCCTTACTAATGTGGGTTTGACACTGTTTTCAACAGTACAGTGAGAATTGTGCTTCAGTCATGTCACAACAACCAGTTCTTAAGTTTTCTGCACAAGCTTTCTCAACATTTTCCCACCATGCAACCTGTTATCATCGCACATAGAAATTTGCAGAAGAAGATTTTTGAAAATATCTAGGAAAAAGTATGGAAAATCTCTTTAAAAGAAAGCAAAACTATTTGAGAGCTTTGAAAACATTGAAGCAAAAAGAGAAATAGTTCAAGATGAGAAATTTCTCCCTTTGCCACAATGTTTTCAAAAGTGGTCCACTGCTGTTCAGTTCCAATGTAGGGTATTGTATGTGGGAAAGGTTTCAACTTAAACACATATCATATTTAAACTGCATGTTTACCTCAAATGATACTAGAAAAGGCTTAAAATCTGAAAAAAAATGTTAGCTCAAAAAAATTGAATGTAAGAATTTTGTTCACCAATAGAAAAGGTTGAAATGGCTCATTTTAAGCAATTCTCTATTTTTTCCATGCTGTTTCCAAAATCCGTCTGTATGATGTACAGAGCTAATTTCAGAAATAAAGATAGAGGTCCAAAATATCACGCACTTAACCCTTCCCCACATACAACAACTCTGCAGCAGACGATTTTGAAAACATAAAATGTTTTTATGAATTGCCTTTAAATGAAGGTACAATATTCTAATACAGTTGAAAACATGGTGACAAAAGGAGAAATTGCTCATTTTGAGAAATTTCTTCTGTTGTAGCCATGTTTTCAAAAGGCCATCTGCCTCAGAGGCGTCAGAAAGATTTAAGTGTCTATATGAGGGAAAGGGGTAAACTATAAAGCTCTGAAAACATCCTTAGAAATGAAATACATGCTCCAACTAGGACTTTCTAGTCGAAGACAGTGGTAAAGTGGTAGAGCGTCCGCCTCTCGTTGGCCTCTCATACCAAAGGTCCCGGGTTTAAATACTGTGATGAGCGGGTTCAACTTTTGGGATTTTATCACACAAACAGGACTTGTACTGGTTGTGTCTCCAGGAAGCAGACATTGAGCGTGATAACTATAAGCTTAAAGCTTGTTAAGCAACCAATGTAAAACAAATAAGTAAAACTTAACTAGGACTTTGGATTGGTCATTTTTGAGAATGAGTTTGTTCCCGACCAATCGTATACTTGAGAACAAATTCTGAGCACAGGCTCCAAAACTATAAAACTTATAGATTGGTCAGAAGCACATTGAGACATTCTCCAAACCGACTAAAAAGAAATCTTCTATTTCTATAAAGTTTTATAGTTTTGGGCTGTTGTTTTAACAATTTTGCCGCCAGGTGAATTAACACTGCAAGAATTAACACTGACCTGTTTAACCTTCACTTTCGATACTGTATTTCCATTTGATATGGTATTGTCATTACCGTTAGAGTTGGTATTCGTCATCTCAACTTGTTCCACTTTACCTAAAATAAACATAATAATTGATGAATACAGTCAAACCTGTGCCAAAGACCACCTTTGTATAGCAACTCCCTGTCTATAGCAACCACACTTTAAGTTTCCCAATAACTAATTTTTGTGCATAAATGACCCTGCAATTTAAGACCACCTGTGAACAAAGACCATAGTGTTCTCTTTCCATGGGTTGTCTTTAAATACAGGTCGGACTGTATATTAAAATATGATATACTATAATTATATACTGCAAATAATTTAAAGATATATTTAAGGACGAGAATAATCATAAATTTCTACTCAGATGATGTGGATTGACGTCATTTATATCACATCACCACCTTCCTCACAATACATATTCATGTCATGAAAGTGTCATAAAACTTCTACTGTTATCAGACTGTAACAAGAAATTACATCCTTCAACAACTGTATATGTGAAATATGATTTATTCACCATTTAGCGTCAAATACAAGACTTCTTCTAGATATCCCTCATAATTTTACAGGCTAATGACAAAAGTTCAATGGTAAATAAACTATATATGAGCCGTCTCATGAGAAAACTAACATTATGGCCTCTGGGTAATGTATCGACCCATTCCGACACATTCCGTATCAGGGGGATAGAGGCATAGAGCAATGATTCCTGAAACAGAAAAGCGACAGAAGGCGAAAAGTGTCTGTAAGGGTTCTCCTGCTTGGCATGCCTTAGGCTGATCCGGGTCGATACTTTACGCAGAATCCACAATGTTGGTTTTCTCGTGGGACGGCTCATATATACAACAGTTGTCGAAGGAACAAATGTGTTGCCAGCCAATATGTCAGAAAGTGAAATCATGACAGACAGATGGATGGATGAAAAGACAAACAGACAATGGAGAAGTGTTTCCCTATGTGTCTCTCAACCAGGACAGCTAGGTGACATAAAAACAGTGTGGAATGAATAGCGACGTTAACATCATCATTGGTATTAGACATCCATACATGTTCCCAAATATACCTTCAATCCTTTCTCACATACAACAAATCTGCCTCTTACTGATAGTGTAATTATTGAATAAAATTGAAAACATTGCGGCAAAAGGAGAAATTGCTCATAATTATATATACATAAGATATATTTTGTTTTCCAAGGGCATTATCCCTTTTCAACTTGTAGAAGCATTCTGAAGCATATAAAGCAGATAACCTTTGAAATCATTGTGACAAAAGGAAAGGAAGGAGAAATAGCTCATAATGAGCAATTTCTTCATTTGCCACAATTATTTTAACTCATGTACATAATAATGGATACCATTATTGTTTTTGCAACAGATAAAGGTTTTTTTAACAGTCCGGACAATCAATTGATATCATTTTGGGAAGCATATAAAATGTGTTAGCAGGGAAAACATTTAGTCATATATAAAACAATAACACATTTTATCTAGCTGCCCAAAAGAACACATGTACGTACCATGGCTAAAAACCAGTAAACGAATGTTTTACAGACAGACAGACAGACATATGACAGAGAAGTAAAATCCTTTGGAAACCAAAATTATCAAAAATGGTACAAATATCCAACATCAAAGACATGATGAATAAAAATATAAGAGCAACTTATCATGCTGTATCTCTTTCCCTCAAACAACAAATCTGCATCAGACCACTTTGAAAATATTTAGACATAAACATAATTATTGTATTAACTTGGAAACAATGTGGCAGAAGTAGAATTTGGTCCATATTAGCAATTTCTTCTTTTGCAACAATGTTCAGATTCATCAAAATGTGTTAACATACATGAAAGGGCAAAATAAAAATCTAGATTAACATATGACCTTTTACCCTCTCCTAGTTACAGATACCCTTGCAGCAGAAGACAAAATAGTGGGTCAAGGCATAGCTCTATAGATTAGAAGAGTATTTCACATCCCCAAATCCTTATTTGACCCTCAAACCCTATGTTGTGGGTACTCAATAGAATCGTCTCACTGAGACGATTCTTTTAAGTACTCACAACATAGGTTTTAGTAGTCATTAGGGAGATATGGATGGGAAAAGAACAGTTAACTCCTCTTTATCTAGTCCTCTGCAAGGAGAAATTGTTAAAAGCAAGCAATATTTCTAACAATGTTTTCCACTCTGAATCCAACTGTTCTTATTTTTCCTTAACAAGAGAGTTCCAAATAACACATGTGTCACCTGCCATATTACGGTCATTAAATGGAAACATGATCAGCAGTTTTGGGGAAGCTCACTCAGATCCCAATGTGTCATGCCCAGAGGACTAGACAAGGAGGAGTAAATAGGTCTTTCTTATATGATATCTCTCTAAGAACTCATTGAAACCTATGTTGTGGGTACTAAAACTAATTGTCTCACTGAGACAATTCTTTTGGCGACACAACACATGTCCTAGCAGATGAATTAAATCAAAATAAGACTTGGGTTCCCTGCAAGAAGGCGATAGATCATGACAGACATACTTGGGAGAACAGATTCCCAAAGGACTAGAAAAGGCCTTTTCCACACAATATCTCTCTTATTACTTAACCAAATCCTATGTTGTGAGTACTCAAAAGAATCGTCTCACTGAGACGATTCATTTGAGTACTCACAACATAGGGTTTGAATGTCAAATGAGGATTTTAGAACATGAAATATGTCTGTTATCTAGAGCTCAGGAAGGTACTTAAATTTAGAATCATCATCTCTCTTGAACATTAACTCTCCTATATGGATGTGAGGAGAACCATTCTTGTGAAAGCTAGATATATTCAAAGCATGTATAATTTGACCATATGGCCCGAAGCATTTACCTTTTCGTAAAAACTTCAATTTTGGGAAGGCTGGAAAAGGCACAAAATTAAATTAGGCATGTCAGGTCTAATTGCAGCCTCGTATTAGCATTGCATAAAATAGGACATGAGTGAAACAAGTAGGGCTATATTTCTATATACATGTATTCCTCATAAAGCAAATTGCATGATGATGGCACAAGCTTAATTGCATTGGTCATAACAGCTCTTTAATGCATCAAGGCTTTAATTGTCTCACACAGCTTGTTTTGAATTGATTTTAATATTGATATTTAACCCTATTCCACATTATACTGCCTATGCAGTAGACGGCTATTTGCCACAATGTTTTAACCCATCTCAGTAATTATATATTCAATTTTAGAGTTTCCATACTTTTTTTTACTTTAAAGGTGTCTGCTGCATATTTGTTGTATGTGGGTAAGGATTAAAACAGCGGACCATAGACTTGTACAGATATAAAGCCAATGTTTGAAGTTGAACCAAGTAAGAATTTACAAAAATTATGCAATATAATCTGTATACAGTGAAGACTGTGCATATGATAATTCTCACCAGTCTTCCCTGTCTGCCTATATAATATGCACCTACATGACTATTACGTATCTTTTTGGTATAAAACAATAAGCAAAGCGCCACTGCAGATTTTCTGTATGTGTAAACGGTTAAAAAGAAAATAGCTGTCAGAGAAGGATAAAACTTCTTTTAACAAGTATAAGCATTTACTTTATTTATTTTAGAGTCATCTGCTTTGATAACATGTGCGAATCAAAGCACTCAGAAGTACTAGTGGAATGGCTGTTTTAGTATTTGTAAATTAAGGCCTTAAATATACCTACCTTTCTTCTCCCTTTTTGCGAGCACTTCCAGCATTTCTAAGCAGATATCAAATACGATGATATAAATAACGTAAGCTATCATGATATAAATAGCGTAGTCAGGCGTGTGGGACTTCCCTAACTGGAACCCGAAACAGATGCATACCGCTGAAAATAGAAATAAAACACTTTACATCTTTTCCTTTATAAAAATATAGATTCAACACAAACCAACAAATTAAAATTATGAAGATGTTCTCATCTTTTGAAAATGTAAACATTTTTTTTCCCCCTCAAAGTTATCAGTTAAACAGGAAATAATACAATATGCAGAATCAGTTACCCTGGACAAGAACATGTATGAACCCTTTCCTACTTACATATCTGATGCTTATTGATGCATCAACAGCAGATGACCTTTGAAAACATTGTGACAAAGGAGAAAAAAGAAATTGCTCATTATAGTTATACATTCATTAATAGAAATATTCCATGCATATATACGTTGATGTTTTCAAAGTCTTCTGTTGCAGATTTGTTGTATGTGGGAAAGGGTTAAGATTTCAAGCATGTACATATATGTATATATTTGTATAGCTATTCCTATCAAATAGACAACAAACTAGAACAGAAGGAAACAAAAGTTAATACTCTCCCCTGCTTTTCTTTCATGTGTAAAAGTATGTCCAATGCTCAAAGTGTTGAAAACAATTAAACATGGGTAAGAGTATATCCAATAATGCTCAAAGAGTTCACAACAATCCAACATGGGTCAAAGTATGTCCAATACACAAAGTGGGGACATCAATCCAACATGGGTGACAGTATGACCAATACACAAAGTGATGACAACAATCCAACATGGGTGAAAGTATGTCCAATACACAAAGTGATGACAACAATCCAACAAGGGTGACAGTATGTCCAATACACAAAGTGATGACAACAATCCAACATGGATGAAAGTATGTCCAATACACAAAGTGGGGACATCAATCCAACATGGGTGACAGTATGACCAATACACAAAGTGATGACAACAATCAAACATGGGTGAAAGTATGTCCAATACACAAAGTGATGACAACATTCACACATGGGTGACAGTATGTCCAATACACAAAGTGGGGACAACAATCCAACATGGGTGACAGTATGACCAATACACAAAGTGATGACAACAATCCAACATGGGTGACAGTATGACCAATACACAAAGTGATGACAACATTCACACATGGGTGAAAGTATGTCCAATACACAAAGTGATGACAACAATCAAACATGGGTGAAAGTATGTCCAATACACAAAGTGATGACAACATTCACACATGGGTGAAAGTATGTCCAATACACAAAGTGATGACAACATTCACACATGGGTGAAAGTATGTCCAATACACAAAGTGGGAACAACAATCCAACATGGGTGAAAGTATGTCCAATACACAAAGTGATGACAACAATCCAACATGGGTGACAGTATGACCAATACACAAAGTGATGACAACAATCCAACATGGGTGAAAGTATGTCCAATACACAAAGTGATGACAACATTCACACATAGGTGACAGTATGTCCAATACACAAAGTGGGGACAACAATCCAACATGGGTGAAAGTATGTCCAATACACAAAGTGGGGAAAACAATCCAACATTGATGAAAGTATGTCAATGCTCAAAAAGATGACAATTATCAACAAGAGGGCCATGATGGCCCTTGAATCGCTCACCTGATTTTTTATTTTTTTTTCACTTTAGCTATATAAGCCTCGCCCCCTGGCAGCCAGTTTCCGACCAATCAATTGACCCACTGGTTACTGAGGAGAAGATGTTGAAGATTTTTTAAGTTTTCACTTTGGCCATATAAGGCAAAATAGCCCCGCCCCCTGGCGGCCATGTTTTTTGACCAATCAACATGGCTTGAAGGAATCTGATAGAGGGTCACCCTAGGAACATTTCTACAAAATTATTTGAAAGTCGGCCAGATACTTTTGGAGGAGAAGATTTTTTAAGTTTTCACTATAGCCATATAATGCAAAATAGCCCTGCCTACTGGCGGCCATGTTTTTTGACCAATCAACATGGCTTGAAGGAATCTGAAAGTGGGTCATCCAAGGAACATTTCTACAAAATTATTTGAAAATCGGGCCGACACTTTTGGAGAAGAAGATTTTTTAAGTTTGCACTATAGCCATATAAGGCAAAATAGCCCCGCCCCCCCCCCCCCCCCCCCCCATGGCGGCCATGTTTTTCGACCAATCAACATGGCTTGAAGGAATCTGATAGAGGGTCACTTAAGAAACATTTCTACAAAATTATTTGAAAATCTGCCAACCAATTTGGGAGAAGAAGAATTTTGAAGTTTTTTCGGTTTCGTTGCCATGGAAACCAGAATTTTGCATGGATCCCAAAAATTTGAAGGAATTCTGGTGAGGTCAATGAGAGGATGCTTTCTGTGAAGTTTCATCCCAATTGACCCACTGGTTACTGAGGAGAAGATGTTGAAGATTTTTTAAGTTTTCACTTTGGCCATATAAGGCAAAATAGCCCCGCCCCCTGGCGGCCATGTTTTTTGACCAATCAACATGGCTTGAAGGAATCTGATAGAGGATTACCCAAGGAACATTTCTACAAAATTATTTGAAAATCGGCCTGACACTTTTGGAGAAGAAGATTTTTTAAGTTTGCACTATAGCCATATAAGGCAAAATAGCCCCGCCCCCCTGGCGGCCATGTTTTTCGACCAATCAACATGGCTTGAAGGAATCTGTTAGAGGGTCACCCAAGGAACATTTCTACAAAATTATTTGAAAATCGGCCTTACACTTTCGGAGGAGAAGATTTTTTAAGTTTTCAATATAGCCATATAAGGCAAAATAGCCCCGCCCCCCCTGGCGGCCATGTTTTTCGACCAATCAACACGGCTTGAAGGAATCTGATAGAGGGTCATCCAAGGAACATTTCTACAAAATTATTTGAAAATCTGCCAACCAATTTGGGAGAAGAAGAATTTTGAATTTTTTTCGGTTTCGTTGCCATGGAAACCAGAATTTTGCATGGATCCCAAAAATTTGAAGGAATTCTGGTGAGGTCAATGAGAGGATGCTTTCTGTGAAGTTTCATCCAAATTGACCCACTGGTTACTGAGGAGAAGAAGTTGACGCACGACGCACGACGGACGACGGACGACGGACGCCGGACAAAAGGCGATCACAATAACTCACCTTGAGCAAAGCTCAGGTGAGCTAAAAATGGGAGAAAGTATGTCCAATGCTCAACGTGATGACAACAATCAAAGATGTCCAATGATATCAAATCATAACAAATCTATACTTACTTGAGAGTATATATGCTGCTATTCCAACTCCCCAATGAGCCCAGTTAAATATAGATCTTTTAGAATGATCTGCTCCTGGGCGGAAGAAAGCCATTATGGGCTACAAATGAAAAAGCAATGCATTTACAGCCATTTTGTGCAAACTTCTTAAACCCTTTCCCATAATGAACAATTTCACCTTTTGCCACAATGTTTTCATATCTATTCAATAATTTTCCCACCTGCACACTCATTTTTATGCGTTTGCAGCACCACAGCAGCAGCAGACAACTTTTGAAAACATTGTGACAAAAGGTGAAATTGTTCATAATGAATAATTTCACCTTTTGCCACAATGTTTTCATATCTATTTAATAATTTTACTTCCACATAGATCTTCCATATTGTTGAATAGATGTTTAAAAAGCAGTCTGCTGAAGATTTTTAATCTGGTTAAAAGAAAAACTAATCAATAAGGGCTAAAATGAAAAAGCAAATCAATCCAATTTAGTCTACAAATGAAAACAAAGCATCAATGTGGATAAAAACATTAACTTATTAGAGAAGTTTCTCTTCCTACATGTATACAGATGATTTCAGGTGCCTCTGCAGCAGACATGTTTGAAAAAACATAGAAATTGCTAGTAATGAGCAATTAGTCCATTTTCCCACAATGATTTCAACTCTATTCAATAGTTATACATTATTTACTACAGGATTTTCCATATTTTAGCCTTGAAGTTTTCTAAATCATCTGCTGCAGTTTTGCTGTATGTGGATAAGGGTTAATATAAATCATATGGCCTATACAAGATTTACAAAAATGATTAGAATGCATATATTTTAAATATCATCATAACGCTTTTAATGAAACCCTTTTCCATTTACAACAAATCAGCAGCAGACAACTTTTAATACATCTTGGCAAATATATGAAAAAACTCTTGAAATTGCATAATTATAGTATATTGAAAGACCCAAATATTTCTGCAAAAAAGCCATTTTCTTTCATTGTTTATCTTAAATGGTATTTCTGGAGTCATCTTCTTCAGAAAATCTTATGCAAAAAGAGTAACATATCAAAATACAGAGTTGGAAAACATGGTGAGAAAAGGAGAAATGTCTAGTATTGAGCAACTTCTTCTTTTCCCACAATGTTTTCAATTGTTGTCTGCTGAAAATGCATCACATGTTGTCTGCACACGGCAGGAATAAGTAGAGAGTGTACTTACATTAGTAATAGATAAAATTGTAATTATTATTCCAAGAACAGGATGTGACCTCAAATAGGATTTTCCAGGTATGTCAGGAATCTGAAATTATAGAAATAAATAAGTTAATTGGAAACAATTCATTTTGTCAATGGTGTAATCTATCCTTTTATTTTATTTGATACTTTTTAAATTTGTCAGCTCTCAGACTTTCTTCAGAAAGAAACATGGTACATCTGGGATATATGTTAAATAATTAAAAACACAGTTAGAAAACTATTAAAGCAATTTCTACTGCTCCAACTTAATGTTTTCAAAAATTAACAGCTGCAGAGGTTTTAACAATTAATATAAAGGTAAGGAGCCTGGTTTGTCTTATATATACAAAATCGAGTCCAGTAACAGAAAAGTCACCTCAGGTTCTTTAATACCAGGGTAGACTCATTTCAGTCTGATTTAGACCTTCTCTGATGGGCATTTTGATCATAGAGCATGACTGAATCTTTTGGTAGATTACCACACCATAACCCTTCAAGTATCAAATGTGATAGGAATTATTCCTAATGAAATACCGTATTAAAAATCAATGACTCCAAACAAGCAATTAGTACTTTTCTGACAATGTCTTAAACAAATTAAATATGGAAACTTTTCACTTCCAATTTACAAGGCATAACATATCATTTTTGCCCTAAAAGGCTTTCAAAGAAGATGACATGTAACCTTTTCCCACTAACAACAAATCTGCAGCAGACAGCTTTGAAAACAACAAGGTAACTTAACATGGAAAATATATATAAATGAAAGCAATTGATTATTGAATACAGTTGAAAACATCGTGACAAACAGAGCAATTTTTCCTTTTATCGCATCGTTTTCAAAAGTCATATGCTGCAGAGGTGTCAGAAAACGTCTACATATGAGGGAAAGGCTTAACAATGGCATATCAGATGTAAGATTAATTTGAAATCAATGATTGTAAGATTTGTTTTGTCTCACCAAATCCTTTCCTACATGTACATCGTAGATGCAATTTGATGCATCTACAGCAGAGCGATCACATTTGGAAACATTCATTATGATAATGTCTCCTTTGGCCACAAGGTTTTATACTCTGTTTTACCCTTTCCTTCATACGACAATTCTGCAGCAGACAACTTTGAACATATTTTATCAAAAGATAGAAAATCTCTTTAATTGAATGGATAACCTATGACCAAAAGTGGAAAACATTGTGCCGAAAGAAGAAATTGCTCGTTTTCAGCAATTTCCTCTTTTGTCACTATGCTTTCAAAAAGCCATCTGCTGCACAGGCGTCAGAAAGCATCTATAGGAGGGAAAGGTATAATATTTAAACAACTTTCATTTATATTGATTTCACCTCTTTGTGCTTAGAATTTTTCATCCTGTTTTCAAAGTCGTCTGCAGCAAATTTGTTGATTCCGTTATTCAAAATGTCTTGGAATGTTTTGACTTGGCTACATATTCAATAACCCATACCCCATGCAGACACATTTTGGCTGGTCTGAGACAGATTTTTTTAAAAGATATTTGAGAAATGATTAACCCTTTCCCTCAAACGACAATTCTGCAGCAGACGACTTTGAACATATTTTGTCAAAAAATGGAAAATCTCTATAATTGAATGGATAACCTATGATGAAAAGTGGAAAACATTGTGGCAAAAAAAGAAATAGCACATTTTGTGCAATTTCTTCTTTTGTCACTATGTTTTCAAAAAGCTGTCTGCTGCAGAGGAGTCAGAAAGCATCTATATGATGGAAAGGGTTAATTAAACAGAAACTGAAAATAACACTTACATTACTGTATCCTCCCACTTCAACGAAAATGATGATAATAGCAATAGCATTACAGATCACTGCAGCCACCATAGAAAATCGGTGAAGCTGTGAAATAGAAATTAGGGTTGAATAAAATATATACTAGTCAAACCTGTGCTAAAGACCACCTCGGAATAGCCATTCCCTGTCTACAGCAACCACATTTATAGTTTCCCAATTACCCATTTTCTGCATAAATGCATGACCATGTAATCGAAGACCACCAAAAAACACTTATCAGTGTGAATCCCTTTCAATTAACTTATTAATTCATGTAATAATAAGCACTTTATTTATAGGGGTTGCACAGCTGGCCCTGTGCACAAATAATAAAATATTGCTGGATTCATGCAGTATGTAACTTTATTATATACCTGCACATTTTCCAGCACAAAAATGTCATGTGCGGTTTAAACATGACAGACTAATATTCCATATTTTACTATGTCAAATATGGTACCTAAATATGGTAATTGTACGACACTGACATTTGATGCGACTTCATTTAAAATGTGGTAGTTGATTGGATCATACGCCATTAATAAATTATATTTTATGTGTAAATTATGTTATTTCTTTATTTAGAATATATAGAAATTCGTATTCTTTTTCTTTATTCTGTCTCAAAAGTTATACATGGTATATATAACAAAAGGAAAATTATGTTGCAGTAGCAATACAGGTTTTAGTATTGTCCACGCCCCTCGTAGTACAATACTAAAAACTGTATCGCTACTGCAGCATAATATTCCCTGTTTATGGTATCAATTTGATCATATTAATGGTTACCAAAGCACCTTACCTGAAACCAGATTTTTAATTTCATAAATGTTTTATCTGCCCAAACATTTTTATAATATCTAGCTGCCACAATACCAACTCCTGTAAACAACACCCAAGCAAATATCATCAGGCAACCTGTCAATAGAAGAAAAAATAGTTAGGTCAATTTCAGATTAATTTGTCATATTATTGTCCGATTATTCTGTGCATTATGCAAAGTCTGATCATGACCTGCACCACTCACTATATATTCAGAAAACATTAAACATTTTGATATAACAGCATGAATGTGCAGGCATGTCTTTAACTACAAATGTCATATGACTTGTTTACCCGAAACACTGACTTTTTTGCATGCTTTGTGTGGAGACAGTAGCTCAGGGGTAGAGCAACTGCCTTGTGATCCAGAGGCCCTGGGTGTGAATCCTATGACATCTGGGTAATCCTTTGGAACTTTCCTAAAAATTATTGATAGCTACATGTATAATACAGTCCAACCTTTGAAAAAGACCATCCATAGGAAAAGACCAATGTGGTCTTTGTTCACAGGTGTTCTTCAATTGCAGGGTCATTTATGTAGAAAATAAGTAATTGGGGAATTAACCCTTTCCCTCATATAGACGCTTTCTGACGCCTCTGCAGCAGACGGCTTTTTGAAAACATAGTGACAAAAGAAGAAATTGCACAAAACGTGCAATTTCTCATTTTGTCACAATGTTTTCCACTTCCACATACTCATATATAACTTGCAATATCTTGTTACATAATGTATGAAAACTAAAAAAGTTTGAGGAATTGTTTGTAATTACCATGTGCTTTTACTAACGGATATTTGGCACCACTTCCCACAACTACGTATGACTGATAGTCCACCCGGACAGCTGAGGTTTGTGGGTAATTGTTTGGTGACAGTGAGTGCATAGTGATGGTCCATGCTGAAATAGAAGTGAATAAAGAACATAAAAAGACTGTTCAAAGAAATACATATATATCTAAAACCAAAATCAAAGAATACAGAATAGAGATCACAGAGTGTATTTCTGTAAATGCAGAGGACACACCAAACATTCCAAACTGGAGTCCAAAGTTTAACCCCTTCCAACATACACCAAATCTGCAGCAAACAACTTTGAAAACAATCATGCAAAAAGATGGAAAATCTTGATAAATGAAAGTATAATTATTGAAAATAGTTGAAAACATTGTGGCAAAAGGTGAAATTGCTTGTGATAAGTAATTTCTCCCTTTGTCACAATGATTTCAAAAGTCGTCTGCTGCAGATGCGTCAGAATGTGTCTGTATGTGGGAAAGGGTTAAACAGACAACTTTGGAAAACATTTAAAAAAAAATGAGCATTCAAGTGGTCAAGCATATGATTTCTCTTTTTTCCCTGTTCTCAACTCTAAAGCATCAAGTTTGTATCATGGGCATTATAAGCCTTTCCCACAAACAACAAATCTGTAGCAGACGACTCTGAAAACGTCTAGGTAAAAGCACAGAAATACCTTTAAATGAAAGAACAATAATTGAATAGAGTTGAAAACATGGTGACAAAAAGAAATTTCTCGTCTTGAGCGATTTCTTCTTTTGTTGCCATGTTTTCAAAAAGTCGTCTGCTGCAGAGGCGTCAGAAAGTGTCTATATGAGGGAAAGGGTTAAGGGAAACTACCTCACCCCTTACGGTGACCATGTCTTTTGACCAATCAAATGTCTTGAGCAAATTTGACAGAATGTCACCCAAGAAACATTCCTTTTTTAACATTCACCTTGAATATTTGGTGCTCGTGTGAGCTGAAACTGAAACAAAATTTATAAACACAAACAACTTCTCCTTTTTCAAAAAATTTAATTCAAATTTCCAGTTTAAACAAAGAAGAAGACGTTGAAATATCAGTTCTAGTCAATTATATAAAAGAAACTTCAACAAACCTGGTACTGACAATGCCCGTCCATTAGCGTACATGATATGCCAGTCTTTTTCTAAATCGAATAACTGAGGGATGTTGAGTATACGTTTTTCCCTAAGAAAACTGCACATCAGTATTCCATTGATATAATTCCCTTGTATCTGGGACAGTCCTATCTGGGGCTGTAATAAAATATCAACAATTTCCCACATAAAATAAATCTGCAGCAGACAACTTTGAAACTATCAAGACAATTAAAACTTTGAAAAAATCAAAGTTACCTAATAACTATTGAGAAAGAGTTGAAAACATTGTGGTAAAAAGAGAATATGCTCATTATGAACAACTTCTCCTTTTGCCACAATTTATTCAAAGTGTGTCTGCTGCAGAGGCATCAGGAAGGTTTGTATGTGGGAAAAGGTTTACTCTTACCACCAGATACAGACAACATATTATACATTTACAGGTTTACTCTTACCACCAGATACAGACAACATATTATACATTTACAGGTTTACTCTTACCACCAGATACAGACAACATATTATACATTTACAGGTTTACTCTTACCACCAGATACAGACAACATATTATACATTTACAGGTTTACTCTTACCACCAGATACAGACAACATATTATACATTTACAGCAGTAGACATTGGATCAGTGTGGTAACAGGAGATTTCTTTTAACCCTTTCCCACATACAACAAATCTACAGCAGATTACTTTGAATTCAACTGGAGACAAATATGGCAAATCTCTTTATATAAAAGTTAAGATTCAAAAAGAGTTGAAAGCATTGTGGCAAAAGGAGAAATTACTTTTTATTTATTTGCCACAATGCTTTCAAAAGACATCTGATGCAGATGCATCAGAATGCATCGTAAGGTGGGAAAGGGTTAAAATGAGCCATACCTACTCTTCCAATAATGTTTTTAACTGTGTTACAATTTCTTGCATCCAAGTTTTGAATTTTACTGTTTTTCATAGAAGAAATATTACATCTAGTATAGGATTAACCCTTTCCCTCATACATCAATTCTGCAGCAGACGACTTTGAACATATTTTGTCAAAAAGTGGAAAATCTCTATAATTGAATGGATAACCTATGACAAAAAGTGGAAAACATTATGGCAAAAGGAGAAATTGCACGTTTTGTGCAATTTCTTCTTTTGTCACTATGTTTTCAAAAAGTCGTCTGCTGCAGAGGCGTCAGAAAGCGTCATTTCCACGAATTTCACATGTACATGATTGTTGCAGTATACACAAGTTCCATGTTTTCTTTAGAGCACTTAAACAACAGTATGTTTTTAATGCTTTTTGTAATAACTGTGATATCCTTTGAATTCATTTTTCAAAATGGCAGCCAATGGATACAATTCTTGAACGCAAGAATGAATGATATTTTTTCTGACATTTAAAAAATATTGCATTACCAGGTTTCCAACCCTCAACCTTCTGCCCCCAAAGCAGAAGTCGTAATCACTAAGTTAATGAAAAGATAGACTATTTTGTCAGTGTTACTAAGAAACCAAGATCGGAGGAATAAAATGGATCTATCCTCCACAATTTATAGTTCTCTAATTTGCCTTTGATTGATTGGGGTTAAAGGTAGTTTTATACATTTTTCAGTCATATCATGGTGGCAAGTTCACAAACGCATATGTTTCCTGGCTTTCTCACACTAGTACCACACACAACATTCTTTCCAAGCACTTGGCTGCTGTTGCACATATATTGTTAACAAGAGAAAGTTGATGCAAGGCATCAATGTCGCCGGAAAAGACTGCATTGATTTATTTATGTATTCTTGACTTTCCTTAGTCTATTCAAACATTTGCTTATAAATTTTATATTCATACCTATACATTAGGGTATCTATAACAAATTAACGAAATGTGTACACATTTATCTTGGCTTAAATTTAATTTTGCTGTTGTTACTTATTTAAATAATAGTATTCATTCATATAATTTCAATGTTTGTCAATCTTATTCGAATCACAAGGTAAATATCCTGGTATTGCTTTAAAGGGAGGTAATTTGAAGAAAACAAAAGTCTTCAAAAGGAGAAATATATCAGCATTACCGTCTACAGTTTAAATTGTTCTATTGTTTGTGGATTTAAAAATGTTCTTTTTTTCTTATTTCTACATGTACAACGAAATATTGCGGCTTCTCTTTGACGCTTTGCGTCAAACATTCGTCTTGTACTTGTCTAAAATAAAATAATATCACTCGCTTTTTCATATCGAAATGCGCATGCGCGAAAATCGATGTTAAAGGTCACGAAACTACACAACAGAATAGGGTCTATATTTAGCTTAGAAACAGTTCCTACTTTAGATATTCATGGATTAACATTATTAAATGAATTCTACACAAATCAAGACATCTCTTTGAACATGAAAACAACATTTAGTAAGTTAAAATTGCTATTAAAATGAGAATCCGAAATTGACCTCAATGATGACACATAAGAGTCTGCATTAGGGGGTGTTGGTTCACGTCTTGAAGGGACCACTTTTGTCTTCGTAAATAAGACAAAAAAATTAAATGCGAGTGAAATAAAAAAAAATGCAAACATTAAAAAATCGGAATATTTATTTCATTTTAGATGTGTCATTTATTAGTGTTCGTAAACAACCACAATTGTAATATGTTCAAATCATCTAGATTTGTTTCTTTCTAATAATAAGCCGCCCTCCCATGTGATTTCCGAAAAGCTATTAAAAATAGAAGTCGCGGGCTTCTGCCCGGCGACTAATTAGCTCATTGGTGGAAAATAAATAAGGCATGTCTCATTGACTTTTTCAAATGTCCGAAAGAATGTTGGTCAACCTGGAGTTCTAACTCACAACCCCTAGATTAACAGCCTGCATTGTTATCAACTGAGCTATCTGGTCTTAGCTTCTTATTATCCAATAAAACCCTAATGGCCTATGTTGTGAGTACTCAAAAGGATTTATAGATCCTATATGCAAATAAGATGCAGTATTTTAGCCAATCAAATAAATCTATATGTTCTGTCTGGTACACTTGATTGCTGAACGCAGATTTTGCATCACATGGCTTTTGTTTGTGAACCAGGTAGATTAGTATTGGTTTGTTTGTGATGTAGGATGATGGGCTTGGCTTAAATAATGACCTGAGATCTATAAATTGTCTCAGCAAGACGATTCTTTTGAGTACATGTACCAAAAACATATATAGCTTGAAGGTCAAATAAGGAAATGAAATAGGACTCTGATCTAGAGAGCTCTTGATATACTTACCCTATTGAGTCTTTTGTTAGAATATCCTGGATTGTAGGAATTAAAGGCCTGGACCATACCATTTGTATGGACACACTCTGTCACGCTGTCCTCGCCCTGGAAAATACCCAAACATTACCCCTTTAACCACATATAGACATTTTCTCAAGCCTCTGTAGCAGACGACTTTTGAAAACTTTGTGACAATAGGAGAAATTGCTAAAAACAAGGAATTTCTCCTTTTGCCATAGTGTTTTCAAATTTGTTCAGTAATTTTACCTTCATTATAGAGATTTCTTGAGTTTTTTGTTAGATGATTTCAAAGTTGTCTGCTGCAGAAAATACACAAACATTAAACTTTTCCCACATGCAGAAGCTTCTGTAGCAGACAACTTTTGGGCAAAAAACAGTAGCAGATGACTTCAACCCTTTCCCAAAATCAACAAAATCTGCAACAGACGACTTTAAAAACTTCTTGTCAAAAATGTGAAAAATCTGAATAAAGTAAGAGTTTATCATTGAGAAGAGTTGAAAACATTGTGGCAATAGGTGAAATTGCTCATTAAAGATTTGTTTTATATGGGAAGGGGTTAATATAACCCTTTAAACCAGTTATTGATACAGACCATATCCCATATAGCCTATTAAGCCACAGACAATTTAAAAAATATTTTGAAATTCTCCTTTTGCTACAATGTTTTCAATGGTCTTCAGAAATTATACTTTCATTTATAGAGATTTTCCACGTTTTTGCTGAGATGCTTTAAAAGTCGTCGGCTGCAGATTTGTTTTACCTGGGAACGAGGGAAATTCAGCAGGATGAGGGTTAAAAATAACACTTTATTCTCACCATTCTGGTGTCAGTTGAAAACCCAACTGCAACCCAAGCATCGGGCGCGGCCTGATCAGGTTTCCCGTAAATTTCAAATCTGATCGCAGTTCCAACATCTCTCCAAGTGACCATAAACTCGCAACTTTCACCGTCGCATTTAACGAAGCACCCTTTCGATGAGCCACATTCTGGGTCAAAGGTTATTTTACCATCCTGAAAAGTTAAACAGTTGCAAGATACATTTTCTGAATGACTCACCAGTGACCCGTAACTTTTTTCCTAGAGTACTAGATAAGGAGGAGTAAATTTGTCTTTCCCCTCCAATATCTCTCTTATGACTCAATTAAACCCTATGTTGTAGGCACTAAAGAGAATTGATTCACTTAGACGGTTCTTTTGAGTATCACAACATAGGGTTTCAGGGTCATAACAAGATTTGGGGATTTGTAATACTTTATATAATATAGTCTGAGCTCTGCAAGTTTTCCAAGTCTAATCAAATCTGCAGCAGACCACTTTGAACTCTAGACAAACATATGGAAACTCATTATGTATGAATGAAAGTAAACCATTGAATCATATTTAACCCTTTCCCTCATATAGACGCTTTCTGACGCCTCTGCAGCAGACAGCTTTTTGAAAACATAGTGACAAAAGAAGAAATTGCACAAAACGTGCAATCCTGATTTCTCCTTTTGTCACAATGTTTTCCACTTTTTGTCATAGGTTATTCAATTATAGAGATTTTCCATTATTTGACAAAATATGTTCAAAGTCGTCTGCTGCAGAATTGTCGTATGAGGGAAAGGGTTAATAATGATTTTCTGAACTAAAGTTTGCCTAGATATTGTGGACTTTATGCAAAACGAATAAACTACATCTTGTTACAAAAACATTGTGGCAAAAAGAGAAAAATGCTGATTATGAACACTTTCTCCTTTTGCCCAAACGTTTTCAATTTTATATTATACTGCAGATCTGTCAAAATGCATCTGTATTTGGAAAAGGGCTCATTATGCTAGAAAAGGGAAAGAATGCCTATAAAAAAACTTATCACGTATCCAAGATGCTATTTAAATCAAAACACATAAAACAATTATATTTACAAATATGTTTTGCTTATAAATGTGACAGTCTAACATAAAAAACATGTTTTATTATATACTAAATTTTAATAGATAATAACAAAATGAAATACTATTTGAGTCACACATGAAGAAAATGAACTTTTGAACGCTTTCCCTTATACAGATGCAGATGCATTCTCTGCTGCATATTTGTCGTATGTAGGAATATGGAGCATGAGATCACCCTTATACATTCCAACAGTCAGATCTGTCTTTAACCCTTTCCCTCATATAAACGCTTTCTGACGCCTCTGCAGCAGACAGCTTTTTGAAAACATAGTGACAAAAGAAGAAATTGCTCAAAACGAGCAATTTCTCCTTTTGCCACAATGTTTTCCACTTTTAGTCATAGGTTATCCATTCAGTTATAGAGATTTTCTATTGTTTGACAAAATATGTTCAAAGTCGTCTGCTGAAAACAACAAATCTGCAGCAGAGGATTTCGAAAACATCGAAGCAAAAACATGGAACATCTTTATATAAATGAAACTGTAATCACTGAGGCATCAGAAAGTGTCTATAGTTGGGAAAGGGTTAAACTTTAAATAAAAGATTCTTTAACACTTTCCTTCAAAAAATGAATCTGCAGCAGAAGACTTTGAAAACATCTGAGCAAATACATGGAAAGTCTCTATAGATGAAAGTATAATTATTGACTTGGAAACATTGTTGTGGCAAATGGTGAAACCATACATTACAAGCAATATCCCCTTTTGCCACAATGTTTGCAAATATCATCTATTGCAGATGTGATATACCCTTTCCCCATATAGATGCTTTCTGACGCCTCTGTAGCAGACCTTAGAAAAAGTTCTGGCAAATGGATAAATTGCACATAATGAGGAATTTATCCATTTGCCAGAATGTTTTCAACTCTATTTTATAATTAAAGTCATCTGCTGCATACAGATTGTTTGTATGTGGGAAAGGGTTAAATGCATCTTCATGTGGGAAAGAGTGAACACTTTCTGACTTCAAGATGAAATTTAAAGCAACTACAGCAGACTTTTTTTGAAAGCATTGTCATCTGCTGTAGATGAATCAAAATGTCTTCTTACAATCTATAGGATGAATATTGCTCATGATGAGCTATTTTTCCTTGTGGCACAATGTTTTCAACTGTGTTAAAAAATTAAACTTTCATAAGTAGTGATTTTCTGAACTTAAGTTTGCTTTGATATTGTGGACTTAATGCAAAACGGTTTTAACTTCATCTTGTTACAAGATGTAATTACAACAGTTTTGCATGATGCTATTGATATATTCAAGTCAGCTGCTGCGCGGCCGAGCACTCTCTGGGCGGTTTTCTGTTCCCGTTTTTTTTTTTTCCCCTCGGACTTGAGATTAAATTTATTGTATGTGGGAAAGGGTCAGCAATCTGACGACTTGATAGATCAGACTGACTCTATCAGGGACTCTATAACTGATCAATTTCACTGGACGCAAAATTAATGTCGAAAGACCTATTTTCGTGTTTCAGATCTCTTTAGTTCTTTGGAAATTGAAATCATGTTTTGGATTCAAAACTATATTTTATTAATTTGTTTAAGAGTTCTCTTTAATCCCTTCACACCTGCAGATCCATTCTGACGCATCTGCAGCAGACGACTTTTGAAAACACTGTGGCAAAAGAAGAAATTGCTCATATTGAGCAATTTCTACTTTTGCCACAATGTTTTCAAATCTTTTCAATAATTACTGCTATATTTATAGTCGTTTTCCACTTTCTTGCCCAGATATTTTCAAAGTCGTCTGCTGCAGATGTATTGAGAGTGGGAAAGGGTTAATAGTTAGAATGGGATCAATGGCCATTTTAAGTCGCCTTTTCAATTAGTTGTATCTAGATATTTATTCAATGACATTTGGAATCATTATTCTACAAGAAAAAATAGAAGAACATGTTGTCAAAGTTAACCGAACTAGTCTCTCACATGCATTCATGCGTTTGTAAAACATGCTTACTGTATAAAACTCTTATTAAACATTCAGACATTCTCATACTTGACACTCCAAATTATATCATTTTAATACTTTAATAGGTTACAAAACTTATTAATTATGGTAATGTTATTTTAACCCTTTCCCTCATATAGACTCTTTCTGACGCCTCGGCAGCAGACAGCTTTTTGAAAACATAGTGACAAAGGAAGAAATTGCTCAAAACGAGCAATTTCTCCTTTTGCCACAATGTTTTACACTTTTAGTCATAGGTTATCCATTTAATTATAGAGATTTTCTATTTGTTGACAAAGTATGTTTAAAGTCGTCTGCTGCAGAATTGTCGTATGAGGGAAAGGGATAATAAACAGAAAAAAAAGGTGTTAGCACAATGAAAACATTTTTTCGTCGAAGTTTAAAATTTAAAGAAAATCAAAATTGCATACACGCTTTGACACAGCAGCAACAGATGCATATTGACACAACTGACAAAAACGGTTATTTAACAAATTGTGGCAAAAAGGAGGAATTGCTCATAATGAGCAACTTCTCCATTTGCCACACCGTTTTCTACGCTTTTCAATAATCATACTTTTATTCATATGTACCATATTTTGCTTAGATGTTTTCAAAGTTGTCTACTGCAGATTTGTTGTAAGTGGGAGAATTTAGTTTAAAGAAATATTGCTAAACCATGTATTAAATAAGTTATTTTTTAAGAATCAATATTAATATTATTTTATAATGATAAACACAATATCAGTATTATTATAATATTGTAATCATTTCGCTATTCCAAAAAGCTTTCATCACATAAAGCGCATGCATCTTTAAATATTCCTGTTTTGAAAAATAATTTACACGTGCTGCACCAGGGTTAATCAGATCGCCTCAGTGGTGACGTTGTAAAGAGTCCGCCTCAGTGCATATCGGCACGGATTCAATCACCAGCTAGATCATACCAAAGACTTTTGCAATGGTAATAATGGCTTTCTCTACTTTGATCTCAGGGTTGTGGGGGTTAGCATTACGGCTGACTAGCTAGTGTCAGGATAAATGGACTAGTAGCATATAATCATTTCTTCTTTAAACAACTAAGCAGCAATACTAAACCATGCATGCTTGCACATGTTACTGTATAAGTTTTAATACTCCAATAGAATGGTCTATTATTCAAAGTACTTGACCACCATCACCATGAAATTGATACATTTTGACCCTCTTGATAGCAGGCAACTTTTGGAAACTCGATGCCAGAAAATTTGGATGAATCAGTCTGATATAAGGATCTGCACAAGATCAGATTGGCCATATGTGACTTTATTCCTCACATTCTATGTATACTCTGTCCTTAACCGTTATAACCTTTATTTTGCTGTCATGAGTAATCTGTTATATATATAAGTTCCCAAGCTGTTAGTAAAATAGTGTACATGTTTTTGGAAGTTAAATACAAGATTGGCAATATGTACTTTTGTAGATTGTTCTTCAACGTTAATATTCCACATGCAGACATAGTTGGACGCTTCTGTAGCAGACATTTTTTTAATTGTTGAAGCAAATGGATAAATTGCTCATGGTGAGCAATCTCTCCATTTGCCAAAATAACTTCAGCTCTATTCCATTCAGAATACCTTCATTTATAAGAAAATTTCCATATTTCTTGTGCCATATATGTTTTAAAAGTTGTCTGCTGCAGAGCATGTGATATGTGGGAACAGGGTTAAATCTTTCTTCTGCCATCTTGTTTGTAGCAAACATAGCTAGGAGTATCTTACGACAGCACTTTGAGTATACCCTCTTTTTGTTAATGCAAAATGATTTGCATAGAAGTCCTTAAGCCTTTCCCACAGCTGTCGACTTTGCAAAAGTATATATAATGTCACACAAAATATACACAAGGGCCAAAGGAGATATGTTGCTCTACTGAGCATTTTCTACTTTTACCACAATGTTTTCTAAAAAATCTTCTGCTATAAATGCATCAAAAGTCTTCTGCATGTGGAAAAGGGTAATCTTGACATATCAATAATATCTATGTCCATGCACATTGAGTTACCATGTCTATCAACCAGGGGACGCTGGTATCGCTGGTATCGACTACCTCTATGATATCGGGTAAAACTAATGGGGGCCAAGGTAATCACGTCAGATTCCTACAAATTATCGTTTGCCATGATGATTAACTCTTTCCCACATACAACAATTCTGCAGCAGAAGGCTTTTAAAAAGAAATTGGGCAAAATAATGGAAAATATCTGTAAATGGCTAGTATATATACTGAAAAAGTGAAAGACATTGTGGCAAAAAGGATGAAATTGTGCTTGTTTTGAATAATTTCGCATTTTGTTACAATGTATTTTAAAATGGGTCTACTGCAGAGTGTCTCTCTCAAAAAGTGTCTATGTGTGGAATAGGGTTAAAAATTTGAACTGCAGGTCTTTTATTCATAGCATAGAGCCAATAAATAAATATTTATCTCATAAGATTAAATGCATAATTCCCTAAAATGTATGATTAACTCATCTATATCACAATGATATTATACTCATTAAATTATACATGTATAGTCCATTACACTATACATTTGGGAGGACAGCTGTTCTTAAGTGCTTATACATGTACTGCATCATTAAAACATTCTGATATATTGATATAATAGAATTACTGACAATTCCGATCTTATAACTATCTAAGTATCTATGTATGATGTTCAAATTCCGGAAATGATTGACAATACAATGATTCTTGAAGTAATAATAGGCTCACAATACATAATATTTACAGTACATCTTATCAATGTAGTAATGTCCGATAAAATCATATTTCGCATAAGCTTTGGACATTAAGGCTATGGTCTTCTAACTGTACTACCTGATTGTCATTTTGAAGGAGCCAGTAAAATATTTATGCATTGAGTAAAGCATTGAACCACATATTTGGATTGACATCTCGATATATTCCTAAACTTACCACAGATAAAAAATGGGATGAAATTCATTCTCGATCACAATGACATCTTTTTTCATGAAGCGAAATAGACTATTTTCTATTTC
>JASEVX010000001.1:174243753-174461151 GCA_031761405.1 Serripes groenlandicus | reverse complement strand
GCATCTGTATTTGGAAAAGGGCTCATTATGCTAGAAAAGGGAAAGAATGCCTATAAAAAAACTTATCACGTATCCAAGATGCTATTTAAATCAAAACACATAAAACAATTATATTTACAAATATGTTTTGCTTATAAATGTGACAGTCTAACATAAAAAACATGTTTTATTATATACTAAATTTTAATAGATAATAACAAAATGAAATACTATTTGAGTCACACATGAAGAAAATGAACTTTTGAACGCTTTCCCTTATACAGATGCAGATGCATTCTCTGCTGCATATTTGTCGTATGTAGGAATATGGAGCATGAGATCACCCTTATACATTCCAACAGTCAGATCTGTCTTTAACCCTTTCCCTCATATAAACGCTTTCTGACGCCTCTGCAGCAGACAGCTTTTTGAAAACATAGTGACAAAAGAAGAAATTGCTCAAAACGAGCAATTTCTCCTTTTGCCACAATGTTTTCCACTTTTAGTCATAGGTTATCCATTCAGTTATAGAGATTTTCTATTGTTTGACAAAATATGTTCAAAGTCGTCTGCTGAAAACAACAAATCTGCAGCAGAGGATTTCGAAAACATCGAAGCAAAAACATGGAACATCTTTATATAAATGAAACTGTAATCACTGAGGCATCAGAAAGTGTCTATAGTTGGGAAAGGGTTAAACTTTAAATAAAAGATTCTTTAACACTTTCCTTCAAAAAATGAATCTGCAGCAGAAGACTTTGAAAACATCTGAGCAAATACATGGAAAGTCTCTATAGATGAAAGTATAATTATTGACTTGGAAACATTGTTGTGGCAAATGGTGAAACCATACATTACAAGCAATATCCCCTTTTGCCACAATGTTTGCAAATATCATCTATTGCAGATGTGATATACCCTTTCCCCATATAGATGCTTTCTGACGCCTCTGTAGCAGACCTTAGAAAAAGTTCTGGCAAATGGATAAATTGCACATAATGAGGAATTTATCCATTTGCCAGAATGTTTTCAACTCTATTTTATAATTAAAGTCATCTGCTGCATACAGATTGTTTGTATGTGGGAAAGGGTTAAATGCATCTTCATGTGGGAAAGAGTGAACACTTTCTGACTTCAAGATGAAATTTAAAGCAACTACAGCAGACTTTTTTTGAAAGCATTGTCATCTGCTGTAGATGAATCAAAATGTCTTCTTACAATCTATAGGATGAATATTGCTCATGATGAGCTATTTTTCCTTGTGGCACAATGTTTTCAACTGTGTTAAAAAATTAAACTTTCATAAGTAGTGATTTTCTGAACTTAAGTTTGCTTTGATATTGTGGACTTAATGCAAAACGGTTTTAACTTCATCTTGTTACAAGATGTAATTACAACAGTTTTGCATGATGCTATTGATATATTCAAGTCAGCTGCTGCGCGGCCGAGCACTCTCTGGGCGGTTTTCTGTTCCCGTTTTTTTTTTTTCCCCTCGGACTTGAGATTAAATTTATTGTATGTGGGAAAGGGTCAGCAATCTGACGACTTGATAGATCAGACTGACTCTATCAGGGACTCTATAACTGATCAATTTCACTGGACGCAAAATTAATGTCGAAAGACCTATTTTCGTGTTTCAGATCTCTTTAGTTCTTTGGAAATTGAAATCATGTTTTGGATTCAAAACTATATTTTATTAATTTGTTTAAGAGTTCTCTTTAATCCCTTCACACCTGCAGATCCATTCTGACGCATCTGCAGCAGACGACTTTTGAAAACACTGTGGCAAAAGAAGAAATTGCTCATATTGAGCAATTTCTACTTTTGCCACAATGTTTTCAAATCTTTTCAATAATTACTGCTATATTTATAGTCGTTTTCCACTTTCTTGCCCAGATATTTTCAAAGTCGTCTGCTGCAGATGTATTGAGAGTGGGAAAGGGTTAATAGTTAGAATGGGATCAATGGCCATTTTAAGTCGCCTTTTCAATTAGTTGTATCTAGATATTTATTCAATGACATTTGGAATCATTATTCTACAAGAAAAAATAGAAGAACATGTTGTCAAAGTTAACCGAACTAGTCTCTCACATGCATTCATGCGTTTGTAAAACATGCTTACTGTATAAAACTCTTATTAAACATTCAGACATTCTCATACTTGACACTCCAAATTATATCATTTTAATACTTTAATAGGTTACAAAACTTATTAATTATGGTAATGTTATTTTAACCCTTTCCCTCATATAGACTCTTTCTGACGCCTCGGCAGCAGACAGCTTTTTGAAAACATAGTGACAAAGGAAGAAATTGCTCAAAACGAGCAATTTCTCCTTTTGCCACAATGTTTTACACTTTTAGTCATAGGTTATCCATTTAATTATAGAGATTTTCTATTTGTTGACAAAGTATGTTTAAAGTCGTCTGCTGCAGAATTGTCGTATGAGGGAAAGGGATAATAAACAGAAAAAAAAGGTGTTAGCACAATGAAAACATTTTTTCGTCGAAGTTTAAAATTTAAAGAAAATCAAAATTGCATACACGCTTTGACACAGCAGCAACAGATGCATATTGACACAACTGACAAAAACGGTTATTTAACAAATTGTGGCAAAAAGGAGGAATTGCTCATAATGAGCAACTTCTCCATTTGCCACACCGTTTTCTACGCTTTTCAATAATCATACTTTTATTCATATGTACCATATTTTGCTTAGATGTTTTCAAAGTTGTCTACTGCAGATTTGTTGTAAGTGGGAGAATTTAGTTTAAAGAAATATTGCTAAACCATGTATTAAATAAGTTATTTTTTAAGAATCAATATTAATATTATTTTATAATGATAAACACAATATCAGTATTATTATAATATTGTAATCATTTCGCTATTCCAAAAAGCTTTCATCACATAAAGCGCATGCATCTTTAAATATTCCTGTTTTGAAAAATAATTTACACGTGCTGCACCAGGGTTAATCAGATCGCCTCAGTGGTGACGTTGTAAAGAGTCCGCCTCAGTGCATATCGGCACGGATTCAATCACCAGCTAGATCATACCAAAGACTTTTGCAATGGTAATAATGGCTTTCTCTACTTTGATCTCAGGGTTGTGGGGGTTAGCATTACGGCTGACTAGCTAGTGTCAGGATAAATGGACTAGTAGCATATAATCATTTCTTCTTTAAACAACTAAGCAGCAATACTAAACCATGCATGCTTGCACATGGTACTGTATAAGTTTTAATACTCCAATAGAATGGTCTATTATTCAAAGTACTTGACCACCATCACCATGAAATTGATACATTTTGACCCTCTTGATAGCAGGCAACTTTTGGAAACTCGATGCCAGAAAATTTGGATGATCAGTCTGATCTAAGGATCTGCACAAGATCAGATTGGCCATAATAGTGACTTTATTCCTCACATACTTATGTATACTCTGTCCTTAACCGTTATAACCTTTATTTTGCTGTCATGAGTAATCTGTTATATATATAATTCCCAAGCTGTAGTAAAATAGTGTACATGTTTTTGGAAGTTAAATACAAGATTGGCAATATGTACTTTTGAAGATTGTTCTTCAACGTTAATATTTCCCACATGCAGACATATGTTGACGCTTCTGTAGCAGACAATTTTTTAATTGTTGAAGCAAAAGGATAAATTGCTCATGGTGAGCAATCTCTCCATTTGCCAAAATAACTTCAGCTCTATTCAATCAGAATACCTTCATTTATAGAAAATTTCCATATTTCTTGCCTATATGTTTTAAAAGTTGTCTGCTGCAGAGCTGTGATATTTGGGAAAGGGTTAATCTTTCCTGCCATCTTGTTTGTAGCAAACATAACATTAGGCTGTACAGCACTTGAGTATCCCTCTTTTTGTTAATGCAAAATGATTTGCATGAACGTCTTAAGCCTTTCCCACAGCTGTCGACTTTGCAAAAGTATATATAATGTCCACAAAATATACACAAGGGCCAAAGGAGAATGTTGCTCTACTTGAGCATTTTCTACTTTTACCACAATGTTTTCTAAAAAATCTTCTGCTATAAATGCATCAAAAGTCTTCTGCATGTGGGAAAGGGTAATCTTGACATATCAATAATATCATGTCCATGCACATTGAGTTACCATGTCTATCAACCAGGGGTACGCTGGTATCGCTGGTATCGACACCTCTATGATATCGGGTAAAACTATGGGGGCCAAGGTAATCACGTCAGATTCCTACAAATTATCGTTTGCCATGATGATTAACTCTTTCCCACATACAACAATTCTGCAGCAGAAGGCTTTAAAAAGAATTGGGCAAAATAATGGAAAATCTCTGTAAATGCTAGTATAAATACTGAAAAAGTGAAAACATTGTGGCAAAAGGAGAAATTGCTTGTTTTGAATAATTTCGCATTTTGTTACAATGTTTTAAAAATGGTCTACTGCAGAGGTCTCAAAAAGTGTCTATGTGTGGAATAGGGTTAAAAATTGAACTGCAGGTCTTTTATTCATAGCATAGAGCAATAAATAAATATTATCTCATAAGAATAAATGCATAATTCCCTAAAATGTATGATTAACTCATCTATATCACAAGATATTATACTCATTAAATTATACATGTATAGTCCATTACATATACATTTGGGAGGACAGCTGTTTAATGTGCTTTATACATGTACTGCATCATTAAAACATTCTGATATTTGATAATAGAATACTGACAATTCAGATCTTATAACTATCTAAGTATCTATGTATGATGTTCAAATTCCGGAAATGATTACAATACAATGATTTCTTGAAGTAATAATAGGCACACAATACATAATATTACATACAACTTACAATGTAGTAATGTCCTAAAATCATATTTCCAAAAGCTTTGAAACATTAAAGGGCTAATTTTCTAATGACTACCTGATTGTCATTTTGAAGGAGCCAGTAAAAATTATGTATGCTTGGTAAAGCATTGAACCACATATTTGGATTGACATCTCATATATTCCTAAACTTACCACAGATAAAAAAGGGATGAAATTCATTCTCGATCACAATGACATCTTTTTTCATGAAGCGAAATAGACTATTTTCTATTTCAATATGTAAAATGCCAACCCAGTTCAAGGTTAAGCTTGTGACTTGAGCATGATATGAAGTGATAATTCATTCTGTACAAGCTTTAGTGTTCTACCAAGTAAAATGATTTATATGTCGGTGTGTGTTTTATGAGTGATCGAGTGTGTGAGAGAGTATGACATGTGCAATAACCCTTTCAAACCTACAAACACATTTTGAGGCAATAGCAGCGGACGACTTTTGAAAACATTGTGGCCAAGGTTGAAATTGCTCATGATGAGCAATTTCTTCTTTGGCCACAATGTTTTCAACTTTATTTAACATTTAAGCTATATCTTATATGGAAATTTTTCAGGTTTTTGTCACTATTTTTTCAAAGTCGTCTGCTGCAGATTTGTTGTATGTGGGAAAGGGTTAAATAAAATATCATGACATTTAACTCTTTTCCACCTGCAGATGACTTTTGAAAACTGTTGCAACATGAGAAGTTGCTCATAATAAGCAATTTCTCTGTTTGGCACTGTATCAAAAATGTACACTTTCACTAATAGATCTATTGTTTGCATGTTTGCAGAAGTAGCCTGATGCAGATTTCAATGGAAGCGCAAAATATCACATTTCTAGTACTGTCTAATCTAAACTCTCTTCTCTAACATCCATTTCTAAACTCTCTATGCAAACATACATGCCTAATTTCTCCATGTTCGACATCCATGCCTAATTTCTCTATGCTAACATCCATGTCTAATGGCGCCCTCATTGCAAATTATACCTTTTGACCTTTAAACACTGCTTGTATAGGCTGACCTTGAAACGTCTTCAGAAAATCATCAGCCCTGAGATGAGTTAAACCTGGATCTACAACAAACTTGTCAATACTTGGTCTTGAGAAAGAGTTCTGTGTTGTACCAATTGTATGCTGATCTTGACCTGTTACTAGGTCTGCATTTGGGATTATTTCTTTGTTATGATATCCCGTAAGTGTTTTGGAATCAGCTACCACTTGTTCAGTTTGATTCCAATCAGCAGCAGCTTTGGTACTTGACTCCATTATATACTTCTTGAAAACTGTTGTAGACTCAGCGACTATACTTTTGGTCTGGTTAATTTGAACATCAGAATTAGTTAAGTTATTGAATTGATACTGATAATCTAATTGATTATCACCCGTAGTTTTATTAACATTTGAATTGTTAGAATCAGTGGTTGAATCTGTTATATTTGTGGATGTCTGACTAACAGTGTCTTGGTGTCTTATATCCATCATAGAAGTGAATGTTCCATGCTCAGGCAGATAATCACGTTCTTTTATGACTGATTTCTCGATTTCTTTACGAGATACTGTTTTTATAAAGTCTTTAGTTACCCCATCATGGTGAGGTACTTCAGTACTTGCAGAATGGTCAAAGGCCACAGGAATGTCTGGTGTTGTTGTCCTCGTAAAAGTATTTGACATCAGAGTATTTACAAAAGTAGGGGATATAGAGTTATCCGATTTTCCTAGTATGTGTGTGATATTCAATTTTCCTGTGTCCTCCGTAACATTTACAACAGTAGTAATTGTAAATATCGATGGTGCTGTAGAATCTTGGGAAAACTGTGGTTTGTGAGAAAACATATCCCAATTTTCAATAGAGCTTTATAATAGAGGGGTTCAAAGGTTTTATGTTGAAAAAACAGAGGCTATCAAGGGTTTTTAGAAAAAACAGAGGGGTATCATGGAGCTTTTTTTGTCAAAAACAGAGGTTGTTAGGTTTTTAGTAGAAAACAAAGGTGTATGAAGGGTTTTAAGAATAAAACACAGGGGTATGGATGTTTTTTGTTAAAACGCAGAGCAGTTTGCAGTTTTTTTGTCGACAAACAATGATGTTTTAACCCTTTCCCTTATATAAACGCTTTCTGATGCCTCTGCAGCAGACAGCTTTTTGAAAACATGGCAACAAAAGAAGAAATTGCTCAAAACAAGCAATTTCTCCTTTTGTCACCATGTTTTCAACTTTAATTATTGTTCTTTCGTTTAAAGGGATTTTCTGGGCTTTTACCTAGACGTTTTCAAAGTCGTCTGCTGCAGATTTGTTGTATTTGGGAAAGGGTTAAAAGTGTTTTTTGTCAAAAACAGAGGGATGTTAAGATGTTTTTGTTTGAAAACAGAGGGGTACAAAAGTTATTTGTTAGGAAACAAAGAGGATCGTCAAGGTTAATTGTCTGAACACATAGAGGAATGAAGGTATTAACATAACAAATTTACAAAGCAGAAGTCAAAAGCAGTTTTAAAACGATCAAACATGAATGAATCAATAAAAGTTATTTTAATCATATTGATTATTGATAATCAATTGATGCTTTTCCTTTTTTCCTTTTTCATAAACCTTTATTAATAAACCTTTATTAATACAATATGTACTTTCCTGTAACTTTGAAATAATATTTGTGCTGTTATAAGTATTTAACCCTTTCCATCCTACAAGAAATTTGTAGGAAAAAAAAAAGGAAAACTGGATTTTTTTTTAAAGAGTTGAAAACATAGAAACCAAAAAGGGAAATTGCTCATTATGAGCAGTTTTAACATTCTAACCCTTTCCCACTTGTATTTTGATGCCTATGCAGCAGGAGATGCTTGAAAACACCATGGCCAAAGGAGAAATTGCTGTAATGTTTTCAATTCTATTAAAAAAATACTTTCAGTAATAGAGATTGTCCAGAATTGCAGCAGCATATTGATGCATCTGCAGTAGACTAGTTACTTTTGAAAATAATGTGGCAAAAGGAGAAATTGCTCATGATGAGCATTTTCTCCTTTTTTTTCACATTGTTTTCATATTTATTCAATAAATATATTTTCCTTTATAGAAATGTTCAATATTTTTGTCTAAATGTTTTCTGCAGATTTGTCATAAATTTGTGGCTGAGAAAGGGTTTAAAACACTGGTTGTGATTTTATTAAATCCGGTCCCAATTCTATCAACAATACTTTGGGCTAAAGTAAAATAATTTAAGATTGTGTTTCATCATTTTTGTTTTCCTTATAAAATGGCCAAAATAGTTCAACAAGTATTGTTAGTCAGCAAGGTAACTTTTTATGTCAACTTAGTCATTTACTTAAATACATTCAACCATTAAATTTTATGATTAACAAAATATTAGGGAAACAAAATTGATGAAATATGCTTTTAAATAGTTAAGTATGACTTGGCACTAATTACGGTTGAAGGAATTGGACCCTGAACTATATTCATCTGTAGATCTGCTGTATGTGCGTGGGAAAGGGTTTAAAACAGTGGATGTGATGTTATTAAATTTGGTTATATGTGAGTAAGTGGAAGAAGAAGTGAGTGTATTAGTATTTACCTCAACTTTAATTGGTGTGGTTAGTTTAGTACCGGCACTCGAGCTTACAAATGTACTAGTTTGTGGTTGAGGTGTTGGCGTCGCGCTTGGTTTGGTCGTCTCGCGCTCTGCTGCTGGTGTAGTTGTCGTCGTTGGCGGTGACTCCGTAGTTGTCTCTGCTGGTGGGGCACTCTTCTGTACCGTTAGTAGATCCTTACCAACCCAAAATACTGCGTATGTGTTGACGATTGTTACTCTTTAAAAGATTACAGACCTTTAATTAATCTTATTTATTTTACATCAACTTATAAGCAAGCTTTAAGCTTAGAGTAATCACGCTTGATGTCTGCTCACTGGATACTTAACCAGTACTTGCGCTGTAAGTGTGGAAAAATCCTAAAGGTAGAATCCACTCGTCACAGGATTTGAACACGGAACCTTTTGTAAGAGTCTAAGGCTGATGCTCTACCACTGCACCACGGTCTTCCACAGTCCTTAGTGTGAACAATTTCCAAGTAATATATAAAACATTTCACAAGTAATATTTGACCCTTTCCCAGATACAGATGCATCTCTGCAGCAGATGACCTTTGAAAACAATGTCACAAATGGAGAAATTGCTCAATGACAATGTGGCAAAAGGAGAAATTGTTCATTATAAGAAACTTCTCCTTTTGCCTTTATGGTTCGAAAGTTATCTGCTGCAAAGGCATCAGAAAGTGTCTGTATGTGGAAATGGCAAAAACTTTTTTTAGAAAATGAGAATATAAGGGAATTGCCAAATATTTAGAATAGCGGGCTAGATGATGGAGTGTAAATCTCTTTTAACACTCAACAAAATCCTATTTTGTGTGTACTGAAAAATAATGTCTCACTGAGCAGATTTCTGTATTTATCAAATAAGGTATAGGCACCTGAACTTGGAGCTTTGAAGGGTAATATTGAGCTTTGAAGGGTAATATTGATATATATAGAGAAAGAAACAATTGAGACTGTTTGTAACATTTACTAACTTGAAAATGACTTCATCAACTCCGTTACTGGGTGCTCGCCAGCTAAATGTACTGGATTGTTTGTCAATCTTTTTGGTATGAGTAACACCTCCATTGCCCTGTATATAGAAAAGAAAATGAAAATTAAAAGAAATGAAATAAATATATTCCATTCATGGATATTGAATGGATATTGAAGAATAAAAATTAAATTAGTTCAGAAAAAATATTCTTTTGTAATGGTTACATCAATGTAATTTAATTATTCAACATATTTAACGAATATATATACACATAGAGCAAAATGTGTACATAATTTTGCAAAATATTTAAATCGGATCGGAAAAAAGGCAGGACAGAAAATGTTCTGAACAGTATAAAATAAGTAAAGGAAAGCATAATGAACACTGTTCATTCAGTAATTTTTTAATGAATTAATTACAGTAGTTTACTGCTTATGGTCATGCATTTGTGCCTTTTATAAACATTCTTATAACTGTAACAATGATAAAACTATACAGGTAAATATTTAATGAAATTATTATATTATTACACAGTTAAAAATTCAACTTAAAATTAAACAGTATGTATGAACACCTGTATGAAAATGGTTTGAAGTGCTCGAAAACCCATGACAATTCGTTTTTAACCACATACAATGCTTTTAACAGTATCTAATGTAGAGTTGACAATAATAATAATATTTCCTTCAAGTATTATTGTGAACAAATTATAAACATATACATTATTAAGGCTTAATTCATTGACTTGTCTGTATTTATCTTGGAGAAGGAATATTTTAGCAGTTATATTCATCATGGTCTCCTTGACACTTGGATCAAAGTATTACAACTATTTTACTAATTTATAATAGCCTAAGGTATTTGGCTATATTTGAAATATTTGGTGTTCTGAAATAAATTACCGATGTATTGGTCATTTAGAATAAAGATAAACTATTAATGATACACATTTGGGATATTCTCATGATTTTGATTTTCATGATCAGTTAAAAGCTTGGTGTATAGATCAAAGTAAGGAGAGTAACAACACATTTTGTAAATGGATGGTTTACAAACATTGTCAGAAGTGGTCATTTTCTGGCCGCCAGATTTGTCAAACTTCTGTTTAATAAACTATTTAATTTGTCTATTGAAGTTAAATTGTTATCATTTTACATAATTGATCATGTTTATCCACGTTTAATCAGTGATTATTCTAGATACAATTACATTATTTCTTTCTTCAAATTTGAATAATTTAACTTAAATTGCTAACAAAATGCTTTTCAATCACAAATTTTGGGATTATTTCATGGTTAAACATGTCTGTGAAAGACAGGTAGGCAAAATGATTCTTATTTTAAACAAGAGGGCCATGAGAACCTATGCTGTACTGGGATGGTTCTTTGGTCATTTTCAATCCAGAGCATGTATGTATGGTGAAGTTCGGATAGTAAATGGAGGCTCTATTGTGTTCACAATCTGTTTTATAACAATTTTGACCATTTCAAGGGCCATAATCCAGTCTTGTATAAGCGGATCTGGCTGGTTTGCGAAAGAAGCCGAGCTCTCGTTAATATTTAACTACTATCGAAGTTTGGTGAATATCGGATAGTAAATGGAGGCTCTATTGTGTTCACAAGCTCTATTATAACGATTTTGACAATTTCAAGGGCCATAATCCAGTCTTTCATGAGCGGATCTGACTGGTTGGCAAACGAAACCGAGCTCTCATCAATATTTAACTACTATCCAAGTTTGTTGAAGATCGGATTGTAAATGGCGGCCCTATTGTGTTCACAAGCTGTATTATAGCACTTTTGCCAATTACAAGGGCCTTAATCCAGTCATGCAAGGGCACATCTGGCTGGTTTTCAAAAGGATCCATTAAGTTTGGTGAAGTTCAGATGCTAAATAAAGCCTCTATTGTGTTCACAAGCTCTATTATAAGAATTTCGCCAATTCCAAGGGCCATAATCCAGTCTTTCATGGGCGTATCTGGCTGGTTTGCGAAAGGAACCGAGCTCTCCTGGATATCTAACTACTGTATAAGTTTGATTGAGGTACAATCAAAACTAAAGACTTTATCGCGTTCACAAGCTCTATTATAGCAATTTTGACAATTTCAAGGGCCATAATCCAATCTTGCATGGCCGGATCTGGCTGGTTTGCAAAAGGAACCAAGCTTTTATAGATACCTAACTACTGTGTAAGTTTGGTGAAGATCAGATAGTAAATGGATCCTCTATTGTGTTCACAAGCTCCATTATAGCAATTTTGACAATTTCAAGGGCCATAATCCAGTCTTGCATGGGCGGATCTGGCTGGTTTGCAAAAGGAACTGAGCTCTCATGGATACCTAACTACTGTCTAAGTTTGGTGAAGATCGGATAGTAAATGGAGGCTCTTTTGTGTTCACAAGCTGTATTATAGCAATTTTGACAATTTCAAGGGCCAGAATCCAGTCTTTCATGGGCGGATCTGGCTGGTTTACGAAAGGAACATAGCTCTCATCAATATTTAACTACTATCTAAGTTTGGTGAAGATCGGATAGTGAATGGAGGCTCTATTGTGTTCACAAGCTGTATTATAGCCATTTTGACAATTTCAAGGGGCATAATCCAGTCATGCAAGGGCACATCTGGCTGGTTTTCGAAAGGAACCAAGCTCTCATTAATATGTAACTACTATCTAAGTTTGGTGAAGATCAGATGATAAATGGGGCCTCTATTGTGTTCACAAGCTCTATTATAGCAATTTTGACAATTTCAAGGGCCATAATCCAATTTTGCATGGGCGGATGTGGCTGGTTTTCAAAAGGAACCGAGCTCTCATCAATATTTAACTACTATCTGAGTTTGGTGCAGATTAGTTAGTGAATGTAGCCTCTATTGGCTGGTTTTCGAAAGGAACCAAGCTCTCATGGATAATATCTAACTACTGTATAAGTTTGATTGAGATACAATCAAAACTGAAGACTGTATCGCGTTCACAAGCAATTGTTTACGCGCGGAAGCACTGACGCTCGGATGCACGTCCGTACGGACGACGGACACCACGCCACGGCATAAGCTAAAAACATGTTCAAACATGAATAAATAAAGATGATCAATCATGTAACGTGATTAAAGTTTTGCTAGAGATGAAAACCACTAAGAGCTATTTCTCCTATTAACACAATGTTTTCAGAAGTAGTATGCTGCAGATGCGTCAAAATACGTGGGAAAGGGTGGTTTAATTTAGTTATTTTTTCAAACTTACACCGTTTCCGCAAGCAACCGTTTTCTGATTGGTCGTCGGTATCATCGTGCCGACTACATTTCCATTAAAATCTTCTGCTATAATAAGAAATCCTCGATGTGTTTTACCCTGGAATCCAGTCAATGTTACTGAAACAGAGAATTTAATTATTGTTATATTTGCCCTCTAACCCTTTCCTTGATACAGCAAAAATGCAGCAGACGACTTTGAAAATATCTAGGCAATGTATTTCCACATATTCAGGTCTGGGCCTTTACTGTGCTCAAATCAAACAGACAATATCAGAGCAGAATTTATTTTTAACCCCTTCCAACATACAGATGCCTCTGTAGTAGACGACTTTTGAAATCATTGTGACGAAAGGAGAAATTGCTCAAAGCTCCTTTTCCATGTTTTTTCATAGATGCTTAATTTCAGCGTCATCTGCTGCAGATTTAGTCCTATGTGGGAAAGGGAGCGTTAACAAATGTTAATTTAACAGTACCCTCGTTCTGTGTGCCAAACACACAGTAAGAATTCTGAAAGTGGGATCGTGTTGATCATTATCTACAAGGTGCTTTCTTAATCAATACAAGAATGATAAGTAGTTCTTAGCAAGCGATCACATTTTCTCTATTTACCACAATAGAACTTATCGTAATGCAATTAAACTTTATGACTATCCCCAGTTCATAACATCATTATATTCACCCTTTTCTCCAGTAACTTTGTAATTTGAAATATGTTGTTATGTCAAAATGTTTGAGTTATCGGCAGTGTTGTTCTTTGGAGGCTCATGAACAAAGCAGATCCGAATTATAATGATAACATTAATACTTCCAATATTCCAAATGGCAAAACTTATTTCTATGATGTTTTTCAAAGCAGACGACTCTTAAAAATCCGTAAAACATATTTAATTTGTTAACGAGCTTTATGCTCTAGATCATTTTGCGTGGGTTCTCTGCATTATGGGCGTACCACTACCACCAATAGTTGACTCGAGTATCAACTGAAAAAATTATTACAGATCACGTGCATTATTGTGAATCGCTGTGTCCAGTTATATTCGCCAGTTTATGGCTGCATTTCACCAAGGATTGCTTTTATTCAACCGGCCCGATCTGGATCAGATTGTCCCCGATGAATCAATGTTTTCGATCGGCCCGATTGTCGTCCAGAATCGCCTCCAATCGTCCCATTGTTTGACCCAATTGAGTCGCGACCAATGGACCATGGCGGGGGGACGAATCACGGACGTTCCTCACGCGATCGACACGCTTCCGCGGAGTAAGTATGTGAAAGTACGCGCAAGTACCCACAGGTGCACAGCAAAGGCACGACCCTCGGTAGAGAGCGGCAGAGGCTATACGAAAGCTCCAGATGGCGGGCGAGACAAGGGGACCTTCGGACGACCAAGACGACCACGGGCCGACGGTTTTACGGTTTTTGATCGGCTACTGTTTTTTTCAACACGTTTAAAAACAATAGCCGATCACTTTTTCGGTACCCGACCCTCGGAGGACTAAGGCGATCGCGCCAGATCTTCCACCGAAGGTATAGAGTAGTGCTCCACTATGCTTGAGGTTGATGTTAAGCATTGATTGTTCAAAACTTATGTAAAGTATCATTGAACTTGAATACATAGACCTAGAAGTCATTTATTGTCTGTGTCGTTTTTGTATGATAATATATTTGTTCTTTTCCTTCTTTTGAAATTCTATAATTTCTGTGTGTATTGTAACATTTATTCTACGATATCTCCAGAAATGAAGGCAATAAAGAATTGTATTGTATTGTATTATACTCACATGTGATGGTCTCGCCAGCGGTAAAGGTAGACGGCGACGCTGACAAGGTATAGGGTATGTTCGAGTTTTGTGGATTTATGTTTGAATGGTGAGGAGTCATTTCCAGGCACTGGGACGGTGGTGCTCCGGAAGCGAACCCGTGTGTTTGTCGAACCAAGAACCAGCCCATAATCATGACGCTTGCGAACCAGCGCAGCATACTGTTGGATCCTGGAATAGAGCATAGAAATATATATGAAATAATAGTTATAAAACCATCAGCAGACGATTTTTAAAAGAATGGTCGAAAAATGAGACATTTCTCATGACTAGCAATTTTTCATTTTGCAACAAAACACTTTCAATAAAACATGGGGTGAATGGTAAAGCAAGAGCTGTCTGAAAGACTATTTTTCACCCCTGTAATGTTAAAATTGTATATGATGTGTTGTCATTGGCATGCATAACCTAGCTTTCCATCTTTGGTGATAAGTAGTGTGTGGTTGGCATTGCGACTGACTCGATGGTGTCAAGATAAATGAACTAGTAGTACTGGCAACCTTCCCAGGAAACAGCTTGATATAACTGATTGTATTTAGTTTATGCGGTATAAAACACCATAAAAAACACGTGTGATGTTATTAAGAGAATTAATAAAGACAAAGTCCAACAAACGTTTCATTGTAGATAGGATTCCACCACTGTATTGATTCCACAACGGAATACGGAGGCTTGGATTTGTCCAACATTAACGCCATTGCTATGGCACAGGTACAAGTCGGTATGAACCTTGCACACACACACACTCAACATGCCTACCAATTGCATAGCATCAACGGAGATATGTAAATTCTTATTTAAACGATGCATAATTTATATTGGGTTTTCTTTGTTAGTTGGTTAACCTTCTGAAAACAGTATGACTGAGCGTTTCAAAACAATGTTCAAACAGGTGCATGTAGATATCAATGTTGGACACACTCTCTCAGCGGCGAATTACTTTAGTAGACTCTTCCTTGATCAAAATCGGGCGTCTCCATTTCTGATTAAGAGTTTTGGAATATTTGGATAACTAAAATTAAAACAATACGGATTTCAGGTAAGACAGCACATTACGAGCTGACTCATCTGAATCTGTATTGTTTGCAAAAACCTGAATATTGCCATTGTTGGTGAAAGAGTTGACGTATACCGTTAAAGATTCAGTACAGTGATAACGTCCACAGTATGTATGCTGCATGGTATTAGTAATGGCAATGGAAATACCAAACTCCTTGTTTGAATACCCCGTACATTAGAGAGAACCTAATATAACGGGAACGGGGTATAGGTAAATCGATATCCGAAAGCTGATTGTCCAATCATACCGACCTATCCGCCATGTGCTTGCTAACATATGTAATTTGGTTGGTTGATTCGGCCGGCACACGCCGAGCACTCAGTGTGATTGGACAATCTGAAAACACCCACGTATTCTTTATACGTAAGCAAAGGTTTATCCATATGTTTTGGTTTGAATACCTAACTATTGATTAGAGATATTTATGATACATATGTCTATTTGAAGTGGGATTTACAAATCTTTGAACAGTATTTCAGTTATATCACGGTGTTTTCTCAGGTAAATCACCAATATCAGTATAATTACTTCCGACACCGATGCATCTTTCGTAAATGCTTATTCCCCAAGGAGGGAAGCCATTTATATCATTTTTGAAGGCCTTATTATGACCTTAAAAAGGTTCAAACCTTGGTCTCCATCTCCAAGGGCGGACGCTCACTACATCACATCATTGATGCAAGTGTCTTTAAATTTTGATTTCGACTTGTGGCATTAATTTATTTTAGTTTTTTCTAGGCTTGCGACGGTAAACAAACAGATAACCAAGCCAAAATTAAATTTATAGCCTGCAATTTGCTATGAAAGGTATCTTTCCATGGATATTTAAGGATGGAACAGATGTACAGTCTGATTCGAACCTACACTATTTAGAAATGCTTAAGCGTACCTTTTATTGTACACTCGATTTTATAATCGCGCACATAATAGAGACTTACATCAGTGAGTGATGTGTAATGAGGCGACCTGTCCGCCTACAATCAGTCATTATATCCTTACGCATGAAAGAAAAATATGTGCCTACACATTCTTTTCTAAAAATGCCCCAAAATGCAGCTGCGGCGATACACATCTGCGTAATGTATCGACCAGATCAGCCTGCGTTGTCCGCGCATACTGATCCGGACGACACATTCCGTCTAAGGGGGATAGATAGAGTAGTGATTCCTGTAACAGAAAATCCTCGGGGGGGGGGGGGCGAAAAGTGTATATCCGGGTACGCCTGTGTGGCATACTTAGGCTGATCCGGGTCGATACTTTACGCAGAGTCCACAATGTTGATTTTCTTAGACTCACGAGACGGCCTAAACATTGATTATTGCCAAGCTACGCCCCTGATTTGTGATTGAACAAACAAAAGTGTTTAAACGTAGAGGATTTTACTTGACAAGTGAAACGTTCTCAACGGCGACCAACTTTAAAAAAAAATTCGATAATGGTTTCTTTATTATTATTTATACATTTCTGTTTCCAGACACTACGAAGTTCCCGTATGTCGGATTTATACTGTAAGGGTTAATGACGATCATTAATGAACGACAAGCCTTATACACGTTTATCATTTTCTTACTTTGTATAACTCGATTGTATAATTGCATATTACCGTATCAGTATAATTTCCACAGGTACATGTAGTTTGTATTGTTAAATAAAAGAGAACATTTAAAGCCTCTAGAAAGAAGACTTTGAAATAAAAAGGAACTTTGAAACATGCCTGGCATTGGATGTTTATATCTGATTCTCTCTTTTTTTTTTATTAATTTCTGCAATTAAAATGAATAAAAGAGGTGCATTCAATTAAATATGAGCCGCGCCATGCGATTGTGGGTCTTACTGAATCTGCGTACAGTGAAGATTTATACAAGCCTGTGTAGTCCGTCTGCATATAATTCAGTTCTAGATGTGTCTTTTGACAAAAAAAACTAGAACTGTAGCCCTATCAGTTTTACGCAAATTTGCTTTTCTATGATCTCGTTACGGCGAGACGTTAATGCCCCCAACATCGTCATCCGCCGGTCATATGTCTATTTCAGGTGGGTTTTTTATTGCTCATAACTGTTGCAATATATCACGATGAAATGTGTTTAAGTCTTTCTGGTGTATTTAATTAAACTTCTTTTTTTCTTGTGTTTTTGGAATTTTTTTCTATCGAATTAGAAATTGTACTCGTCTTAGCCATTTTTTCTGATACAGACGACTTTTGACGCTTCTGCAGTTCAATGTGTTCAACTCTTTTGTCAATATTTCACATCCATCTTTCTCCGACTATAACACCTTTCCTCTAAGAAAGTTTGAAACTGGATGTATTGTTGTATACAATTAATGGTTTTTGGGGTTTATAAAAATATAAATATTCATGACGAGTCAAGCTGATGACTGTCGTCTTTCATGTTTTATTACTTAATTAGTCCCTCACTTAAATGGAAAATTTTAAATATTTCAGAGATATTTCCCCTAATATTAAATGTATATCATATCAAAATAAATCTAGACATCGCTCTGAGCCTTGAACTGATCGGTTATGGGAAGCTAACTACAGACAGAAAGATTGAAGTAGTTCCATGTTAAAATCGTAATAATACATACTTATACCATTTCCCACATACAGACCATGCCTGAAGCTTCTGCAGCAAACGACTTTTGAAAACGTCGTGGCTAAACAAGATATTGCTCATAATGAGTAATATGATTTTTGTGCAACAAGGTTTTCAACTCTTTATCCTCTGTTAACTCTTTAAGCGCCACAGGCAATATTGAGTGTTTTGCAAACAATGCAGATTCACGTGAGTCAGCTCGTAACGAGCTGTATCACCTGAAATCAGCATTGTTTGCCTTTTAGTTACCAAAATAGTCCAACACTTTCATAAATTGAGAAATGGACACATCCGATTTTGAACATGGAAGAGTCTACTTTAAACAATTCGGCGCTAAAAGAGTTAAGATGTTTTCGATATTTTTCCGCAGAATCATTCAAAGCCGTCTCCAGTTAATTTGTTGTGGTGGGATATTTGATTGAAAGGGTTAAAAAATAGGTTAAGTCCTCTTCCGATTGTACCAGAGGGGATTTTATGTGTATCCGTCCGTCCGTCTGTCTGTCCCTTTCTATGTCTGTTTGGCTGTCAAACTGGATTATCCGATTACTCTAAAAGTATTACATGCAGCTATAATGTCATGTCTATATACATAATTAGGAGGACATGCCCGGCATTGGATTGTTTTTGTATGCTTGAATGTTAACTTCATACTTTGGGGTCAAAGGTAAAACAGTTAATGAGCACCTTCTTGGTAAACGGTACAAGTTGACCTTTGTGAACAGTGTAGAATCAGATCAGCTCGTACATCCCGTCTGATCAAGATATGAGCCGTCCCTAGAAAAAAAAAACCAGTATGGACTCTGCGTTAAGCATCGACCTGGATCAGCCTAAGCATGCCGCGCAGGCTTACCCGGAGAGACACTTTTCGTCTCCTGTGGATTTTCTGTTTCGGGAATTATAACTCTATACCTCTATCCCCCTGAGACAGAATGTGTCGGCGCGGATCAGTCCGTGCGGACTGCGTAGGCTGATCAGGGTCCTTACATTACGCAGAGGGCATAATGTTGGTTTTCTGGCGGGACAGCTCATATACAATGCTCATACATTACTTACCAAGCTTGTAAGACACTTCTGTAAACTTGAGTAGATTCTGATACGACAGACAAGACAAATATGGTAATCTGAACCTACACTGTTTATAGAGATCCATATTGGGTTGTTTTTTTCTCGCACTTGGGAATTTGCTCCCTTCTCGGGAGGAGACTTCTGTGCGATGCCGTTATGCATTAACTCTTTCCCTCATATAGACGCTTTCTGACGCCTCTGCAGCAGACGGCTTTTTCAAAACATAGTGACAAAAGAAGAAATTGCCCAAAACCTGCAAATTTCCTTTTGCCACAATGTTTTCCATTTTTTTCATAGGGTATCCATTCAATTGTGGAGATATTCTATGTTTTGACAAAATACGTTCAAAGTCGTCTGCTGCAGAATTGTCGTATGAGGGAAAGGGTTAATTGTCTGACTTTTCTACTATATGTAATACAACGTTACAGAGCGCGTCCATTCCATAGATGTTAAATAAGCCTACAAATGCTTAAACCCTTTCAAACTTGCAGATGCATTTCAACCAATCTGCAGCAGACGACTTTTGAAATAATTGAGGCACAAGAGGAAATTGCTCAGGATGGTCAGGTTTTTGTTTCTTTTGCATCAATGCTTTCATTTAGAACTATTCAATAATAATTTTTGATTCTCGAGATTTGTTCATAGTGTAGCCTATATGTTTTCAAAGTCGTCTGCTGTAGCCTACATGTATATTGGTAGATTTTGGGAAAGGGCTAACATCGTTTATCCTCAGATGGTTTGCTAAGTGGACAGGTGACCGACCGTATATGGTAAACAGTTGGAGTTTGATTGAAGAAAGCTATTAATTTTATAGTATGTTTTACATGAGATGAATTATGAGCATGACATGCAACTTTTATTGTTGAATTTAATATTAAAGTCACGAAATGTGTGTCGATGTTTGAATTCAAAATAGAGTTAACTATATCGCACTTGTAGACGCATTCTGACTCATCTGCAGCAGACGACTTTTGAAAACATTGTTACAATGCTTTCAACTTTTTTCCACAAATGATACTTTCATTTCTGTCTTCAAAGTCGTCTGCTGCAGATATGTTGTATTTGAGAAAGGATTAATTAAGCTTGTTACAGAATGGACAATTTCACACGTTAATTGACATTCAGCGACAAAGAAAATAACCCTTTCCCACAAACAAAACTCTACAGCAGAACACGTTGAGTACATCTGTGCAAATACTGAAAATCTCTACAAGTAACCGTACAATTGTGTAATAGGAATCCGCCCTGCTTCAATCCCCAGTCGCGGCGTTGTAGTCATGACAAGGCACATTTCCTAGCCTAGTTCTTGCTTGTTTAAACGAACAAACAAACAAATGTGTTATTATTTAACAGAATAGAAAACATAGTGGCAAAAGATAAAATCAGTCATTATGAGCAATATTTCCCTTTGGTACAATGTTGTCCCATATCGGCATGCTGCTTCGGGGGGTGCAGTTGCTTAGATACCGCCTCGGTTGCGGGATTACGCAGGTTCAAAGCCCGGTCAGGTCATACTTTTAAGACTTTAAAATGGTAGTAATGGCTGCCCTCCTTGGAGCTCAGGGTTGCGGGGTTAGCATTAGGACTGACAGGCCGGGGTTAGGAAAATAAACCAGTAGTACTGGTAGCTTACCTCAATTAAACGTCGTGAAATAACTGATTGCTTTTTGAAAGCTGTGTAAAACTCTAAACAATAACAATAGTATTAACTGTTGTCCGCTCCAGATGGATCGAAACGCGTCTCCATGTGACCATGAATTCACAGCAATTACATTAAAAATAACATACGTTCAATTTGAATTGTTTGGCATCGTATTTCTCATGAATATTTCTGGTTGCCAATTCGACTAGATGGTTTTGTTGTTTGGAATAAAAAGTTAGTAGTAATTGATATTTTAAGAGGCAAATTCTGTGATGAAAACATATCAGTGAAAACATATTTATCAACCGGGAATTTGAAAGTACACTTTTAATACACATTTGAAAGAAATGTTGGGAGAAGGCGGAATTTAGCTTCAAATGTATACCTTTTTCCCACAAAGCGTTCATAAATCGGCTCTACGGACTTCAACAAACACCTGTTCTGGGGAGAGTGTCAATCCTTCCTTATGACAGATTTATGCCGTTAGATTTATCTATCAACATTGACAGGTAAACACCATTAAACACTTTCCCATATGCCGACGAATTTTCACACATCTGCAGCAGACGACTTCAGAAAGCATGTTGCACACGCTCACCTGAGTCTTCACTGTACGCAGTTACATTAAGGCCCCAAATCGCTCTAGACGCCGCTCGCATACATTTAGACTGTAATGAATATTAATTAACATTTTCCCCTATTGTAAATAATAAGAAATTAAACAGGTTGGATAATTTCTGTTATTATCAAGAAATATTTTCTAAACAAATCAGCTGGTGGGTGATGCGCGAATAGTCATGTACATGTGGGAAAACGGTTAAGAAGTACGACCCAGATAAGACTGACAGCTTACGTAAGACGATCACGAATTCTTGTGTCAAGGGACGAAGGTCACTTTTCTAGCTTAAGCTTTCCAGCACGATCTAATCTTATTGATTAATTGATTGATTGAATGATTGGAGTTTGACGCAGTTTTCACCTAGTTTCCAGTCATATCAGGGCGGCCAGTTTACCTACCTATGTATTTCCTGACTTTCTCATACCAGTACTCCAAATAACATACTTTCCAAACAATTGGCTGCTATTACACATAGACTGTTAGCCTATTGATGGAAGAAAAATGCCGCTCGTCAGAGTGATTTTTGTCAAACGTCGGAAAGAGTGTAGGCGAAGCTAGGATTCGAACTTACAACCCCTTGATTGACAACCGACTGAGCTAAAAATGTACCGGGGCTACTTTATATAAAGGCTATTAATAACGTCACAAGAAAACCCGACCTTTCGGACCAATGTCTAGTCTGGTTCCCTGTGTTCTGATACCACATACGGTACCGATAACACCTAACATAGTGAAAGGGGAAGGAAATAAGAAAATGAATCACTCTGATCTAAAGTGCCATTTATTTAAAAAACATCCAAATTTCGGTTTTTCGCGTGACTTATGTCATCTCATGACTGACCAATCATAACTTTGACATCTTTCGACCGTAATGACAACTTGGTGAAAGATATAGGTCGTCCACCACATGATTTATAGCCAATAATCGAAGTACATAGACTGCTGTACACTGGGAACGCTGGTTAATTACATAACATTATCGAGGTCAAAATGGACCTGCAAGTCTAGACCTTTTCGGAAAAATACACATTTTCCATCAACTTTGATTGAGTAGTAAGTGGTTAATTTACCCCATTAGTCAGTCCAGGGTTTCTGTTTTTGTGTACTCGGAATACGAATTTTTATTTTGACGATTCGCATCCTTTAATTTAACCCTTTTCCTCATATATGCACTTTCTGACGCCTCTGCAGCAGACGGCGTTTTGAAAACATAGTAACAGAAGAAGAAATTGCACAAAACGTGCAATTTCTCCTTTTGCCACAATGTTTTCCACTTTTAGTCATAGGTTATCCATTCAATGATAGAGGTTTTCTATTGTTTGACAAAATAGGTTCAAATTCGTCTGCTGCAGAATTGTCGTATGAGGGAAAGGGTTAAAAGTAGTTCAGGTTTCTGTGCTCGGAATGCAATTTTATATGCTGACTGTTCGCATCCAATGCAATATGTAACGTCGATATTATTGAGACTGCCCACGCAGTGACGTCAATACCATCGACACTATGACGCATTTTACATGTAATTGTAAAAGTGTTACTTCCGTTTGTGTGAAGCCTGTGCCACCAGTATAGAGCCAGTCCAGCCGGAATATCCGCGCCGTCTGACCAGGTACTTTACTGTTGACTGTTCGACTCAACATTCAATGTGTTGATATTCCTGGAGTTTGCTATGGAGTCTTCCAAATGCAAGGCTGGTCTGGGCCGTTTTAAAATTCAGCATTGAGAGGGATTAGATAAATTGAATGCTGTGTGTTAGCCTAAGACACAGAGGTTACAATTATTCTTCGAGGCACCGACAACTTGGTGACAGAGCTAGTTTCTTAGTTTTGGTTGGTTATTGCTTTCATTGAGTCTGTACGCTTAAAGGAAACGAATTAGATTATAAAAAAAAAACTTTATAATGGAAATGAATTAATTCGAAGTCACAGCTGTCGGAAACAATGTTGTTTGAAATTCTAACACGATTTCATAATTATATATATATTATTTTATGCAATAAAAATATTTGATTTTTTAACTAAACTTGCAATTAATCATCATATGAAAGTGAGCGGGCATTGTCAGATGTGAACACGCAATTGAATATAGATCATTCTCAGCATTTATTTCGCTGGTACATTCACCTCCCGAGTATCAGTGTACTTACTGTAACTGATCCTCGTCCACCGTGCCTCGTCTCCATTCTCTGTCAAACGATTACAAACATTTTAAGATGTGTTCACAAGAAAAAATATGAATCACTTCACACTGATCCTAAACATTCAAACAAATGGACTGAAATTACACGAAACCGGCGTAGCCATGTACAGCTTATTATGAACCGGACCATATTTATAAATAACATTTCCCTGAAATTAACATGACATATGTATGACGCTGATAGTGTAGATTTCTTATGGTGGCACATTATCGCTTACGAACGTGTGGACGGGTTTAACATTTTCCAACATACAACAAAGCTGCAGTAGACGACTTTAAACAATTTCTACTTTTGTCACGAGGTTTTCAAAAGTCGTCTGCTGCATAGGTGTCAGAAAGCTTCTATATGTGGGAAAGGGTTAACAGGAAATTTAAACTGTATTTTAAAATTCATTCTCTGTAAGCAGTCAAACCATTGTAGTTCGCATAGTCTTCACTTCGTTGTGCAGAATACATGCAATTAAATTAAGAGTGTGTTCAATCTTAATGCTAACCCCCACAACCCTGAGCGCCAATTTTAACATTCCAGGGGTGCTTCTCCGAAATGAATACATGTACAATATACACGCCTTCATTATGATAAAGATGTCTGGAACATTGAAAAAATGAACAATGCCATTAATTCCGTTCACGTCCTATAGATAAACGACCGCATCGGTGGTGTATTGGAAAGGCGTCCGCCTCGGATGCTGAAGGTCGCGGGTTCGATAGCCGAATGGGTCATACCAAACACTTTTAGAATGAAAGAAATGTTTTTCTCATTGGCGCTAAGGGTTGTGGGGTTAGCATTACGACTAATTCGCTGGTGTCAGGATGAATAGACCAGTATCACTGGTAATTTATCTGACAAACGCCGTGTTATAACTGGAAATTGTAGGAATCGACGTAAAACACAATACAAACAGATGCAACTATAGATAAACAATGTAGCCTACGTGCGATAAAACAACTAGGCAATCTTAATACGTTTTCAGAAGAAAACCCTGTATGCATACTCGGATTGTTCGACGGGAAAGGTCAAGCACACACCGAGAGCCGCATCTTCGCAAGCCGATGGTACCTCGCATATTAGGATTTCCGTAATTATATATAGGAATGTAATTATGGACATATCAGCTTTGGCTGTCGACGATGCAGTAGACGAGACACGCAACCAAGTTGTATGATTTTATGAGCTACGTTCGTATTCCAATGAACCGAATGATCCGGCACTACTTAACCCTTTCCCTCATACGACAATTCCTCAGCAGACGACTTTGAAAATAGAAATCTCTATAATTGAATGGATAACCTATGACTAAAAGTGGAAAACATTGTGGCAAAAGGAGAAATTGCTCGTTTGAGCAATTTCTTCTTTTGTCACTATGTTTTCAAAAAGCCGTCTGTTGCAGAGGCGTCAGAAAGCGTCTATATGAGGGAAATGGTTAATTTATTTGTCAGTTGGTGTGACAGAATGTCAGTTTAAGCATATTTCTTGATAACGGTCATCGCGGTCAAAGGTCATTTTGTCAGACACTTACATGTAGACATCTTTTACACCTTGTACACATGATACATGCATATTTGACATTTGACTTATTGCGATAAATATGCACGCGAACTCACGCCACACAGAATAGGGTCTACACGGGATCAAACGGTGGGAAAGTGGATACACACATGTACGCCCGAGTGAACATCTTCGAGAGTTTTTCCATTGCAGACAATTTTTCGGAAGGTTCTAGTTCCACAATATAATTAAATGAGTTCTTTGTTTTAAATTGTATTATTAAATTAAGAGTTCTTTTGTATTAATGAGGTCCGCCTATGTGATGTAGTGGTAGAGCGTCCACCTCGAGTGTAGGAGGTCGCGGGTTCGATCCCGGGCCGGGTCATACCAAAGACTTACAACATGGTAGTTACAATGGCTGCCATCCTTGGTGCTCAGGTTTGCAGGGTTAGCATTACGACTCATTGGTTTGTTTCAGTATATATAGACCAGTAGTACTATTACATGTAACGCCGTGATATAACTGAAACATAGTTGAAAGCGGCGTCGAACACCAAACAATCATCCTTTTGAGTAAGCATAAAATATGCAAGTTAGTTGATATGTTCGCAATTGCTTTGAGTATTCGACACATTCGCAAATATGACAACAACTTAAATCGCACAGAACAACCAAGCTTATGGCATACATGTGAATGATTTTAATATCGGGCATGCTTTTCATAACAAACACTTTAATACAAATGAATTACGATACTGTCAATGCATTAACGAATTGAGCATGAATTCAGCGATCACTCGAACACGTCGATAACATGATGTTATTTTATTTGTCCATTTCGAGTTGACAGATAATATATGATAACGATGCGAATAGATAGGAAGCGATATGCAAGACTTTAGATCGTAAAAAACGTAATGAAGATATACGATTATGTTAAACCGTTTGTCATCATATGCAAATTGTTTCGACATAAATGTTCTAAATATATCCCTCAGCCTTCTGTACATCTTACGCAGCCTTTTATAACTTGTCCTTAACATGCAGTGCTGCATTCATAAATGCATATTAAAAATTAGATCCGAAGAGCCGCTATGCAAAAGCCAACCATAAGGCATTTCCAACCAGTGTAGATCCAGACACACAATCTGATATGTTACTACACTGTTCGCCAATCAATCGAAAATCGAAGACGGTTTTAAATGCGTATGTGTTTTTTTATGAACGTGTAATAATTACACTAAGGTTGGTTTTCGCGTATAGTTCTTTTCGCAGTAATAAGGGGAAGGACCTCCAGACCATTTTTCGAGCAACACGGGCTCACATTAACGCATGTTTTAGGTCAAGTTACACAAAATACAGCCGCGGTTAGGCTGAGCTAAAATAGTCCGTTAGTAACCTTTGTTTGTAGAAATGAATGTATACCTTCACAAAAGAGAATCGAATATGTGACGTTGAGTTTGAATTAATTGTTAATATGTAATCCCTAAAAATGTTTGATTTGAGCATTTTTGGTAGTTTGACCATGTCTGATAGTGAAAATAGAGTATGCGGAATCCTTATTGTGTGCAAAATGACGAGAACCGTCTTGTTTAGATGTACCTAAATACATACATATAAATATGCGTGTACGCATATGCATGCTGCCCATACGCAAGCAAGACAAGAGATGCAAACTGAATTTAAATATAATGACATATATTAGCTACTACTAAAAATAAGGCAGTTATTTGTACCATATTTTATCAACGAATATGGTATTTATAATTCAAATAGCAATAGTGATTAAATGAAGATATTTACATTACGGTCTATCTTTAAAGTGATTACTGAGATGTTACAACCATTAGTTAAGACAATTTATTGGTCGATTGATTAATTGAATGATTGATATTGATTGATTGATTGATTGATTAATCGATCGATTAAATAATTATATGTGTTAGTGTAATGCCGTTTTAAACGGTATTTCAGTTTTATCACGGCGGTTAATTCACCTTACGTGTTTTTCCTGGCTGACTTGCACCAGCACTTCACACAACATTATTTTCAGGCAACTGGCTACGTTCTAACATAGACTATTTGTCCGATTGGTGGAAGTCGACTGACTTTTATCAATCATTACAATGTTGTATTCGTTCTGTAATACACAAATGTGTATGTGTATTTGTATGTAAAAGTACTGTACATGTATATGTATATATTTCTGTGTACCGTTTTAATGAAATGTCATTTTATTACCATTAATTCCTCATCGTTTTGTCCTTCTCTTTTTTTTCATGTAGTTGTATCAAACTGTGTTTTCTGTATTGTTGTATTATAAATGAGATCTTCTTAATTGGAGGAAATAAAGATTAAAAAAAACAAAAAACAATTGACTCATAGTTCTCGTGGTTTCGACTCGACTATAAATTATTAGTTTGAAAGGAAATTTTAGTCGCATCAATCATCTTCTTGACCCTTTCCCACCTTCCCAAGCTTTTTGACGTATATACAGCAGACGACTTCTGAAAACAGTATGACAAAAGCAAAAAAAATGCTCAAAACGACCCATGTTTTCACTTTGTCACAATGCATTGCTAGAGATTTGCCATTTTTTTAGTAGATGTTTTCAAAGTCGTCTGCTGATGATTTTCTGTTTGTGGCAAAGGGGTTGAAAGCGAAGAATTTATGAGAAAATCTAGTAGATATAAAGGTTACAATACACCAAAAAAAAATCCTTCTTTGTTTCCATGTAAATCGACCAGTTTCAGTCCCCAATTGTCACACTTTCTAAGCGTTTCTCGTGTAGAACAATATCATTGAAAAGAGTTACCTCCTAGCTTTAAAACAATCCAAAGAAAATGCAAGAAAGAACTCACCAGGCGAAAATGGTAACGGTCATTTTGGACCAAATCGGGCCCGGACAAAACCGGTGTTTAGCACTTTCACTTTTAAACAAGGTCAACATACTAAAAGTGATCAAATCAATCATTTCCAGTGCATCCTATACACATTCACAATGCATTTAAACTCAATGTCATATATTCAATACATTCCGGTGATGGTATACACATTCATTTCTACGCAAACAAAGGGTTTTTTAGGGACTATAGTACTGTAGATCAGCAAGTCAGCGGATGTATTTAGCGTAATTTGACCTAAACGTGTACATGTTGATTCTAATTCGATATAAATAGTTAACTCTAAATTTATCTATTTACAAGACATTACCGAAAGGCGTTGTCATTCTTAATTTGAAGCCATTTGCTAGATATGTATATATATATTAAACAAAACGTCTTTATATGAAAACAATGTTCAGATAAAAAGATAACCCATTAGAATAGATTGATGATCGCTGTTTCAATTTGTCTTAATAAGCTTTGACATATTGTCATTTCATTCTCTCAGGTATAACACATATGAGCCGTTCCACGAGAAAACCAACATTGTGGACTCTGCGTAAAGTATCGACCCGGATCAGCCTAAGCATGCCGCGCAGGCTAACTTTTCACCTCCTGTGGATTAACTGTTTCAGGAATCACTACTCTATCTATCCCCCCTTAGACGGAATGTGTCGGCCGGATCAGTCTGCGCGGACAGCGCAGGCTGATCTGGTCGATACATTACGCAGATATATTGATATGAGCCGTCCCGCGAGAAAACCAACATTGTGGGCTCTTCGTAAAATATCGACCCGGATCAGCCTAAGCATGCCGCGCAGGCTAACCCGTACAGAGAGTTCGCCTTTTGTGGATTGTTTGTTTCATGAATGATTACTCTATACTTCTATCCCCCTGAGACGGAATGTGTCGGCCCGGATTAGCCTGCCTGATCTGAGTCGGTCTGGGTCGAGACATTAAGCAGAATCCGTATTGTTGGTTTTCTCGGGAACGGCTCATATACATGTATGTTCAATATAGATCTACGTTACAAACTGTCCGTTGAAACGAACTGTTTTCATTGTATACACTTTATGTATTGCGTGTCTATGATTGAGGTAAATACTGAGAATAAGAACAGAACATCCAACAGTGAGATAGAAAAACGGTATGGCTTAAATATTATCAGCAATGAGATAAGAAGAAGATGGACATGGGATTGGCCACATTATGAGAGTAGAGATGGCGAGAATGACCGTGTAACAGCAATAGGACGGGCGCCTGAAGCGAACAGACCACGACGAAGGCCGCAAACAACATGACGCAGAACAATACAAAAGGAAGGAATTCAGAGAGGTTGGGCAAGCTGGGATAGTGTATGTATGAGCTGCAGTAAAAGACAAAAGACATTGAAAAATCAAGGTGGATGCCTTATGGGACTATACTGGCGCGGAGAGGTTTCTATAATGGTAACCCAACAGTTTCGAATAAGTACTTAGTATCACAATCTCATTAAAACCAGACCTAAGCTTCGCTGCAGTAGTAAACGATCGTAAATATGATGACAGTATTACAAGTCGTCTTAGATTGACCTATGCATAAGCCAATCAAATTGTCGCCTACAAAATCGTTATGTATCAACAGGGGATATGTCTTTTGGTCTGACTTTGAAGAGATTGCTATACCCTTGAATATTATTAAGTCAGTTTACTGCAACCTGTCACTGTACACTACACTTTTGGTGTCTTTACAGTTGACGACTTTTTAAATCGTTGTGTGAAAAGAAACAACATTTCCAGAATGAGCATAAAATGCATCCTTTTCTTATAACGATACCGCATATGTTTAAAGAAGTTTATAACTTATAAAGTCGGGAATTTCACAACAATAACGAGGACAGAAATCGGTCTGTTTTTAGTGTTGTTATTGTGTTTACCCTCACCATGCATAATTAACCAGTTTGCCAGCAGATAGGTATATAGGAAGGGATCTTTATATTGCAGTTGGCTTGTTTAAAACTTTCTGTTATACTCGCGATATCACGCAACACATGCGTTTCATTAAGCGATTTCGTAACATTTACGAGGACAGATATTTACATTTGTATATGCAAATAGGAAGACCTTTTGGCTATTCTTCCCACATCGAAAATGTTTTTTACAGAGGACTAGATAAGGGGGAGTAAACTGCTCTTTCCCCTACAATATCTATCTTATTAGTTAACCAAACCCTATGTTGTGGGTACTCAAAAGAATCGTCTGACCGAGATGATACTGTTAAGTACCCACAACAGAGGGTGTAAGTGTCAAATAAGGATTTGAGAACATCAAGAATGCCCCTTATCTAGAGCTATGTGTATGTGATTAAACAACGAGAATCAGGGATGCAACTCGTCGAGCAATCGGGTTGGGGATGCTTGTTAATCCTTTCCCTCATACGACAATTCTGCAGCAGACGACTTTGAACATGTTTTGCCAAAAAATAGAAAATCTTTATAATTGAATGGATAACCTATGACTTAAAGTGGAAAACATTGTGGCAAAAGGAAAAATTGCACGTTGTGTGCAATTCCTACTTTTGTCACTATGCTTTCAAATAGCCGTCTGCTGCAGAGGCGTCAGAAAGCGTCTAAATGAGGGAAAGGGTTAAAAAGGTGTAACGTGAATGATGGATTCGGCTTGCTATGTAGAAACGTACTTGGTTTATAAAAAGGGATCGTTCTTGATATGTATGTATGTAGTGTCTCATCTTCGAAGAATGTTTGCAAGTGTCATCTTCAGCATTCACCGCTCCCCGGGGCGGTCATCACGACATGCGTGGGAATTATACGGATTATATAATTGTTTGCCTTGATTAATAACCATTTCCGACATACAACAAATCTGTAGACGTCGCTTTCAACAATTGTTCAATTATATCACGGCGTTTCCTGGGTTAGTTACCAGTTCTACTGGTCCATTTATCCTGACACCAGACAGTCAATCGTAATTATTATCCCCGCAACCCTGAGCACCAAGGAGGGCAGCCATTAATACCATTTTAAAGTATTTTGTATGACCCGACTGGGTATCGAACCAGCCACCTCCCGCACTGAGGCGGACGCTCTACCACTACACCACCGAGGCGGTGCAGCAGACGACTAAGACGGCATTTTGTTATACATATTGAGACTCTCTAAAAAGTTAAAGAGCAACTATATAAGAACATCAAATCTCCTACATCATTGACGTCAACATACGGTTCTTAGAGTGAATTTTAAGTACATGATATATTATAATACAGTGTATTGGCCATGTTGTGGTTTCACCATCCATTGTTGTTTAAAACATGATACATGTTTTGTTTTGTTTTCTTTGAAAACACCTGAAAATAATACTATAACATCTAGACATTTCGAAGTATATGTTTATACTAAGCAATGACAACTATTGATGAAAATGAAATAATTGCTCGTTTTGAGCAGTTTCTCCTTTTTCTCGCGATGTTTTCAAAAAGTTGTTTAGTGCACTGGGCTTCTGATTTCGTCTGTATCAGAAAAAGGGTTGACAGTTGTTTGAAAGGTATTTGTAATTATACAGACTGATCTGGGCCGACACATTCCGTCTCAGGGCGATAGAGGTATAGAGTAATGATTCCTAAAACAGAAAATCCAAAAGAGGCGAACAGTGTCTGTCTGGGTTAGCCCGCGCGGCATGCTTAGGCTGATCCGAGTCGATACTTTACGCAGAGTCCACAATGTTGGTTTTCTCGCGGGACGACCCGCACTCGAGGCGGGCGCTCTATAACTATCACGATCTAGGCGGTCATTACACGCACACACACACACACACACACACACACACTCATGCAGGCAGACGCAGTTAAACTAAATGTGTTTATGTAAATAAAAGTGCATTTCATTACCATTTCACAACAATCACATTAAACCATATTTGATGTTGATTTGTTTTGATATGGTAATACAAATCATGGGAGGAAACGTAATTAATTCGATCAAGCCAATTAAATAAAAGTAAAAAAATAAAAACAGGCAAGCAGGAAATAATTTAAATTGTTCAACTTAAAGCGTTTTGTCATGTTTATAACTCGACCATGTCAATACATTATTTTTTCTAAAATAAAAAAAATAAACACAAAAGACCAGCAAACAGGAAATAGTTTAAATTTGTCAAATTAAGGTATGTTTTTGTCATGTTTTCAGATGAAAACAACAACAGGAATTAATCAAATGAGTTTTATACGAAATATTAGACATATATTTCCCAAACTAACATTTGGCCTTTCTACCTCAGTTAATTAACCCTTTTCCCCATATAGACGCTTTCTGACGCCTCTGCAGCAGAAGGCTTTTTGAAAACATAGTGACAAAAGAAGAAATTGCACAAAACGCAATTTCTCCTTTTGCCACAATGTTTTCCACTTTTTGTCATATGTTATCCATTCAATTATGGAGATTTTCTATGTTTTGACAAAAAACGTTCAAAGTCGTCTGCTGCAGAATTGTCGTATGAGGGAAAGGGTTAAGATTTTTTTTTAATGAAAACATAATAAAAATCTTACATACGAGACGCATCTACAGACTTTAGGTCTTAACGCTTTCCCACATACAGACGCTTTCTGACGCAGATGCTTCAGCAGCAGTCGACTTTTGAAAACATTGTGGCAAAAGGATATATTGCTCATAATGAGCAATTTCTCCTTTCGCCACAATGTTTTCAACTGTATTCAATAATTTAACTTTCATTTACAGAGGTTTTCTTCTTTTCTAACCCGATGTGTTCAAAGTCGTCTGCTGCAGATTTGTTGTATGTGGGAAAAAGGTTAATTTCTCTTTTTGCCAGAATGTTTTCAAAAGTCGTCTGCTGCAGATTTATTGTATGTGGGAAAGGGTTAATTTCTCTTTTTGCCAGAATGTTTTCATCTGTTTGTAACAATCAAAGTTTTATAAACAGAGGTTTAAACCATATTTTATCGTCTGCTTCAGAATTACTGTATGTGGGAAAGGGTTAATTCATCCGCGTATAGTGAAGACCAAGGGCGAGTCTGATTATCCGAACAATCTAACCTGCGCCTTCATCATCGTGATGGGTTTGTTTATCCTCGCCTTTCGGCATAAAGCCATTTGGCGAGCAGCTATTGTTCTATCTGAAGCGTGAACAACTTGCGTACGAGAACATTGATTGATTGGGGTTTAACGCCGTTTTTAACAATTTATCAGTCATATCACGGCGGCCAGTTCACCTACTCATGGGCATGTTGCCCAATGTATTTCTCAATAAACTTGTAACAACTTGTGTTTCCTGGTTTTCTCACACCAGTACTCCACACAACAATCTTCCCAAGCAACTGGCTGCTGAGTACGAGAACAACTGGTTGGCTTAATCCTTTTAGATACAGTTGATTTTTTTTTTAAAAGAAGTCTAGGAAAATAACGAGCGAGGTCTCCTTTCCCAATAATATTTTCAATTCAGTATGAGTAATGTTTACAGTTGCCCACATGCATTCATTCCTAAGAGCTGACGACGTCAAACAATGTCATATCAGGTCAAATATCAAACGTAAAGAATGTTATAACGCAATGTCTCCTGGTCAAATCGTGACATTTTTCGCCGAAATTATGTATTTTCTGCTCCGCGTGTACGTTTAATCATTTCCCTCATACGACAATTCTCCAGCAGACGACTTTGAACATATTTTAACAAAAAACAGAAAATCTCTATAATTGAATGGATAACCTATGATTTCAAGTGGAAAACATTGTTGCAAAAGGAGAAATTGCTCGTTTTTTTAGCAATTTCTTCTTTTGTCATTATGTTTTCAAAAAGCCGTATGCGGCAGAGGCGTCAGAAAGCGTCTATATAAGGGAAAGGGTGAATCATTTCCCTCACTACAGACGAATTCAGATACCTCTGCAAAAGACGACCAATCTCAAAAGATCTAACAGATTCTCATTTTCCCCATATTATCTTTTCAATTTATATCTAAATTATATTTCTAAGTTAGTTACTTTAGCACGACATTCCCACATATAGACGCTTTTTGACGCCTCTGCATCAGACGACTTTTAAAATCATTGTGGCCAAAGGAGAAATTGCTCATAATGATAAATTTCTCTATTTTCCTCAATCATTTTAACTCGATTCTGAAAAATCTGTTAAATAAAGTTGAAAACATTGTTGCAAATGGAGAAATTGCTCGTTTTGAGAAATTTCTCCTTTTGTCACGACGTTTTCACAACTCGTCTGCTGCAGATGCATCAAAATACGTCTACAGGTGGGAAATGGTTAAAATATTCACATGATATAAGCGATTAGATATTCTTTCCTTGCAGGCAAGTCTTTAATCAAATTATGACACACGGTCTTATTTAGCCAGTCAGATAGGATGTTGTTTTATATTTTGAAATATACATTAAGTTTTCATTCAGAATTAATCCGAAACGGTCAGTAAATAGTTTCGCTGAACTAAAACAATTTTAACAAGAAATATCTTTAAAAAAGATAAACGGCGATCAATATGAGAACACACTAAACATGTGTTTACCAAAGGCTAATCGGCCATCTCCATCCGGCTTCAGTTTCTATAAAAATATTATCAAGGCCGAGAATACGTCACATGACTTGAAATTACGTGAGGCTCCCAAGGGGTGTATAAGTTTCAATTAACGATAAATAACTGAAAACTAATCATGTTTCAAAAATAATAAATATTTCGCCCCTAAATATTATATTTCATACGTTTTCACTGATTTTTTTCACTGAAATTTATTTCTTAAGGAAAACGATTAAAGGTTAGTATGCAGAACATTTCTTTTTGAAACTTCACCTTATTAGTGCCTCTCGTAGGATCGCTAACTTAACTATGAACCAATCAAAACGTTTCATTTCTTTTATTTCTTCGACATTATTGTTTAAATACAACATTTGATTGGGTTACAATCTAGATCATTTGTTTATACATCTAGGTCAAAACTGACGTTAAGACAGCTATCGCCGAAAAAAGAAGCTTCTAGATGTTCAATATATTCCCTTGGGATATTTGCAAAGCAGAACACTCTTGACCCTTTCCCACATACGACACGTCTGCAGCTGCCGACTTCTAAACAACACACGGGTACTGTTGCTGTAACATTAAGTATTGAATAGAGTTAACAAAAACATCGTAACAAAAAGAGAAATTGCTCATAATGAGCAATCTCTCCTTTTGCCACATTGTTTTTAAAAAAAGTCGTCTGTTGCAGAGACGTCAAAATGCGTCTGTATTAGGTGGGAAAAGGGTTAAATTTGCATAACAGACCACCGGTCAATTAAACTGTCATATTCGACGTTCATACTCGAGAACATATTTACATGATGACAGACAGGTAGCATAAGTGATTATAATATTAGTCACGGCCCAAGACACTACTACCCACCCTCAGGCACGTGTAGACCAGCGAAGATTCAGATCAATATGCGAATCCACACAGTCTAATCGTAATCTTAACTGTTTGACATCTAGTTGTACGTATATCACGGCAGCCATTGGACAACATACCCACATGTATAAGATCATAATTGACACAACTTTCAAAACCTTCCACGGTCGTTTTTCGTGTGATGTAGCTTTTTTAACCATTTTCTCAGATATTGACACTTTCGGACGCCTCTGCAGCAGACGAAAAAGAAAGAAAAGAAAACGCGACAAAAGGAGAAATTGCTCATAGTGAACAATTCTCCATTTGCCACTATGTTTTCAACTTTATTCAATAATCATACTGCCTTTTTATGGACGATTTAAATTCTCTGTCAGTATGTTTTCGAAGTCGATTTGTTGTATGTGGGAAAGGGTTAAAGTCTTAACATGTTTTTACACTTTCCCACTTGCGGGTGCATTTTGACGCACCTGCATTGGACGCAATGTTTTCAATTCTTTTCAATTATCATACATTCGTTTAGAAATAATTTCCATTGTCGCATACTGCAAATTTGTGGTGCGTGAGAAAGGGGTTAAGTGTATTTCAGACCTTCAGCTGACAAGTTGAAATGAAATGCAAAATCCAAATTAAATTATCTTATCTCTGGATGAATGAAAGTGTAATCTTGAAAACGGAACATAAATTGTTCCGGTTAAGTAACAAATCTCACGTCATTAACAGCAGCAGCAGCTGATTTTTCCATGAACACGTGGATGGATTTGTAAACTGACAAATTGTTGAAAACGGCGTTAAATCCAAATGAATCGTTTAAGTCTTCAAAAGTGTATTGTTAATAACCATATCGCTGTCAAAGGCAATTAAATGCTTGATTTAGACGAGACAGCTCATAACTAACTAACTCCTGAAATCTGTATTGTTTGCCACTTAGACATTAAATTTCCTGTTGGATGCAAACAATGGAGTGGTCCATTTGTATTGACATGGATGAGTCGACTTTGTGAAATTCGGCAGTGAAAGAGTTAAGGCAAGGGTTAATATCCTTATGGACATAATTAATAAATCAACACTTCCGTGTACATGAACATGTAATTTACTTTGTCGTGTATATCTTATCGTTTAAGTATACAATTAAGTGTGTAAATGGTGTTGTACTTCTCGCGATTTGACTCCACTTCACGGCACCGCATAAAGCAGAAGACTAAATAAGGAGGAGAAAACTGGTCTTTTCCCACCAATATCTCTTGTATGACTCAACTTAGCCTATGCTGTTGGTACTTTAAAGAATCGTCTCGCTGAGACGATTCTTTTGAGTACCCACAACATAGGGTTTGATGGTCAAATAAGGATTTCGCGATGTGAAATACTCATCTTATCTGGACCTCTCATAACGGTACACTGGCATAAAACTACAGGGGTTACACCTCTTACGTTGTGTCAAACGTTGCGTCAATGAGTGAATTACATGTAGGCGAACAGCGAAGGGTCTGATGAGACTCGCCTGAGTCTTCCCTACTCGCAAAAGATCCATGTTTTGAAGAGGGAGACCAGGGTTCGATCCCCAGTCGGTTCATACCAAATACTTTAAAACTTGGGAAGGTCTTCCCAGCTTATAGCGCACTGAGTTGTGAGGATAGAATTAAGACTGATGTTTATGTACCAGGATCAATAATACTGGTAGTACTGGTAATTTATCAAGAACACGCTGTGGTATAACTGAAAAACTAAAACACCTTTGGCAATTTTCTCGTCATATAACTGAAATACCCCGTTCATGACGCAATTCAATTTAAATTACCGCGTTTGGTGAAGACATACTTCAGAGTTGATCGATTGATTGCTTGTCTATTTGGTGGTTTACGCCGCTTTAACCCTTTTCCTCATACGGCAATTCTGCAGCAGACGACTTTGAACATATTTTGTCAAAACATAGAAAATCTCCATAATTGAATGGATAACCTATGACAAAAAGTGGAAAACATTGTGGCAAAAGGAGAAATTGCACGTTTTGTGCAATTTCTTCTTTTGTCACTATGTTTTCAGAAAGCCGTCTGCTGCAAAGGCGTCAGAAATCGTCTATATGAGGGAAAGGGTTAAACATGTTGTTTTTGTTCAGTTATATCACGGCGTTTCCTGGGTAAGTTACAAGAACTACTGGTCCATTTACCTCGACACCCAGCCAGTCAGTCAGTCGTAATTTCTAATACCACAACCCTGAGCGCCAAGGAGGGCAGCCATTACTACCATTTTTAAAGTATTTTGTATGAGCCGACCTGGGAGGAATTACTTAGTAATGTCGGTGTTTTCATCCCTATATCATTGCATCAACCGTATACGTTCATCCCTGATTGTCATCTTAGAGGCAAGCAACTTCTGTCTTTCTAAAAAGGTCTTTCAAAACAGTCCACTTTTACTTATATATAGAACTTCAAATACGAGAAAATCATTAAACATAATTTGATGCCGTTTTCATGATTTCAGCAGCCTTAACCCTTTCCCACATACAGACGCTTTCTGACACCTCTGCAGAAGACGATACTGAGCAATAGTTTCCATATTCTTCTCCAGATGTTTTAAAGATCGTCTGCTGCAGATTTGTTGCATGCAGGGAAGAGTTAAATATTGCATTGTGTTAATAGTATTAAGTTGTTTGTTATTAATGTAATATAAGAATATTTTCACAAACGGTCTTCTAGAAATTTCTACTTTTTCCTTTTAGAATAATTTCGGAGGTCGAGTGTTTTAACCCATGTGACGTCTGAAACCGATGCTGTGAAGCCTGTGTCACTATTATCGAGACATGCCCTTCGCATCCGCGCTGTCTTATCAGACTGTACACTGTTGGCTACTCTACTCAACATGTTTAGCTTGATCATTCCTATAATTGGCTATGGACACCTTCAATTTCAAAAGCTGAACAAGACGTTATTAAAAATGCACAATTGAAACGGTTAACTTTCGTGCATGTATTTGCTTACTTAAACCAGAGACATATATATACATGTTTATAAGCGTAAACTAAATAAACATTGAACCGTTTATCCAGAGACCTAAATAGAAAGTGTCTCTGGTATATCTGATGATATATTGTTAAGAGTTGTCTGATTTGAAAATATATGAGGAAAACAAAATTGGATCCATTCATTGAAAACACAAGGAAGCTCAATTGTAGAGTGAAAACATTGATGGAAAAAGAAGACACTTCTCGTTTTGAGCTCTTCCTTCTTTTCCCACAATTTTATCAAAAGTTGTCTGCTTCTCAGGCGTTTGATAATGTCTACATCAGGAAAGGATAGATCAATTATCACTTTTTAATAACTTCGACTTTCAATCAATATCAATGACTATTTGTGTTAATTACGTGAAATAGTTCCGTCCATACAAGGAGCGCAACCATCATATTACAGACATCAGGAGTCGAGTGAAAAATTAACGTAAACATATGTGATATTTAACTTACCTTATAGCGTACTACCGTGAAACGAATTAGCCCAATATTCCAAACACAGTTCCGAAAATGAAAAATAAAGATCAACAAACGTACAAGTTAACAAAACACAAACTGAAAATATCCAAACTTAATTTTCTTTAATTTTTGAGAGAAAAAAGAAATCACGTCACAACGTTTAGATTTTCACAACTTAAGTTCCGCCATCTTGGTCCTCTCTCATAAAACGTGAATTGACGTTACTACGTAAAACTTGACTTTCGTCTGTTTGTGATGTATTCGTCACGGCAAGCAAAAACGAGAAAAAAACAAAAAACAAATCGACTTCGCAAACTGGATACTCAATTATATAACATGCCTCAATATCCACACAAATGTAGTATAGACTTAAAAGTGACTTTCTGGCAAAGAAAACTAAAACATGTAGAAAATGAAAAACTGCATACGGGCATTTCAGGTATATAAATGCGAGACCGCGTTTCCCATGCCGGAGACTTGTATTTAAGGTAAAATGTAGCAGTCGTCAGTTGTCAGCGTGATGAATTGCCCGAGGTTTGAGCGAGGCCCGCGGGCAAAAAAAGTGTACGCTCTTTGATTTTGGTGATATTTTAAAACCTTTCCCTCATATGGTCGAATTTTGAAACTATTCGGATCGGGAAAAGAGAAAATAATAATGATGAGCAAGTTCTCCTTTTCCCACAATGTTTCAAAGTTATACATCCAGTTATTTGACGAATACTCCTTTTCATCGAACGTTTTCAAAGCAAAAAACTATGACTATCACATAAGGTAAACTGTAAACACACGCTTATCACGCACCACGTTTTCATCTTTTTTGAAAGATCGTGTTTATTTTCACTTTTGACAAATTACATACGTTTTATTGTTACTGTTTAATGTAATTCTTAACATTTAAATCTCGGCACTAACCCATCGAGAGCATTTTGTTCGGATAATATTTTAAAATGAAATGTACTGCAGCGGCAATGAAAGATGTTTGGGTATTCTGGTCTCCGAAATTTGTGAGCCCTATGGTATAAGCATTCAAAGAACTATGCTGACGAAGTCTCAATGCATCGTTTAGACACCACATTCTAAGAGGACTGTTTGTAGAAACAACACATGAGGAAAGGTTCAGAATAACGATGTCATAAACTTGGAATATTGCCAAGTTAGAATGAATGAATGTATAGTGTTTTATGGCGCATCGACAGCTAAGGTCATTTAGCGCGTATTAAAATTAAGTAGTATTATTTAAAATTGAATATGTTTGATAGAACTATATAATGGGAAATGATGCAAGTAGAAACAAGTTGTAGGTAATGGAGAAGTATGATGTAATACACATAGGGGTGAGTATATGTATATGAGATGGTCATACAAGAAATTCCACAAAGTTAGAATGCTCGATTATACCAAATGCATTGAAACGAATTCTGCAAAGTACTGCAAGCCGATCCTGTAAATTATAAAGGAAAGATTTTCCATAAATTTTCATAAATGAGGATCAAACATCATGTATCTTAACTGGGTTGATTGATTTGTTGGTGTTTGACGCCGCCTTCAACACTTTTTCTGTTATATCACAGCGTTTCCTGTGAAAGTTACAAGTACAACTGGTTCATTTATCCCGACCCAAGCCAGTCAGTCGTAATGTTAACTCCGCAACCCCGAGCGTCAAGGAGGGTAGCCATTACTACCACTTTTTAAAGTCTTTGGTATTACCCGGCCAGGAATCAAACTCGCCACCTACATCACTCGGGGCGGACGCTTTACCACTACCTGACCAAAGCTTTCAGGATGTAAACTCGAGACGTGCAATATAACCTTGATCGATAACATTGTATAAAAGCGGTGCTCTAGGATTACTAACCGGTTGGTAATTGCTACTTTTGTACAATATTTGTTTATTTGTATGGTGTTTTACGTCACTTTTAATATGTTATACATGTAGTTATATCACGGCACTTCCAGTGTAAGTTTAATCCATTTAATCCTGGCACCATCGAGTCTGTAGTAATGCTAACTATACAACCCTAAGCGCCAAGGAGGGAAAGCCATTATCACCATTTTAAAGTATTTGGTATGGCCCATTTGTAGATGAAGATCAAACGACGTAGCAATGCTATCTGATACAAATACTCGTGTTTGTCAACAATATATTCAAAGCTTCTTTAAGTAGTATCCAAACAGTGCAGATCTACAAAAGCTCCAAGATTGATTTCCCCAGAGTGCCAATAATTTTGACAGTATCAAACACTTGTAAATGATACCTTGGTAACTAGTCTGTAACTTATTCTAGAATGTGTTTTACACAGCTTTCAACACTTTTCAGTTATATCACAGCGATTTGTGGGCAAGTTACAAGTACCAGTACTACTGGTCCATTTATCCTGACACTAGTGGGTAAGTCGTAATGCCAACCCCACAGTCTTGAACGCTAAGGCGGGAATGCAATTGCTATCATTTTTAACTCTTTTAAAACTAGAAACGTGCATGCTTATTAGTCTTAACCCTTTCCCTCATACGACAATTCTGCAGCAGACGACTTTGAAAGTATTTTGTCAAAACATAGAAAATCTCCATAATTGAATGGATAACCTATGACGAAAAGTGGAAAACATTGTGGCAAAAGGAGAAATTGCACGTTTTGTGCAATTTCTTCTTTTGTCACTATGTTTTCAAAAGGCCGTCTGCTGCAGAGGCGTCAGAAAGCGTCTATATGAGGGAAAGGGTTAATTGATCGCGGACGTTGTATCTAAGCCGTGCTAAATGCTATCCAACCGTAGGATATCTGTATATGAAAAATCAGTGGACGTATCAATGCTTACTCGTGTTTGTCAACATTATATTCAAAGCTTCTTTGATTAGAATCCAAACAGTCATAACTACAAACGACCCAAAATTGATTTTCCCAGAGCGTCAATCTTTTATTAATTTGAAGGGAACACCATTTCCAATAATACTTCAGTTATATCGCGATGACAGTATACTGACTTATGAATGAGTACGCAAGAGTGCACTCCACCTTGATCAATGAAAGCATGGTTCAAACCCTGAATGGCCAGTTGAATAATCTGGTGTTTTCTATCGGTCGCGCCGCGATATCTCAGTCGGTAATGCCGGGGTCTATCAGACGAGGGTCGTGAACTATTATTATAATTAGTATCTCAGCTTGGTCATCCGTTCATTCATATGATTGACAAGTAATTACTGCCATTTCTCAACATGGTTGGGTGGATTTGCAACTGTGATATAACTGAAATACTATACAATCGGTTTTGATTTTGAACTAGATTTGATTGGGATGAATTTTATAATGATTTTCATGCCGTAATTAAGTTTTGATGAAAAATATGACCTCTTATGTGACCACAAGGTTAAGTGACATAGCTTTTAGTCAAATGTGACCCAGTTTCGAACTTGACTGGGACTTGATTGAGCTGAATATTCTGAATGAATGAACCTTAATGATGATTTGATAAACACAATGAGGTCTCTGTTCACAAGGTTTTTCTAACATGTGACCCCAAGACCCAATTTGGAGATGGATGACCAAGATACTGTAGGATGTAAAATGTGGTTTCTAGACTGTTCACAAGGTAACTGTCACTGTGTTAAAAAACATTATATACAGTACATATACAATATAAGAAAATATATCTCTGGTATTCCTGACTCAATCTTAGTGAAACTCACTATGTGGCATTTCACTATGCTAGTTTGAATTGAATTTGTTCCAAGATACCATTTACAGGTGTCCAATAAATCATATGGTACCAAACATAGTAATCCAATTAATTAGTCAAGAATGTTCCAATAAACACATGGGTCACCTGCAAATACTGTATGTCAATAAGTGAAAGCCTGCGACGGACAGATGAAAAGTGATCCTTTAGAGTCTCGCTGCCAAGGCAGGTGACACAAATACCCCGAGTCTGAAGGCATGAATGAATGAATGTATATTGTTTTATGGCGCATCGACAGCTACGGTCATTTAGCGCGCAATTAAATTTAATTATTCATGATCCCTGGGTAAACAAACCAGTACTAGGCTAGAAAATGTGCCTTGCCCAAGAGCACTCCACTATGACCGTAGTGCCGCGACTGGGGATCGAACCCGGGACAACCGGTTTCGAAATCCCCGACGCTAACCACTCGACCACAGCGAATTCCCCTGAAGGCATGACAGAGTGCTGAAAAAGTATTGTAGCAGTGTATTTTACCTGAAAAAGTCAACTAGCCGGTTTTGTAAATATGTGAAGAAAAGGATATAAATTGCTCTACCCTTTTCATTTTGAAGACACATTCTGACAAAGTTTCAGAAGACGATTTTTTAAATCATTGTGGCAAAATGATAAATTCACATTATGACCAATTTCTCCTTTTTTGCCACGTATTCAATTCAATTTAATCAGTGATTTATATAGATTTTCCCTATTTTGGCCTAGATATTTTTAAAGACAATTTTTCTTTTTCCAGCCGATTAAATATTTGATTCAATATTTTCCTCGGGTGTTTTAAAAGTAGTCAACCCTGCAGACACATCTGTAGCAGACTTTTGTAAAGGTTTAGAGAAAGGAAGTATTTTGCTGCTAATCCCTTTCCACTTGAGACAAATTCTGAAAAATCTTCAGCAGACAGATTTTTAACCCTTTTCCATGGAAAATCTCTATAAATTAATGTATAACTTTTTAATGGAGTTGAAAATGTTGTGGTAAAAGGAGAAATTGCTAATTGTGCGCAATTCCTCTTTTTTCCGCCATGTTTTTAAAAAGTTGTATGCAGCAGAAAGTGTCTTTATGAGGGAAAGGGTTAAAACAGTGTGGTGAAAGGAGAAATTCTTATTATGAGCAATTTCTTTATTAAACCACAAATCTGCAGCAGATGACTATGAAACTATTTAGGAACAAAAGCATCACGGAGCGAACGCCAACGCTTGTCTTGTCCAGCAAGGGTAATAACGGAATAATTATTATAACTCAAGTTATGCGACTTGGCATAGACATGTGTATTGTTCCTAAGAACATGTGTACTAAGTTTAATTTGAAAATGTATAACTTCTATAAGTTATGAGGTAAGGTTTGAAGTAAAGTTTTGTCACGACACCAAGTGTATCACAATAGCTTTTTTCTTCAAAAATCAGACGACCTAGAAAACAGGAAAATCTGTATTTATGATCATATTGTTAACCCTTTCCACCATACAACAATTCTGCAGCAGACAACTTTGAACGTATTTTGTCAAAACATAGAAAATCTCCATAATTGAATGGATAACCTATGACAAAAAGTGGAAAACATTGTGGCAAAATGAGAAATTGCACGTTTTGTGCAATTTCTTCTTTTGTCACTATGTTTTCAAAAAGCCGTCTGCTGCAGAGGTGTCAGAAAGCGTCTATATGAGGGAAAGGGTTAAAAACATTTTAGCAAAAGTAGAGATTATTCATCATGAGCAATTACTCTTTTTGCCACAATGTTTTAAAAGGTTGTCTGCAGTAGATGCATCAAAATGCGTCTGCTTGTTGGAAAGCTTCAAAATGAATAGTACATGTATCAAACAAATAATTTCTCAAGTTTAATTAATTCAATAACTATCAATATAAATCTAGATGGCATTTCATTGGTATATGTCACATTCCAACAAATGAAATCGATCCTATCTAAACAGCAATGATTGATTGATTGATTGATTGATTGATTGATTGGAGTTCAGTGTCATTTTCAACAGTAATCAGCTATACAACAGCAACCAGTTCACCTTACATTCTTTTCCTGGCTGTCTCTCACCAGTACACCACATATAATACTTCCAAGGCAACTGGCTACCTTCTGATATAGGCTATTAAGCCTTATCAGTGGCAAACGAAAGACGGAAGAAGACTAACTTTTCACAGTTGTCATGGAGAATGAAAGGTTGAGCTGGGTTTCAAACCCATAAGCCCTGAACTGACAGCCCTTGTTGTTACCAACAGTGTTCCAGTGACCTCTGCAGCAGACAACCTTTTCTACAATGTTTTCAACTCAATATCTGTATATTAGTATCATAATTAAGTTTATTTATTATTACATAAATGCAACAATTTTTTTGATTTTGTCTTTCCTATAGACCTAACCATGTATCTTTGCTATTTTCATTCATTGTCTCACAGTCTTGAATCTGTCAATCATCCACTTCATCGATACTGTCTTTGACGAGGCAGTAAGATATGTGCAAGAAATATCGCAAAGTGACCTTTGACCTTTCAGTGAGGCCTTGACCTTGACATTTAACCGATGTTGTCACACCTTTGCTTCATCATTCACTGGGGTATTTTCTCAAATCTAGGTAGGACCGGTAAAATCAGATTGCCAAACGAAGAGTCTTGTGTGATAAAGTAGCCCACAGAGTTTGCATTGGCATGCTGAAAGAAAAAAGAATGAAAATTACAGTCGTACATCTATATAGTTTTGAGTAAAACATGTATTTTCCCTAGACAATATATCTCTTATAAGCTAGCAGAACACTTATGTTGTGATAATCAAAAGAATAGCCCACAGAGTTTGCATTAGCATGCTGAAAGAAAAAAGAATGAAAATTACAGTCGTACATCTATATAGTTTTGAGTAAAACATGTATTTTCCCTAGACAATATATCTCTTATTAGCTAGCAGAACACTTATGTTGTGATAATCAAAAGAATAGCCTTTTTTCGAGTGACCACAACAGATGGTTTGAGGGACAAATAGGAAGCAGGGTTATACATTTCAAAATAACCACCTTAACCCTTTCCCTCATACCACAATTCTGCAGCAGACGACTTTGAACATGATTTGTCAACAAATAGAAAATCTCTATAATTGAATGGATAACCTATGACTAAAAGTGGAAAACATTGTGGCAAAAGGAGAAATTGCTCGTTTTGAGCAATTTCTTCTTTTGTCACTATGTTTTCAAAAAGATGTCTGCTGCAGAGGCGTCGGAAAGCGTTTATATGAGGGAAAGGGTTAACCCTCTCCTACATACATAAGCATTCAGACGACTTTTGAAAACATTGTGAGCTTGATTAATAATCTTTTTTCTCAATAAATAAGTTTCAACTAAAAGGAGAAATTCCTCATAATGACCGATTTACCCTTTTATGCCAGATGGTTTTCAACTCCAGCTAATATTTAAATTTATGGGCATTTTCCCTATGTTTGCCTATGTGTTCTCAAAGTCACCTGTTGCTGATGTGTTGTGTGTGGGACAGATTGTTTCACTGGAACCGAATTGTCATATAGAAACTATTTTGAGTATCCACAATATAGGATTTGGAGGTCAAAATAAGGATTTGAAAACTTGAAATATGCCACTAATCTCAAGAGCTCTAGAAAAAACAGTTCATTAATTGAGATCTTTTTAAGTTGTTTATCACATGCCAACGTAACAAATTACTGCGGGTTACACATCCTAAAAATAGGACAAATTGCTTATAAGTTAGCATTCCGTTTACAAACAATATTTCCCACAATTCACCAAATGTCTACTACTTTTTAAAGAATGCTACTCAGATACTTTCACGTAACATGCTAAATATGCATTCAAAAGTCACAAAGTTAGATATAACACAAAAGATTTACCCTTTCATTAAATAACCTTTTCCCTGATTACAGACAATACCGTGTGCTTGTAAAGCAAAAGATGTGTGAAAACATTACAAAATAAGCAAATTCTCTGAATCGGAATCTAAGACATTAACACTTTCCCTCATACAACAATTCTGCAGCAGACGACTTTGAACATATTTTGTCAAACAAGAGGGCCAAGATGGCCCTAAATCGATCACCTAATTGATAGTAAATTAGTAGCAAATATTTAACTGCAAATATCTGGGAAAATTTGATCAAGGATTGCAAATGAAACTGCAAGGAGTGGACACTTCTCAAGAAACAGCTTATCAGTAAAGGCCATTTATATCTTGAAATCTAACAAGAACTTTAATAAGAATGGAATTATAAAGTTTTTGTCATTTTGCACCTTTCCTGATGCCGCCTTGCTGCCCTGTTTTTCAACAAAATCAATATGGCTTCAACAGTTTATTTAGAGTGTCACTTATATAAAGGAACATTTCTACCAAATTATCTTGCAATCGCACAAGCAGATTATGGAGAAAAAGGATTTTAAAATGTGGGTATTTTTCTCACTTTCTGATGCCGCAGCAACCAAAGTTCTCAATGGAATTTAAATCTTTGAACAATTTTGAAAGAGGACCACCAAAGGAACATTCCTGTGATTTTTGTGGAAATTGGTCAATTGGAATGGTAGGAGTTGGTTGTCATTTGTAGCTAAAAGTTCAATTTACCCCTTTTGTGATGACGCCTGGTTGATATGATTGTGTAACCAATCAAAACGGCTTAAACAAATTAAATAGAGGATCATTACAGTAAGATTCGTATTATATTTTCTTAAAATCAGACAAACACTTTCATAAAAATGTAATTTTCAAATTGTGTCATTTTGCCCCTTTTCTGATGCCACCTGACTGCCATGTTTTTTGACCAATCAGTATGGCTTGAACAATTTTTATAGAGGGTCACCCAAGAAACATTTCTATCAAATTATATTTGAATCTGACATGCAGATTCGGAGGAGAAGATTTTTAAAGTTTGGACATTTTGTCCCCTTTCTGATGCCGCAGCAACCAAAGTTCTCAATGGAATTTAAATCTTTGAACAAATTTGAAAGAGGACCACCAAAGGAACATTCCTGTGATGTTTTGTGGAAATTGGTCTATTGGAATGGTAGAAGTTGGTTGTCATTTGTAGCTAAAAGTTCAATTTACCCCTTTTGTGATGACGCCTGGTTGCTATGACTGTGTAACCAATCAAAACCGCTTTAACAAATTAAATAGAGGATCATTAAAGTAAGATTCGTATTATATTTTCTTAAAATCAGACAAACACTTCCATAAAAATGGAATTTTCAAATTTTGTCATTTTGCCCCTTTTCTGATGCTGCCTTACTGCCATGTTTTTCGACCAATCAGTATGGCTTGAACAATTTTTATGGAGGGTCACCCAAGGAACATTTCTACCAAATTATATTTGAATCTGACAGGCAGATTCGGAGGAGAAGATTTTTAAAGTTTGGACATTTTGTCCCCTTTCTGATGCCGCAGCAACCAAAGTTCTCAATGGAATTTAAATCTTTGAACAATTTTGAAAGAGGACCACCAAAGGAACATTCCTGTGATGTTTGGTGGAAATTGTTCTTGCGGTTCAGGAGGAGATGATGTTTAAAGCTAAAAGTTAACGCCGGACGGACGACAGACGACGGACGACGGACAAAAAGTGATCAGAATAGCTCACCTTGAGCCTTCGGCTCTAGGTGATCTAAAAATAGAAAATCTCTATAATTGAATAGATAACCTATGACTAAAAGTGGAAATCATGCCCCCTTGTGATCATATTCATCAACAAGATGCCCAAGAGGGCCAGTATCGCTCCACGGCAATAAGGCAAAAATCAAATCTCCAAACAGCCTTGCCCCCTAGTGGCCATGTTTTTTACCAACAACCATGGCTTAAAGGAATCTGATAGAGGGTCACCCAATGAACATTTCAACAAAATTATTTGAAAATCGGCTGAACACTTTCGGAGAAGAAGTTCTTTTAAGTTTACACTATAGCTATATAAGGCAAAATAGCCCTGCCCCCTGGCGGCAATGTTTTTCCACCAATCAACATTTCTTGAAGGAATCTAATAAAGGGTCACCCAAGGAACATTTCAAAATTATTTGAAAATCGGCCTGACACTTTCGGAGGAGAAGATTTTTTAAGTTTTCACTATTTTTTTCTTTTGGTTGCCATGGAAACCAGAATTATGGATGGATAAAAATAAATTGAAGAAAATTTAAGAGAGGACATTGAGAGGATGCTTCCTATGAAGTTTCAACCAAATTGGCCAAGTGATTAGTGAGGAGAAGTTGTTTAAAGAACAAGAGGGCCATGATGTCCCTGGAATCGCTCACCTGATTTTTTTTTTTTCACTTTTGCTATATATGCCCCGCCCCCTGGCAGCCATAGTTTCCGACCAATCAACTTGGCTTGAAGGAATCTGATAGAGGGTCATCCTAGGAACATTTCTACAAAATTATTTGAAAATCTGCCAACCAGTTTGGGAGAAGAAGATTTTTTAAGTTTTCACTATAGCCAAATACGGCAAAATAGCCCCGCCCCCCTGGCGGCCATGTTTTTCGACCAATCAACATGGCTTGAAGGAATCTGATAGAGGGTCATCCAAGGAACATTTCCACAAAATCATTTGAAAATAGGCCGGACGCTTTCGGAGGAGAAGATTTTTTAAGTTTTCACTATAGCTATATAAGGCAAAATAGCCCCGCCCCCCCCCTGGCGGCCATGTTTTTTGACCAATCAACATGGCTTGAAGGAATCTCATAGAGGGTCATCCAAGGAACATTTCTACAAAATTATTTGAAATTCTGCCAACCAGTTTGGGAGGAGAAGAGTTTTGAAGTTTTTTTCATTTCGTTGCCATGGAAACCAAAATTCTGCATGGATCCCAAAAATTTGAAGGAAATGTGGAGAGGTCATTGAGAGGATGCTTTCTGTGAAGTTTCATCCCAATTGACCCACTGGTTACTGAGGAGAAGAAGTTGACACACGACGCACGCCGGACAAAAGGCGATCACAATAACTCACCTTGAGCAAAGCTCAGGTGAGCTAAAAAGGTTAACCCACACACGCACAACGGACAATTCGCCATGACATAAGCTCGAAATGAATGAATTCTGGTGAGGACATTGAGAGAATGCTATCTGTGAAGTTTTATCCCAATTGACCCACCAGTTACAGAGGAGAAGATGTTGACACACGCCTGATGCATGAGGGACAATTCGCCATGACATAAGCTTTCAGCACAAAATCAAGAGCATCACAGACAATACAAATCCCCTTGCAGTGTTGTTTTGTACAGATAAATTATAGACTCTGTAACCTTTAACTTTGATCTAGGTCAGTGAAATGTCAACCTGTACAAGCTCTGATGACACTGAACCTTTGTATGAAGTATGAAGGATTTCTGTTCATGCATTAAAGAGCTAGCGTGATGACGTCGTTTCGTACAGAAATATTAGTCACTGTGACCTTGACCTTTGACATAGGTAGGTAAAACACAAAACATTCCAAGCTCTCTTGACACTGAACCTGTGCATGAAAACCGAAGGAATTCCATCCACAAATGAAAGTGCTAGAAAGATGACGTCATTTCATACGAACATATTATAGTTAATTTGACCTTGACCTTTGACCAAGATTGTACAACAGGCAAAACATATGAACATATGTACTACGATCCATATATCAATGGGATAAGAAATGAAGTCGCTATACTGATAAAGTCGTTGGGACACTCATATATTCACTGTGACTTTGATCTAGGTATGAATCAGGGAAATGGTCAAACAATAAAATACCTGTAAGGCTGTCCTTTGTGCTGCCGTCATGGCTTGTGTATCAGGCATCACCTGAAAAGTCAAATACAGTCAAACTTCTGTAAGCTGTCACCTCTGTTAACCCTTTCCCACATACTACAAATCTCAAGCAGATGACATCAAAAAATGTCTACACAAATAAATGAAATATCTCTATAAATAAAAGTTATTGAATACAGTTGAAAATCGTGCGGCAACAAAAGTCATCTGCTGTGGATGCCTCAAAATGTGTCAATGTGGAAAGGATGAAGCAGCCAGTTTATATGCCACCAAAAGCATTTTCTTATATATTTGACTTATTAACTTAAATTAAACAACGCTCTGTCTTCAGCAGCCAGAATTTGACACACCCCTTAGTGGCTGCTTAAACCTTTCCCTCATATGACAATTCTGCAGCAGACCACTTCGTCAAAAAATAGAAAATCTCCTTAATTGAATGGATAACCCATGACAAAAAGTGGAAAAGATTGTGGCAAAAGGAGAAATTGCACGTTTTGTGCAATTTCTTCTTTTGTCACTATTTTTTCAAAAAGCTGTCTGCTGCAGAGGCGTCAGAAAGCGTCTATATGAGGGAAAGGGTTAAGACAAATTTGACTGTACATGTATATATTAATTATGGAACACATCACACAAAGGCCATATATTCAGGACTTTGCAACCAGTGAAGATCAGCTTCACAATCTAGTCATACAAGCATCCTTAAGGCGACCAAAGACCATCTATACAAAATGGTATACGTTTTATGAAAGGTTACATGGGACAGAAATGCAGTCATCTATTTATCAGAGTATTTATGTTTCCAATGTCGATACACATGCACACACAGTAAAGGAAGAGAAACTAGCAGCGTAACTTTTAGCCAAGTAAGCCAGTTTGAATTATTCTAAATTTTTAACAAAATGGCGAATTAGACAAGGACCATGTTAGCCATGTAAGCTCATCACTACAAGGACTTCTTTACATGTATACAGATAAGTCATTCTGAAAGAGTGTTTGACACACAGCTCTATAACACCTTCCTCATCCTGTAGTTTCATGTAATAAATGTCTTAGCAATAGGATAACAATTTAAGCTAAATATAATTTAATAGTACATGTAGTATTTGAAGGAACATGTATAGCCTGCCAGTAACGAACAAGATAATTGAGCCGTTTCACAAGAAAACCATCATTCTGGACTCTAAATAAAGTATCGAACCAGATCAGCCTAAGCATGCCGTGCAGGGTAATCCAGGCTGACACTTTTTGGCTCCTGTGGTTTTTTCTGTTTATAAGAATTCTCCTATAGATGTGATTTTTGAAGAAATTAAAAGGGCAATAATTCTGTGAAAAATCATTGAACCAGAACACGGTGATAATATGCAGATCTCCACTTGTTAGTGAAGCTTCCCCTCAAGTTTCATTGATAAAAGCAAGATGGACAGCCTGATGGACGAAGCTTCGACTGTATGCTCCTCCCTAAATAATAATATAGAGATGGAACAGTCACTATGTTTTCAAAAAGTCGTCTGCTGCAGATGCGTCAGAAAGCGTCTATATGAGGGAAAGGGTTAAGGAAACTGATAGTGGGTCAACTTAGGAACATTTCTACAAAATTATTTGAAAATCGGCCCGAGACTTTCAGGAGTAGATTTTTTAAGTTTTCACTATAACCATATAAGGCAAAATAGCCCGCCCCTTGGCGGCCATGTTTTTCGACCAATCAACATGGCTTGAAGAATCTGAGGGTCACCCGAGGAACATTTCGACAAAATTATTTGAAAATCGGTCCGACACTTTCGGAGGAGAAGATTTTTTAAGTTTTCATTACAGCCATGTAAGGCAAAATAGCCCAGTCCCCCTGGCGGCCATGTTTTTTGACCAATCAACATGGCTTGAAGGAATCTGAAAGAGGGTCATCCAAGGAACATTTCTACAAAATTATTTGAAAATCTGCCAACCAAAATGTTAAAGTTGTTATCGTTTCGTTGCCATGGAAACCAGAATTCTGCATGGATCCAAAAAAAATGAAGGAATTCTGGTGAGGCAATTGAGAGGATGCTTTCTGTGAAGTTTCATCCCAATTGACCCACCGGTTACCGAGGAGAAGAAGTTGACGCACGCCGGACAAAAGGCGATCACAATAACTCACCTTGAGCACTTCGTGTTCAGGTGAGCTAAAAATATAACATGATACAAATAGTTTAATCTAATTAGTTAACACCTTTCGCGCATACATAAATTATATTCTTTCTGATGCGTCTGAAGCAGATAACCTTCGAAACATTGTGACAAAAGATAGAATTGCTGATAATGAGCAATTTCTCGTTGTACCACAATGTTTTCAACTAAATTCAATAAGTGTTCTTTAATTTTTAAGTTCCAAATATTTTACTACATGTTTTTTAAAGTTGTCTGCTGTAGAATTTTTGTATGTGGGAAAGGGTTAAATCCCGAAAGAAATGCACAAGTCATTTTTTACCATAGGTGCTACACCTGGGGTACCGGTCACGGGAGGGAGTGGCTGGGAACCTGGTATTGGACTGGGAGGAACTGGTACTGCTGACCTGTGATTAAAACGCAAACAATAAATAAACATCAATAAAATGTGTTTGACCCTTTCTAAAATACAAATTCAATACATCTGCAGCAGACGACTTTGAAAACATCTAAGTAAAAACTAAGAAAATCTCTATTAATGATAGTATAATTATTGAATAGAGTTTAAAACATTGTGGCAATAAGAAAAATTGCCCGTTATGATTGTATGTGGGGAAGAGTTAACCTTTTTTCCTCATATAGACGCTTTCTGACGCCTCTGCAGCAGATGGCTTTTTGAAAACATAGTCACAAAAGAAGAAATTGCTCAAAACGATGTTTTCCACTTTAAGTCATAGGTTATCCATTCAATTATAGAGATTTTCTATTTTTTGACGAAATATGTTCAAAGTCGTCTGCTGCAAAATTGTCGTATGAGGGAAAGGGTTAAATAATATAAAGATACAATTTGATGCATCTCTGGCACTGTTGACCTTTCTGAAACACTGAGGCATGAGGAGAAATTGCTCATAATGAGCAAGACTTGAACTTATTCATTTTGTCATGACGTTTTCAATGTGTTCAATGATTCATTGAACAGAGTTGAAAACGTCATAAAATTTATAATGATCATTTCTTTATTTATATACTTTCCACATTTTTGCATAGATGTTTTTCAAAGTCACCTCCTCTAGATTGTATTATATGTGGGAAAGCAATCTCATTAACCCTTTCCCACATATAAACGCTTTCGAACGCCTCTGCATCAGATAACTTTTGAAAACATTGTGACAAATTTGGAAATTGCTTAAAAGGAGCAATTGCTCAAAAGGAGCAATTGCTCAAAAGGAGCAATTTCTCCTTTGCCACACTGTTTCAACTTTTGTCAGTTAGTAAACCTTCATATATATATATATACAGACATTTTTCGTGTTTTTGATGAGAACTTTTCAAAGTCGTCTGCGGTAGATTTGTTGTATACATGTAGGAAACTCCGCAAGCAATCTCATTAAAGTCAAACCCAGATCTAAACTTTGTTACAGTAGAAATTAATCATAAAGTATGATTGTATAGGTATCATTTTGGTGGCAGAACAGAACGTTGGCTAGATACATGTATCGTGCAATTTCATTGAAAAGATAAAACAAGCACCTATTCATAAATATTTTAAGTCGATTCGAGACAGCTTTTTCTGCAGTGTCATCAGATCCAAAATATGCACAGCCAAGTCACTTGCTCTAATTTTAGAGAGATTGGTTAAGAAAGGGTTATCATAAATTCATTATAGTCTATGAAGGAATTAATCTGAGTGTACATTATTAAAACTGTCTTTTCAAATAATTATATATCATCCTTTCTTTTTTTTGCCAATTCTTGAGAAAACATGTTATTTTATATGTTTATTATTTCCCTCATACAATTGACTTTAGATTCCTAACTTAGTCTTATACAGGGCTTGTGATAACGGTAGTTTTGCATGTTCTAAAATCCTTTTTTGACCCCCTAAGTCTAATCCTATGTTGTGGGTACTCAAAATAATTTGTCTCAGTGAGATGATTCTTTCGAGTACCCACAACATAGGGTTTGCTTTAATAATATTAATAAGAGAGAAATTGTTGGCAAAGAGCTGAATACGCCTCCTTATCTGGACCTCTGCAGTCTCTATCAGACTAAGTTACTAATACTTTGCAACCATTGCTTGAAATGTAGAATTTGTTCAAAACAAGCAATTCTCATGTTGCCACAATGTTTTCATCTCAGCCTAAATATTAGATATCAAAGTGCTTGTATGAATGCAGAGCAGACAACACCCAAAACATCATATATTGAAGGTTGAGGTCAAAAGTTTACTTCTAGATTTGGGTCAAGATCCATGAATCCCACCAAGTCAAATTGTTTACTACTAACCCTATTGCTGTTGCTGGTGCATTGTTTCCGGGTTGTGTCTGCAACCTCAATCTTTTCTTTTGTTCCTCTAACTGCTCTAAAATCTTCCTATTTTGACGTTCTATGATAAAAATAAAATGACACAAATAAATGAACAATAAATGCTGATTTTTTTGGAATTATGAAATCTAAGAACTCCTTTATATTACACATTTATGTGTGTATAGTTTATTTATAAAACCAGAAAGTCGAAGAAGACCCATGTGGTAACAAGTTACAGAAAGACAAACACATTGAACATACAATATACACGAAATTACATCAATACTGTGATATTTTTGTTACATGTCAAACATGGCAGTATGTCATTTTTTAAAAACAAAACATTTAACATTTGATGAACAAAATGTGGATATAATAAAAATTATGTGAAAAATATTACGGGTAAACAAATCGACGGCGAAGCCGGCCATGTTTCCCGTACATGGGTAATGTGTATGAACTTTGCAAACTTTTGCTATACCGTCTTTCCAAAAATTGTGTCCAGAGTAGATTTTTCGATGCAGTCACGTTTCTGCTACGTTTTGATTGGATGAAAAGAAAATATCGAAACAAAAAAAACTTCTAGAGGAAATAGTTAAATATGATAATACCGTTAATACGTACTCGATAAAGGAACGAGAACAAGTAATTTTATGTGTGATAATTTCCATTTAATAATACTCGTCCTCTATTGCTTAAACGAGTTCAAATAAAAACTCATAAGGGTTTTCTGACTTTCCGGAAGATGCAAATCCAAATTTTCCTGTAATATGACGTCATTCTATTAGCCGAGTCCCGGTAGCTCAGTCGGTAGCAACCCGGGCTGTCAATCCAGGGGTTGTGAGTTTGAATCCCAGCTCGGCCAACTTTCTTTCTAACGATTGACATAAGTCAATGTGACATGCGTCATTCATATTCCACCAATGGGCTAAGTCTGTGTGGAAAAGCAGCCAGTTGCTTGGGAAGATTGTTGTGTGGAGTACTGGTGTGAGAAAACCAGGAAATGCATGAGTAGGTGAACTGGCCGCCGTGATATAACTGAGGAATTGTTAAAAACAGCGTTAAACACCAATCAATCAATCTAATAGCGTAACGCAAATGATGAATAAATAACCAAAAGGAAAACGACAGAAATTATAGGAAAGGTTAGCTAGACTTGCCACAAATTTAGTTCCGTAAATTATGGAATTGTTTTATTTGAAGTACTTTATGCAGGGCATGTTGATTATTTGTTGTACCTGTCATCATAATTTCATGGATTTAAAATCTTGGCCATATTTTAAAGTAAAATATAAGCTTAACCTGATGATGATTTTTATCTTCTTTGCTTAGGTCGGTAGGACTCTTAATTGACGTAAATAACTGATCGTGCTGCAAGCAAGGGGCTAACTGCAGTTCACGGGGAATTATTTACCGATCACAAAAATTAATAAATTTTTACCCGAAATAGGTAGCACCTGTTCTCATATAACTTATCAATTGATTTTAATTTAATGCGACCTTTAAAATCAATGGATAAATCTTATCACTATTATGACTTCATGTCAGTATGGTAACCATATTTATAAGATAATTATAAGTTTCAGGAAGTTATGGCCCAAACACATATGGTCCAGTGCATTTATGGCCCATATTTGGAAGATATTGCCTATATATGAAATATATAGTGTTAATTATAATACCCTTGTGATATTAACACCTAACATGCTGTAATTATTTTATACACTGGAGGTACAAGGGTCGTGAAATTCAAAACACTTTCTTCTCTGTTTGTGACCTAATTTCATATTGCCAAAATATTAAGGGAAGTAACGGTAAGTAAAATGTAAACTTAGAAAAGCCCTTCCATGACATTGACGATTTATGCAGACAAAAAATGTCGCCCGAAAATTTGATTTCTTATACGTCATGAAATGAAACGAGTGCAAGGGCCGAATGTAGGAGAAAGAAGGATAGTTGTTTTTATTATTCGGACTTGATCGTACAGGTCCCTGTTCTCGAACCGTACATATTCTCAAACCTTTAAAGTTTAGTTCAAGGACTGTTTACATATACAGTATTTCCAAAAACGCATTATACGTAATAAATTTTATGTGAGCAGATGCTTCGTTTACTTACACATAAATTGTTGAATTTAATCGTAAGTATTGTTGGTTTTAGACATGAATTTATAAGTATTCACATGAGCCCTGATAAATGTTAAGAGGTTCAAGAACCGGTGTTTCCATGCTAAACATTGTTTCAGCACTCACACTGGGGATAAGCCTCGTATTTCTAACATTTTAGAAATGAAATACGTTTGACTACTGTCCAATAAAAGATGAAAGAAACCAAGCACCTGATGGATTCTTGAGATTTCGTCTAGCTTTCATATGAATAGAGTAAAAATGAAGAAGAAATAAAACAAATAGGTCGCGAATACCCATGATTATCTACTTTCACGTTTTATTCAATGGCAATTAAAGTATTTTTGACAACAAACTTACCTTGGCCACTGTTGGGAGGTTGAAAAGCCATATTGTTAATTTAAAACAATTTATAAAACTGAAACATAGGAGTCTTCATTACAGCGAATGTAGAAAAAATGAATAGACGCTTGAAATTCGACTGATCAAGCCTTTTTATGATCACGAGAAGGAGGCCCGTCTGCTGTCCTTTCCCCTATTTATTTAACATGATAGCCAAAGAATTTACGTCAGGAAAGTGATAAATCTGTCTTATAATCACACACAATCTGCTTGATTTGTGCGTCTATAAAAAACGTTATCGATAAGATGAAACACGTGAACGTGAACGTGACTCTGACGTCCCGTTACTTGGCAACGACGTTGCTTATTTAAGACAAGCATAACACGGAGACGGGCTTTGAGACTGTATGAATAACTAGATTATTTGAGAATGTAAAACAGTGTAAGTGGGATGATTTTACATTTAATTTTCTTAAAGGTGCTGACTTCAGAAAATAGATAGTATAGGCAGGGACGTAACTTATCTACGTCCCTGGTATAGGTAAAGTGTTAAAAAAAGTTGTCTTGAAATATTAGTATCATAATTCTGAGATAAATGTAGAGTAATAATATCACTTTCCATGCAGTACCATAAACATATAAATATGTATCGTTTATCCTTCATTTTTACTGGGTAGGCAAACCCTGTATAAAGCCAAATTTGCATATTTTCATGACTTTCAATTAACAGTTTTTCATTTACATTTACAGCCAAAATAGATCTACGTATACCTTACTTTGTTGTCACTATTAGCACTATTTGCAGAAGTTTTAATCTCAATCTAGACTGCAGCACCTTTAAAATGTTATGAGTAAGATTCGGACATAATGGATTTCCATTTAGTTCGATGATATTAAAGTAACATAAGAGGGGGAAAATGTCCGCCCGATGTGGGGCTCGAACACACGACCCCCATAACACAAGCTTGGCGCTCTAACCAACTGAGCTAACCGGGCAATCATGTCTTGCCACCACATCCAGACACTACTCTCCTCCCCGGCTTAACCTTTTGGGAGCCAGGCATAACTCTCAGCAACTCCCACAGCACCTCCAGGTGCATTCCAGTTTACTTCTGACACCATTAAAGTAACATAAGAGGGGGGAAATGTCCGCCCGATGTGTGGCTCGAACACACGACCCCATAACACTAGCTTGGCGCTCTAACCAAATGAGGTAACCGGGAAATCATGTCTTGCCGCCACATCCAGACACTACACTATGTCTAACCTGTATCTAGTATGGTATTTCCTGAAACCGCGTTAGCGATCGGCAATGACCGATCGCGAGTGTTGAGACTAGTGTTTATGATTCGCTCCCTGCTCGTGGCTGCAATGGTAGATTGTCATTGAACAGAACACATTTCCTAGAATAGTTCATGAAGTAGTTAACCCGGTCCGAACTGCAGAATCATTTTGAAGCAATAGCAGCAGACGACTTTTGAAAATATTCTAGTCAAAGGTGAAATTGCTCATGATGAACACATTCTCCTTTGGCCACAATGTTTTCAACTTTATTTAACAATTAAGCTATCTTTTGTGGAGATTGTGTGTGGGAAAGGGTTATTACCAGATAATCTCCGCTAGGTATTATCACTAGTGATAACATGAGCTAAAAACCTTTGTAGGCTCATTTTAATACTATTTCACATTCATTAGAACACTTTGCGTCTCTTCCCTTATAACATTTGTACCAATTTGCTAAGATCAGTTCCAGTGTGAAGGCAAGCTTTTTGTTCAGGGTTATCAGCGATGTGGCTATAGGAACGTTTTGTATGACACTATATTTCACATTATAATACTCAATGCCAGTTTGTATATAAATGCATACACTGTAGTTTGCTATATAAATTAATTGCATAATACTATTGTTGCCAATTATCATTTATTGCTTAAGTTTTAAATGACTAATAATGTTACATCTCCTGGTGTGCTCTGTTCATGTCCTATATACATATATATGTATGTTTAATTTGGATTCATTTGCAAAGACGATAATGATCATTTGGGTCCATTAAATAGTTTCAGCACGATTCTTCATGACAACAGATTCTGGAGAAACAGGGGCAACATCTTCCGTTACTTTCTCAACACATTTTGTGGTTCACCACAAGGATCATGCAGTTGGAATCCTAGGTTCAATATATGAGCTCGGCAACTGGGGATCAAAATCAACAGTAGTTTTGACATCACAGGAAAATAACGTCTGGGAAAGAATACTTACTTTACCAACATCCCGTAAATTTGAATGGAAATTAGTTTTATTTGACATATCATCTTATTCAGTTTTGAGGTGGGAAGAATCGTCTAACAGAACACTCCATGTTTTTGGCCCACATCCTTTTATTTTAAAGTGTTACTGGGGCTGCCCCGAACTATCTGAAATAAAACATATACTGGTAAAAGAATATACAGATACTACTGGTTTAGATACGAAAAACGAAACCATAAACAAGAAAGGAATCATAAACACAAAGAAGCAACGGGGTAAAGCCAGGGATAATACAGAAACAGAAAGTGTTAACAGAAACATATATTTTGGTGAAGATAGCAGCGATATGGAATACCTTATAAGCGAGGAGGACACAAAAGATGCTGACACATATATAGACAAATTGGCAAGTAAATATAGTAGAGAAAAGAAGTTGGTGAAACATCTAAAACATCTCACCGGAACTGATAAAAAAGCACAAGCACCTTTACAAAATGATGGGGATGCGAAGAAATCGGTAAGATTACAAAAGATAAACTATAAGGCTTCAAAGCAAAGGACACACCTATCTTTGTCAAGCAGTGATAACACCTGTAGTTCTGGTGAAAATTGCTGTGATGATGCAATTGTTAATACCACGAACAGAGGTGGAACAACTGATCGAAGTCTTAGAAAACGAGAGTTGGAGTCCGCAATCAACACATTGTGTGCAAGCAAACGTTGCACAAACGAACATTGCAACACAATTGACATCGCAGGCATCCCTATAGAAGATGGCGATGAAACCCGACATCAAAGTAAAACACGGTGCTTCATGTGCGAAGTTCCATCCAGTCTAGAGAAACAGTTGAATGTTCTAGAGCTAACAAACATATTCGAAGACCTGTCTAAGCAAGTCAATGAAAACAAAGAAAAGCATTGGTTAGAAGATCATGATCTTTTATTACAAAGAAAAAGAGTTCAGATTTTGAAACGTCTAATGATGATGAAAATTAGTTCAGAAAACCATAGCGAAGAATACAGGCAAGCGAAAATGAAGTCTATATCTGCTTTAACTTATAATGCCCAACACTTAGAAAAGACAGACGGCGATACAGTTAACTTATTTGATCTACTGGAAGTTGACCAACATATCTTAGAAAGTCTTTATTCGGAACTACGGTTGAAGGATAATAAAACATGCAGTCCACGTAGTGCCGACTCTATAAATGATACGGATACATCGGAATCGTCATCGTGTAGTGCTACGGCATCAAGAGGATCAACTAATTCAGATGACCCTGTGCTGTCATATGGGAATGACGAATGCTCATCGGTTCAAAAGACCCTAACCATTCAGAAAACTGGATTCTTTTCAATGTGTAGGGAAAACAAAACAGCCGTTTTCACAAGTGCTGCTCTTGGACTTTCATTGACAGTAGGACTTGCATTTCTTAAACTCAGAAAATAAATAGGAATTTCATTTACTTTTTGTGTGTGATGTTGTTTTGTGTTTCTATTCTGACATGAAGACCATATTAACATGTTGCTTTTTTAGAGACCATTTACCTGTTGCGTTCCTAACATATTGGCCATCGGAACCAGAGACATATAAAACATGTCTCTGACGGAACCTAATCTAGTTGATCGAATCACTTGAAGTACTGACGGCGGATTGAACTAGAATACGGCTCTATTATATCGAACTGTTTCTGAATACATCACTGTATCTATTCCTTAGGAAATTTAAAAAAAAAAAACAATCTTTCTTTTTCTTTCTTGATAGAAATTGAAATACAGTCAAACCTGTGCTAAAGACCACCTTTGTTTAGCAATTCCCTGTCTTTTAATTTCCCAATTACTCATTTTCTGAATAATGAACCTGTATTTAAAGACCTCCTGTGAACAAAGACCAGACTGTTCTCTTCGTATGATTGGTCTTTAAACACGGCTGGAATGTAGTATTGAAATACAAAGATTATTCATGCAGTTTAAGTTTCCAAATGACAGAAGCAAGGAGTTGGCGTTTTGAAAATCCGGGATTTGTGAGTACAGCTACCATCGACCAAATTTCAAAATATAAAGACGATGTAGTAACTCGAGTACATCGGGTTAGACGGTCGAAGAGGTTAATGCTAAAGGTCTTTACCAAAATGTTTTCAAAAAGACGTCTGCTAAAAGGCGCCTAATACTCTCTTTATCAATTAAGTGATTTAACACCACTACCAAAAGATGACTTGTTTCCGTCATGCAGACGCATTCTGACACCTATAAAGTAAAGGTAAACATACGTTGACAAACATCGCAGTCTCTATTTCGGACAAACATCAGGGGTTTGGGCGGATCTATGCCTTCCATGAAGTAGATGGCTTTGGAAATCAGTTTTGCAGAAGGAGAACTTACTCATAATGAGCAATTCCTCTATTTTTCAGGAAGATTTCAACTCTATTCAATACTAAAGCTGTCATTCATAGATTATCCTTGTACTTTTGCCTCGATATCTTCAAAGTCGTCTGCTGTCAATAAAGGGTTATCATAGAACAATGTCATTTAACGCATGCAGGATACGGATAATTTCCCTGATACAGACGCAATGTGACGCCTTTGCAGCAGATGGATTTAGAAAACATTGTTGTCAATTGAGAAACTGCTAAAGGTAGACCCACGGGTTAAATCATAAATTCCTATATGTTTGAGTGCCTGCATAAATATAAAAGTACATGAAACTGTCCTTCAACAGTAGATCTATCAACTATTTATGTAAACAGTAAAACTAACCCTTGAAAGATTACTTTAAAAACAATCAGGAGTTGTTTCACTTGTAAATTGTGATGCGCATTAAAGAACCAAGCGTGGACTCTCCACAACTTTGATTTTTTTCAGCTGGATATTTATTTATCCAACAGTAAAAGCGAAATCAAAGGCTTGACTTCCGATCATTCGAGCATGATTACATGCAATGCGACTCGGGCGTCTCCGGCCATCTCACGAAAGTAAATAAATTCGTTTAACATGCTTCCAGCAGGCGACAGTACGGTCAACATCCGTTATAATCGTTACGATTGCAATAGTCTAGTTTGGTTAAATTACTTAGCAATTGAACCCGACTAAAATGAGTCTCTTAACTTTTACTTAACCTTACTTTAGTGTGTAAATGACGCAAGTTCGTTCAACTTCAACCCCTCTCAAACACTGGAAACAATCCATTGATGTATTCCACAGATACATATATACTTGCATCAATATTATATATGATCTACAAATATCATCTCTCTGAACCCGAAATGGATAATGTTCACTACTAAATGGGGGAGATTCTTAAAAAAAAAGAAAGATCAAAGTAATTCACTGATGATATATTGTGAAAATACTCGAACTTTAGGAATCGATCCCAGCTTTACCCCTCTCCACTTGAAGTTAACCCTTTCCCTCATACGACAATTCTGCAGCAGACGACTTTGAACATATTTTGTCAACAAATAGAAAATCTCTATAATTAAATGGATAACCTATGACAAAAAGTGGAAAACATTGTGGCAAAAGGAGAAATTGCACGTTTGTGCAAATTCTTCTTTTGTCACTATGTTTTCAAAAAACCGTCTGCTGCAGAGGCGTCAGAAAGCGTCTATATGAGGGAAAGGGTTAAATTATTGAAAAGCGTTGAAAACATTGTTGCAAATGGATAAATTGCTCGTTTGGAGCAATTTTTCCTTTTGTCACATTGTTTTCAAAAGTCGTCTGCGTCAGAAAGCGTCTGTATGTTGGAAATTGTTGCTTTAGAATGGAACTATGCACTGCGAATACCAACCTTTATATATAGAGTGTATTTGAAAATGTGGAAAACGGTTAATGTGCACATATGATATTACATGATAGTATGCATTCTGGGTTTCGAAGACTTCTTGGTTGCTTCCTTTACTCAATAGCGAACAGTGCAGATCCAGAGCAGACTGTGTAAGGTGATATATATATCTACTATGGTCGGTAGCGCCATTAATTATCAAACGGAGATAAGAGAACAAAATAAACGTACATTTAATCAAGCCAGTGATCCTTTATTATTTAAGATTGTTTGAGATAGTTTAATAAGAAATAGGCTAAACGTGTGCGAATCGACCTCGTGACCCTATCATGCCGTGGGCTCGACTCCCGATGGTGCGGTTTCAAATTTGGTTTCTTACCACATACTTGTTTGCTATGAGTTTGCACATTTGATGTAAAATGAATACTTTTTTTTTTTATTAATCTCTGTTTTTATAGCCGATGATCTTTTTGCCGCTATAATTTAATGTGTATGAAATTTGCTTCATATCATGTATGCAATGTTTCCAAAAAATTGAGTCTGCAACAGGTAAGGGCACAGGCATGTGATATATACGTGTTTTTATAAATAGTTTGGCTACTTTTTTATATAATTTGAAACAAAGAACTTTTCCGGAACAAGAACAAAATAAAGTAAAAAGGAAAAAAGACACTATGCCTATTTATACTCGTACATTTTATTTAAGTCTCTGAAAAATGCCCTAATTTTGTTTTACAAAATTCACTTTATGCTCTCTTGTAAAACTGCAAACTTTGTATTTTATCAAGGTGATGTTATACATATGATAGACTGTTAATGATTGCATTGCAACGTTGAAAATAAAGGAGTGATTGCATTCGAAGCCCGATTCAAGCTTCAGTAGCGAAAATGTATTGTGCGAATTTTTTACGAAAACTGAAGAGTGATAAATTGATCGAGTAAGAGTTTTTATACCAACACCGCCACAAATTAATTTATTTTAAATTTAAAAAAAATCATATTACTTAGAATAAAATGCTATTAATTTTTCTAGTGACAAATTTTCGTAAGTACACGTAAATTAACATAGAAACTGATTTATATCTTGAATATTTTGTTTATCAGTCTGAGTTTTCATATTCACCTCGGTCCAGTCGTTGTTTACAGTGGTTGCAGATTCGACATGGCAACTAAAGGAGAAAAAGCAAAAAAAGGAGAAAAGGGTGAAAAAAGAAGTGCAAAGAAACTTGACGATGCACTCCATTGTTTAGGGCCGAACGAAACACCCCAGCCAGAAGAATCCGAGTCAAATGAAACCGAAGCGCAAACTATCACAGAAGAAACCGTCCCAAAAGATCCATCACCTGAACCGGTTTACGATGAACCAACTTTATCGGAACTGATAGTTGAAAAGTGAGTTGAAATGTCCTCCAATACTTAAATATTTGTCCTCTACCGCTTATAGCCAAAATCATCTACATATTTGAATGTTGTCTATTTCTCTTTTCGTTGTTGACTCGCACACTGTCATTGGTTTCGTGCAAATTAAACAATTTGCCGTTTGGAAAAGCTAGATTTAAGACTTCTTTCTGTCAACATAAATTTTCTTGTTGTGTAATTGATTTGATAAACTATATTGGCAATGCTAAGGAAGTATTCAATTTCACTTGAAGAATTTCTTGTTCAAATTTTTTATTTGTTGATACAACCCAGCTAGCAATCTATATGGGACCCATATGGGTCCCTTATGGGCACCTACATGGGTCCCATATCGGTTGCCCATATGGGACCCAGGTGGGGAGGGCAACCGGGTTCCACATCCCAGTAAACAAAAGACGTTGGATTGACGTTGTATAGACGTTAGACCCCGACGTTGGATTGACGTTGGATTTTGGTTGGTTTTGCAAAGTGCCTAGACGTCAGAATCCCGACGTCTATCCAACGTCAGAATCCCGACGTCTATCCAACGTCAAAATCCCGATGTCTATCCAACGTCAAAATCCCGACGTCTATCCAACGTCAGAATCCAGACGTCCATCCAACATAAGAATTTGACCATTCAAGACGAATATCCAACCATTGCCCAGCAACAATATGACCCAAATCGAACTAATTTCCAACCATGTTTAAACCCTTTTCGACATCCCGATAGCCTAGTGGTTAAGGCATCCGTTTCTGGAGCGGGAGGTCTAAGGTTCGAATACCTCATTTTACCACTTATCTGACATGGCCAGTTGGGTAGCCGCCAGCTAGTTAAATAATGGTACCAAAAGCCCGCCTGCCCTGTGCCTGGCGAAAAGATACGACTCGGGATGTAAACAACATGTTCAGGACAAAGGTGTCTCATGAGCATGAAATGGCTGGCCCTTTCAATTGAGTTGACACTATAGTAAACAAACACTTTACTTTAACAACAAATCTGCAGCAGACAACTTTGAAAAAAATATAGGCAAAACTATGGAAAACCTCTATTAATGACAGTATTATTATTGAATAGAGATGAAAATATTGTGGAAAATGGGGAAATTGCTCATCATGAGCAATTTCCCAATTTGCCACAGTGTTTTTAAAAGTCGTTTGTTGCAAAGGGCATCAGAAAGTGTCTATATGTGGGAAAAATAAAAATAACTTTTCATCCATTAACATTCTCTTTATTACGCAACTTCAGTAAACAGCCCTTACATTACGAATACATCGCAATGTACAACATTATATTAAATTTGACAGTTCAATCAGAGCGCCAGTATTTCAGTTATCTCCCTCCTCCACCACGCCTATCTGGGGCATACTTCAAACAGGTAGCAATTGCAGTCTAGACATCCTGCTCAGAAAAGGATCCTTTCCCTGTGTTGATGACACTAGCTGTTAGCCTGTAACAAAAAAAATATAACTTATGCAACAAGATATGGCTCCAAATCAAATCGATCACCTGAATGATGGTATAGTAGCAAATGTTTAACTGGTTATATGGGGTGAGGGACTGGATTTTAAGAGTGGACACTATCAGTCTAAAATAAAGAGTATTACACAAGCCTTTCACTACCAGTTGTTTTAAAAATATTCACAGTACATTATATGTATAGCATTTATCTGCTTTTAACAAACAAAATATTCACAATCAAGCTAAACCTGCCATAAAAACAGCACTTACTGAATAAGGATATATTTTCAGTGATATCATTTATGTGTGCACCGGTCAATTTTAAGCAAGGAAATATTGTGTTTTGAAATTTGTGTTCATTTCTTTTACATTCAGTATCTAAACAAACTTCAAATTATCAGTTTACTCTATCTTAAATGATCATGTATACGCATTTTTGAACATTTTTATCAAGCGGTGTCCACTCTTTTTTCTTTTTTCTACCTGGAGAAATCGGCCATTTTGCTTTTGTTTTGAAAATTTGTCCGGTAACTGAGAAAGTAGGTCATAATTTAAAATGGACCGGGAGACTCATTTCCTGTTTTTTTCAAGGATTGCTTAGAAAGGGTGCTTAGAAAGGGGACTTTAAATAATAATTACAGCTCGTTATGACGTGTGTGGTCGAATTTATCACAAAGAATTTACCTGATGTTGGTGTTGTTAAAGTTCCGCGTGGCTCGCAGAACGATTTCGGCAGAAAGAAATCTCATGTAAAGGTCATGACCCTTGTATAATACGTAACCTGTAGAATTTTCCCTCTGCCAGCAGTGTCAAAGTCCAGACTGAGACTGTACATTAATTTTTAATTAGAGTTTTTCTTTCAAGACGCCGAACGGGGAAATGGGCCAAATAAAAAAAAAATGTAATTAAATTGTGAAGGGACCAGTTACGACAGAATATATATTTCATAAAATTTTCAGGAAATATATATTTTTTTCTTTTCCTAACCCTTATCTAACGTACGTTGGCACAATGTTGTAAACACACATTGTACAGACATCGGATAAACGTTTGATAATGGTCGCCGATGTCGCGACCTAAATCCAACTCTGATCCGACGTCGGGAATCCAACCTCTATAGACGTTGGATATTGGTCGCGACGAAACTCCAACGCTGATCCGACGTCGATCCAACGTTTATACCTAACGTTGCATTGACGTCAGGAATCCAACGTCTATCCGACGTTGGATTGTGGTCGCCGACGTCGCAACCTTAATCCAACCATAATCCAACGTTGGTTTGACGTCGGGTGTTTACTGGGATGGGTCCCATACGGGCTGCCCCATAAACATGCAATATGGGACCCATATGGGTCCCACATGGGCAGCCCTTGTACTCAATACGGGTCCCTCATGGGCATCGCAGATACTTCCATTTTAGGCAGATCTTGCATTTCTTGGCTAGATCCATTTGCATTTATTTCAATTTTAAGTTTGCTGGACTTTTAATAAACAACCACTTGTCAGAAACATCGGATACAAACATGCGAAATTCTTTAAGCTGGAATGTAACAGCAGGTGCATGATTCTTGTACTTCCATTTTAATATTTTTTATGTTTCAACTCTTTCTTTTTCCTGGAACAAAGAGATATTATGGCGCAAACGACTAAATTATAATATTATCCTGCAAGAAAACAACACACTCTATGCTTTAACACTAAAACTTTATTAAGTAATCTCCTGTACGGTTCATATAAAGGCATAAATATAATCAGAATAAGAAATAAATCAAAATTCAACTTAAATGTAAACTGGGACCACTAAACGTATTAGTGGCCCAGATGTAAACAAAGAAACATTTGAATATTATGACAGCGGAATTCACGTCTGCGCATGCTCGGAATTTATTTTATCTTTAATCATGCGATGATTAAATTCTTGATAATAACTATGTCTAAATGATACATTATATATTTTAATTCATAACAATTAAAACCTATATATTAAAAATAAAATAAATTAATTTTGCGCACCTGTTCAGGGGTGTTGACGTTTATCGGGAGGCCAAAATGGGACCCGTATGGGTCCCACATGGGTTGTAAAATATACGCGTATGTGTTGAATTACTATTTTTAGATAAAATAATAGCAGTTTAGATCAAGATAGTCACATACTAGCTCAAAGTAAATGTTTTTTAAATAAATAAATAAATAAATAAATATTCGTTTTTCCTATAAGTGCTGTAATATGGGACCCATCTAGGACCCTTATGGGCAAACCCACATGGGCTGGCCCACAAAGGTCCCATATAGGTCCAATATGGGCATACCCATATGGGCTTGCCCAGAAATAGCCCATATGGGACCCATATATGCATGTTTGCTGGGAACTGCAAAAAGGGCAATTTTTTTTTTCCACCAAAGATAAGCCGGTAGCATCAGATGTTGTGATTTTGAACCGCAGCATTGCCAACATTCTTTCTGATGTTTGACAAAACTCACTGTGACAAGCGTCATAAGTCTTTCTCCAACTTAGGCTAAGAGTCTATGTGGAAAAGCAGCCAGTTGATTAGAAAATCTGTTGTGAGGAGTATTGGTGTGGGAAAGCCAGGAAACAGTAGGTGAACTGGCTGTTGTGATATAACAGAAATTTTTTTGAAAACGGAATTACATCAAACATTCAATCAATCAAGCATGAGCCATTTAACACTTTCCTGTCAAAGACAATATAAGACATTTTTGCATTGATCAGTCTACATTTAAAACATTGATGAATGTTAAATTGCTACAGACATGCACTTTCTCCCTTTCTCATTTTTTTTTTTTAACTTTGTATCATAAATTTAATAATAATTCTAATTATAAATTAAATAATAATTTTAATTTTCCAGATGTTAACATTTTCCCTCATATGTTCACACAGTAGATCATCCTTGAAATACCATATCAGCTATACAGATTATTTTCATTGAAATACTGTATAATGTCAAACTGTACTTCAAACATAAACAGTATGATACTATAAAATGATTAAATCAGATAATATTCTTTAAATGATTCCACTAATTCTTTGTCATGTTTTCATCAGTGTTAAAGTTAATAGTCAAAGTAGGGGACGGCGAAGCATTTAATTATGCGTAACTCTTATCACATTTGCTGCTGTGTTCAGTGTGTTGTGACATCTCAATATCCTAACACTTCTTTATATTACAAACGAAAGGTCCTGCTCAAGCTCTATTAACCCTTTCCCACATACAGCAAATCTGCAGCAGACGACTTTGAAAATGTCTACTAATATATATGGAAAATCTCTTTAATTTTAAGTATAAGTACTGAAAAGGAGAAATTTCTCGTTTTGAGCAAATTCTCCTTTTGACACAATGTTTTCAAAAGTGGTCTTCTGCAGATGCGTCAAAATGCGTATATAGGTGGGAAACGGTTAACATTTTAAATTGTGTGGACATCAGGTATTTTCCACAGAAGATAAGAATATTTAAGGTAATTATTTTAACTCTCTTCAACGAGTTACGACCCACATACAACAAATCTGCAGCTGGCAACTTTAACTATCTAGCCAAAGAATTGAAAATCCATATAAATGCAAGCATAATAACGAAGTCTTATTGAATTGAAATGAAAACATTGTGGCAAAAGGAGAAAATGCAGATGTGTCAAATTGCGCCTGCAAGTTGGAAATTATTAAATCAAGTTATATTATTTTGTGTAGGCTTAAAAACATTTTGCAGCAAAAGCAGAAATTGTCACCATAAACAATTTTTCCTTTTGCTACAATGTTTTTCAGCTTGACTAGTGTACATTCATTTGAATGAATTTTCTAGATTTTTGACAAACTTTGACAGGTGCCTGTTGCAGATTAGTTCGTATTTGAGAAGAGGTTAAATCAAATTGAAATTTACGTTTTTTCTTATCTGATAATATTTTTAAAGTCGGCTGCTTTGAAAACAGTTGTTGAAAAATATGCAATATCAGGGAAATTGGATAAAAAATCGATACAGAGTGGAATTTATTGTGTAAATGGGAGAAATTGCTCAGTCATTTTATATTCTCCAGCAATGTTTTTTAAAAGTGTTTGCTCCTAAGCATAAACTGTTATCTATATCGATGAAAGAGTAAACCCAGAAGTTCATCGCAGTCTGAAAATGAGAGAAATTGCTTAGGGTAATTTTTATTTCTCATCATTGTTTTTTTAAAGTATAAAGGTTGTGAGAGTGTATCAGCGAAAGGGTTCACCACGTTAGAAAACATTAGGTTTGAAAGGGGAAATTGCTCATGATTAGCCATTTCTCCTTTTCCTAAATTTTTAACCCATTTTTCACATGTAGATGCTTTCTTATGCCTCTGCAGCAGAAGACTTTTGAAAACATAATGACAAAAGGAAAAATTGCTCATTATGGGCGAGTAATTTCTCATTTTTAACCCTTTCCCACATACAACAAATCTGCAGCAGACGACTTTAAAAACGTCAAAGCAAAAGCAATGAAAATCCCTTTAAATGAAAGAACAATAATTGAATAGAGTTAAAAACAAATTGGTGTTAAAAGGAGAAATTGCTCGTTTTGAGCAACAATTTCTTTTGTCGCCCTTGTTTTCATAAAGCTGTGTGCTGCAGAGGCTTCAGAAAGTGTCTATATGAGGGAAAGGGTTTCCTTATTTTTGTTTAGATGTTTTAAATTTGTCTGCTGCAGATTTGTCATATGGGAAAGGTTTAAGCTTGAGCCAATTTATCAAAATTTAAATTTCAACACTTTTTCAGTAATTTTTCATCAAATTTTCAAAAACAATCAACTTTTAAATAAGGTATCAAGTTATAAGTTCAGCACATACGCATTGCCTAATATTTACAAAGGATAACCTATATCCATTGATTCATCAAATTGTCGATCAATTGTGTCACCTGCCTTGCTCTTTCTTTGATTGACGCTTCTGTCGTTATTAGTATTGGAAATTGTCAAGGATTGTACCAGTGTATGAATATTGATTTGGGAAAGCATTGGAAATTGTATGGCAATGTATACTTCAGTAGGCTGTCATGTAGGATAGATTATTACAATTGCTTGTCAGTGAGCTATTGAGATATACCTGTACCTGGAATTTATTCTAATAAATTTGTTGTTTCATTGGAAAATTGATGACAATATCCACTTCTCTAGTGTGTGATAGGTCTTGCTGAGGGGCTTATTTAATACTCTTCGCCCTTTCTCACATACAGACGTTTTTTGACGCATCTGCAACATACTTTTTTTGAAAACATTATAGCGAAAGGAGAAATTGCTCATAATGAGAAATTTCTCCTTTTGTCTCAATTTTTTAAACCAGATTCATTAGTTTTACTTATCTTTATAAAGATTTTTCTTAATTTTGGCTAGATATTTTCAAAGTTGTCTGCTGCAGAATTGTTGTATTCAGGAATGTGTTTAAAAATCCGTATTTGATATTCAACCTTATGTTGTGGATACTCAGACTAGAGAATCATCACACTAAGAGTGTATGATTATTGATTCGGGAAAGTATTGGTAAAATTGATCAGGGTGTATACTTCAATAGTGTGTAAAGTATTACATGTATATATATATTAAGGAGATTAAAATGTGCCTTAAACTTGTTGCTTGATTTGCTATTTTATACTGCAATTCTTGTATGAATAATGATTGACAGAATCAGGTGATATTTCAATAAGTGTTTAAATTAAGGTATTACCAAATTTTATTTTATTTTTTAGGGTAATCTGCTCTGAAAACACTTACAGAATAGACAGTTTAATTATGCAAGGGATTAAATAGTATTGTTCAGAAATTGCTTGTTTTGAGTAATTTAATTCTCCATTTATGATAGTGTGTTGATCTGTATTAAAATCTAAAGACTTTACTGATATGAATTCCAGTGTATTGAAGTTTATATAATACTTAAAATGAAGGAACAAGTAACATGCAATAGGAATAAAAGCAAATTGAGTTCTAATATTTGATTTCACCAAAGTGCTTTGGGTGACAATGGTATATATCTGTTCAAATAATGTGTGAAAGGTAAGATTTTCATAAAATATTCTTATTTTATATTTACTACCGTATGAATTAGTTTATAAATCCATTTTGATGCATTTGCAGCGGACAACTTTTGAAAACATTTTTGCAAAAGAAGAAAGTGCTCACACGGAACAATTTCTGCTTTTCCCACAAATAGTTTACCTCTTGACAATCAATACATGTATATTTCCATTTATATATTTTTTTTCCAAATTTTTTCCTTAATATTCTGCTGCACATTAAAATTTTGTTGTATGTGGGAAAGGGTTAAACCCATTGTTTACAATAATCATGTGCTCTTAAAAAAAAGAGGAATATCAGCAAATTTAAAAGAATGATACGACCCGTCCTGCGAGAAAACCAACAGTATGGACTCTGCATAGTGTAATACCAGATCAGCCTGTGCAGTCTGTGTAGGCTAATCCGGGCCAACACATTCTGTCTTAGGGGGATAGATGTATAGAGTAATGATCCCTGAAACAGAAAATCTACAGGAGGCGAAAAGTGTCTGTCTGGGTATGCCTGTGTGGCAAGCTTAAAAAGCTGATCTGGGTCGATACTTTACGCAGAGTCCACAATGATGGTTTTCTCGGGGAACAGCTTATATCAATTATCTATGCAGGGTAAAAAAAATGTTAATTTCATATTTTCCTGAAGCAGGTGTGACCAATGTTGTCTGTATCAGGGAAAGGGCTAAAGGCTTAGTAAACCTCATGGCAACGTTACAAAACAGAGAATTAATTGTTCAAGTTATTTAACCCTTTCCCACATACAGAAGATTTACAGAAGATCTGCAGCAGTCGACTTTGAAAACATCTGATTAAAAATATGGTATGCCTCTATAGATGAATGTTTATAAATCATTGAATTGAGTTGAAAACATTGTGACAAAGGGAGAAATTGCTCATCCTGAGCAGCAATTTCTCCTTTTGCCATAATGTTTTAAAAAGGCATCTGTTGCAGAGGTGTTATATAGATGCTTTCTGACATCTCCCCAATAGGTGGAAATGAGCAATTTCTCCTTTATCCACAATGTTTTTTAAATTTATTAAATAGTAACACTTTCATTTAAAGAGAAGTTTTGAGAGTTTATTGCCTATATATCATTGTCATGCATTCTATTGCAGAATTGTTGTTTTGGGGAAAAGGTCAAAACAAAATCATGAGAAAACAACCTAACACAATTTAGAAAATGGAAGGAAAGTATTCATTCAGAGGGGAAAACATCCTTGATACAGACTGCTCTTTCAACCTCTGAAGTAGCCAACTTTATCCCTTTCCCACATACAACAAATCAGCAGCAGACGACTGAGTACATCTGGGCAAAATTATGGAAAATTTCTTAATTTTTGTAAAAAGTAGAAAACATTGTGACAATGGAGAAGTTGCTTATAATGAGCAATTTCATCTTTTGCCACAATGTTTTCAAAAGCCATCTGATGCAGAGGCGTCAGAAAGCGTCTGTATGTGGAAAGGGGTTAAACTGAATAAAAGAGAAGTTGGTTCGTAATAAAAATTGTTGTGCTCTGAGCTTACACTATCCATTTCTCTGATTGACAGTTACCGTGGTGACAAAGAGAGAGGACTTTACCATGGCGACGGGGAGGCGGACTTTGCAGGCGGGCATGAATACAAGGGACAGTTTGCCGACGGGTTCATGCACGGGAAAGGGTGCTACAAGTGGGCTGATGGAGTTATTTATGAGGTAAGGTATAACTAGGTGTGGTTAAGTTGATTGATTGTTTGGTGTTTTATGCTGATTTCAACACTTTTTCAGTTATTTCACGGCGTTTCCTTGGTAAGTAACAAGAACCGCTGGTCTATTTATTCTAACACCACCCAGTCAATTGTAATGTTAACCTCGCAACCCTGATCGCCAAGGAGGGCAACAATTTCTACCATTTTTGAAGTCTTTAGTATGACTCTGCAGGGGATCCAACCCGGGAACTCCTGCTCGAAGCGGACCCTCTACCACTTCACCAACAATCCAACAACGAGACACATTTTAACCCTTTCCAACAAAAAAAGGGTAAATCTTAAGAAAATTAATGATCTATTAATGAATATAATTGAAAAAAATGTTACAAAAGGAGATATTGCATATTATGACCAATTTCTCCTTTTGCCACAGGAATCTGCTGTGGTCGAGTGGTTAGCGTCGGGGATTTCGAAACCGGGTGTCCCGGGTTCGAGCCCCAGTCGCGGCAATTCGGTCATGGTGGAGTGCCCTTGGGCAAGGCACATTTTCTAGCCTAGTACTGGTTTGTTCACCCAGGGAACATGAATAATAAAATTTAAATGCGCGCTAAATGACCTTAGCTGTCGATGCGCCATAAAACAATATACATTCATTCATTCATTCCTTTTGCCACAATATTTTCAAAAGTCATCTGCTGCTGAGGCGTCTGAAAGCATATGTGTATTGGAAAGGGTCAAAACATCTTTTTTAATTGAACCAGCAATAGGAGCAATAACTCAAGATGAGCAATTACTCTTTAACAATAACTTTCAATTTCTGAGATTTTTCATATTTTTACCTGGATGTTTCTTTCAACTCCTTGATATGCCTTACTATTCAGACTTCCATATTTGAAAAAATAAGGGGGAAAGAAAAAATTGAGAAATGCGCAATTAAATATGGAGAATATTATTGGGATAAAGTAAGACAGATTTTTGGAAAAGGAAAAGGTGCATATAAGCTTTCAAGATAAGCAATTTCACCTTTTCCCACAGGGTTTCTACTACAGTACATGTTGAGGGCTTGGCGTGAAATGGTTGTTACTTAAATTGGTATTTTTTTACCAAGGTTAATCACCTCGCAATAAAGTCTTTATAAGCGTTAACTCATTTTACTTGGTAAACAATGGAAGATTAGGTGCCATTGCTCGTTCTTAGCAATGGCACCTAAATTTACATTGTTTACAAAGCGGTCAAAATTGCCCCTAAACCAGGGTTTTCAAAATAGGTTTTTATGTACAACCGTTTCACACCAAGCCCTCGATGTAGTGCCCAAACTAATTGCTTTTCCCACCATGTTATTCAATCTTTCATAAAGTTATACTTTCACTTGTTTTTATAATCTTTTTCTTCCTGCACGTATTTATGGACTTCGATTAGTATTCACCATAATATGTGTCTGATTGTTTAGTGTATAAATAATAAAACATGTATGCTAAATGTTTCATCCTTGACACTGAATTCCCTAAATAACTATTGTGAGAATACTTAATGAATGTAAACACAAATCATAGAACTTTGTTCTCGTTAAGGATCAATGTCTTCAAACAAAACAGTTATTGCTGTGATTTTGTTCCCTGTAGAATGTATCACTGAGATTCATAATTGGACACATTATTAGTTCATGGTCTCTTAATATTTACTGAATAAGGAGAGTTCTCGTCATAGTTTTACCTTTGTGCTTTAAATTTCTACCACTGCAGATTTGTTGCATACATGTGGGAAAGGGTTTAATTGATTGATAACATTGCAAGTGATATTTTATTCACTTTGCTTCAATGGTACAATCTCTTCCTTTTTTCAGTCTCAAAAGGCATTGTTCATGTAATTTTCACCTGCTATATGTTGCCTGTTAACAATGTCTTAACTTACAAACCTTAGTTATTTCCCACTTACAGATACTTTCTGATGCCTCTGCAGCAGATGTATTTTGAAAACATAGTGGCAAAAGGAGAAATTGATCATTTGATGCTTCAACATTTGCCATCATTCAATAATTTTGTTTTCATGTATAGAGATTTACCATAATTTTGCCTAGATGGTTTGAAAGTCATCTGTTTCAGATTTGTTGTATGTCGGGAAGGGTTTAAGTCGAATTCTGATGAACTTAATAAATATATCTGTATTTATTCAACAATTTACTGAAACTATGAATTAAACCAGAGATGCAAAGGGACATGATACATATATTCTTCAATCCTCCTTCGATCTTCAAACACTAGGTTATAGGTACATGTTACTGTTCATGTATTATTGTATCAAATTGTCTCTGCATGCAGGAAAGGGTTTAATGGTTATTCTGTATAGTCTGTGTGCTATGCACTAAGATAAACCAGACATTACAAAAATGATAATAATGGGGTGGGTGTAATAATTAAGCTAATATGTTAAAGTATATTATAGTACAGATTGTCTGCTGAGTTGAATCTATTTAATACACTGACAAATTGAAACTTCATGTATTAGCCTGTTAGGCTTATCTGAAAGGCAATCATTAATTTTGTGCACAATATATAACAAAGCAAAGGAAACAGGCTGTACTTAATTATTAATATGAAATCAGGAGGAACATTGTCAGAACTATTTTACACTGTTAGGTTTACATCCTGTGTACAGTCATACAGTCATAAATCATTTTTTCATAATTTGCCCTCATATGATATTTCAAGAAACATCAATTCTGCTTTGAATTATGTCAGGGGGAAAATTGAAAATATAACATTGAAATAAAATTGAAAACGGAGAATTTAAATTGCTTTGTTTATTTTGAGATTTTTTTTTTTTACGAGCAATATCTCCTTTTGGAACAATGTTTTCATAAATTGTCTGTCATCTGCTACAAAATTGTCAAAGGTTGTCTGTATTGGGTAAAAGGTTAATTAGAGAGAACTGCGTCTATGTTAATGGAAGATTGTCAGCCTATTATGAATAATAAAAGGACTAGATTTATAGATTGGTGGCAATGTCCTTAACCCTTTCCCTCATACGACAATTCTGCAGCAGACGACTTTGAACAGATTTTGTCAAAAATTAGAAAATCTCTAAAATTGAATTGATAACCTATGACTAAAAATGGAAAACATTGTGGCAAAAGGAGAAATTGCTCGTTTTGAGCAATTTGTTCTTTTGTCACTATGTTTTCAAAAAGACGTCTGCTGCAGAGGCGTCAGAAAGCGTCTATATGAGGGAAAGGGTTAAAACCCTATCCTACACACAACAAATATGCAGAAGACAATTTTGAAATAATCAAGGCAAAAACATAGAAAATCTATATAAATCGAGGTATAATTAGTGAACAAAAGTTGGAAACATAGTGGCAAAAAGTTGTCTGCTGCTGAGACATCCAAAAAGCTTCTGCATGTGGGAGAAGTTAAATGACAGTGTACAGCTTGTCTGTCTATAGCCTCAATATTATTGATAGACTTTGAAACTCAATGACCCCTCTGCATGAGAAGGAGGAACACATTCAACTTGAATATGCATTATAACTTAATTATAATATTATATTACCTCAATGTATAGAAGACATAAAGAGAATTTCTCAATCTGCAACATTGTTTTCAACTGTTTTCAATAACTTGTATTGTGGGAAAGGGCTAACTGTACAATGAAATACCAAAAATACGAGGGTTTAATTTTTGTGACATGTTTTACGGGACACCCAGTATACAGATTCTTTGATCCCCGGCTGGGTCATACCAAAGACTTTAAAAAAAAGTAGTAAATGCTACCCTCCTTGGCGTTGCAGGTTTAGCATTACAACCGACTGGCTGGTGTCAGGATAAATGGACCAGTAGTACTGGTAAATCACCTAGGAAACGCTGTGAAATTACTGAAAAATTGTTGAAAGTGGCGTAAGACACATTTAGACTTAAGCCTGTCTGTGCAACAAGGTACAATTTGGCATAACTTCACCCTTTCCCTCATACAACAAATTTGCAGCAAATGACTTTGAAAACAGTTTGTCAAAATTATGGCAACTATACAGGAACGAACAATTTTTGAATACAGTGGAAAAGATTGTTGCAAAAGGAGAAATTGCTCATCATGAGCAATTTCACCTTTTGCCACAATCTTTCCAAAAGCTGTCTGCTGCAGAAGAGTCAGAAAGCGTCTGTATGTGCGAAAGGGCACTACATGTAGGTTCAGATCACCATTTCCATCTGCTCTGACTTATAGATCAGAGTCTACACAATTTGACAAAAGCTCAGAGCTCTATAATAAGGGGCAATTTTCAAGTTCTAAATTCCTTATTTGACACTGAAACCCTTTGTTGTGGGTACTCAAAAGAATCGTCTTAATGAGATGATAATTTTGAGTACACACAACATAGGGTTTGGTTGAGTATTAAGAGAGATATTGTGGGGAAAAGACCAGTTTACTCTCCTTTATCTAGTCCTCTGAAAGCTTCTAACAATCCATCCTTGGTACCCAGGCTATTCATAAAATAGATGATACCCTGGGCAAATTGGCAAGCAAAACTTCGTAAAGCATGCACCACGATTTCCTCCGTAACTACACTGTAATTTTCGTATCGCATGAGGTTTATGTCATGCGGCCAATCAAGCGGCTGCATTTCACTTCATAAATTATTCATGATTTCGAGATTTTTACAGCCAATTTGCCCGGGGTATCATATATTTTATGAATAGCCTGGGTACCGAGGATGCTAACAATCGTATGCAAGTTGTATTTGAACAGTATAGCTCCTAACATGACTGATCAGGCTGATATGGATTAACACTGTTCTCAAAAGCCAACTTGTACGTTCCCTTTTCTCATGTAAGGGCTCATAATGCATTCTGGTGATTAACCCTTCCCACATACAACCGATCTGCAGCAGACAGCCTTGAAAACTTCTTGGAAAATTTGGAAAAAAATCTCTGTTCATGAAGAATAATAATTGAAAAACAATAACTGCTCATTATGAGTAATTTCCCTATTTGTCAAAATGATTATAACTCTTTCCCAAATACAACAAGTCTGCAGCACTGATGACTTTGAAATCATCTAGACAAAAACATGGACAAGCTCTATAAATGTTGATATAATTACTGAAAAGAGTTGAAAACATTGTGACAAAAGAAGAAATTGCTTGTCTTGAGCAATTTCTCCTTTTGTCATGATGTTTTCAAAAGTCATCTGTTGCAGCGGCATCAGAAAGCGTTTATATGAGGGAAAGAGTTTAATCAAGACTGATGACGTGATGAGACTGTTCCTTAGTATCAACCAGGGTTCATGATCCCCTTTCATTTAACCCTTTCCCTCATACGACAATTCTGCAGCAGACAACTTTGAACATATTTTGTCAAATAATAGAAAATCTCTATAATTGAATGGATAAAAATAGTAGTTCTTGCCTTTCATTGTTGGTGCTTAACCTTCTCCCACGTACGAAAAATCTGCAGCAGTCAACTTTGAAAACATCTGGTCAAAAATACGGGAAAACTTCTAAAATTGAAAGTGTAATTATTGACATGAGTTGAAACACTGGCAAAAGCAGAAATTGCACATCATGATTTCAAAAGCATTTGAAGGAAAGGGGTAGGTTGTAGGAAAAGATAATAATTATTACTGATATACTGGTACATAATTATATGATGTCAGGATATTAACTTAAAGACTGCCATGGTAATTAAGCTGGTATCACTGGTAATTTACCTATAGTGATTATATGCTGTTAAATAACCAAATTACTCTTAACCTTTTTCCACTTGTAGACACATTCTGATGCATCTGCAGCATTCTACATTTGAAAACATTGTGGTATAGGGAGAAATTGCTCATTATTGCTCTATTTAATAATTAAAGTTCCATTTATGGGGGATCGTTCAAATTTTGCCAGGATGTTATCAAAGTTACGTCTGCTGCAGATTTGTTGTATGTGGGATGAGGGTTAAGGATGGAATTACGCACCATTCAACAAAGAGATCATAAATGCCTGCATGTAACAAAACCAGAACTGATTCAAAAATCACTTGCCAATTCACTGATGATATCATAATTCAAGGATATGATACAATTAAATCAGTTGCCAAAGGGTAATTTCAAATTGAATACACTGATAATATCAGAATTCAAAGACGGATATTGATTTATATTGAAATAAGATTTGAATTCATTAACCCTTTCTCTGATACTGATGAAATTTATCGTAGATGACTTTTGAAAACATTGTGTGAAAAGGTGTAACAGTTCACTTTGACTAATATAATGTATGAATGATGAGGCCTAATTTTTCCTTTTCCTTCAATGTTTTCAACTTAACAAAAAGTCTTCATTCACATAATTATTATCTCTTTCTCATGCACAAAACATCTGCAGCAGACAACTTTGAAAACACATAAGCAAATTAAAAGTATGGAAAATGATTGATTGATTGGGGATTAAATGCTGTTTTCAATTTTTTTTTAGTCAATTATCACCACAGAGATTTTACCTTCTCATTTGTTTCCTGGTTTTTCTCACACCAGTATTCCACACAACATTCTTTCCAAGCAATGTTTTCAAAAGTCATCTGCTGCAGAGGCATCAGAAAGTATCTATATGTTGGAAAGGGTTAAGGAATTATTTTACAGAGCAACATGGCATTGTGAGCTTGGCTGCTGTAAAAGTAGGTTTAAGTTCTGCTTTGATAATACCAATTGTTAAAACACCATTAATTATGTATAGGAACTTGGCTGGTTTACCTGTGCTTGATCAATACTGAATCAGCGAATTTCTACACATGTTGAGAAATTAGGAAATTTGAAAATACAGAAATTTACTGGCGTGTGGCTATGATTCTTAGTCGCCTTATGGTCATTTCATGTAAATTTACTAATTTTCAACTTGATGATTTGGATTAAATCTCTCATAATTCTGTTAATTTCACGCTTGGCAGCCAATCACTGTTGAATATTCATCTGAAAGGAAACAAATTCCTCCTATTTCAATAATGTTTCCCGAATTCATCTAATTCAGAGGTATGAAATGGTAGATCTCCTCCAATTAACTTGAATTCGAGAAATTTCTCCTTTGCCGGAGTCTACCTATGTTTGCAGCTCTGTATAAAAATTATACCTCCATTTTCTTGTCAAACTGCAAAACAAATTTTGTTCAATGTACAATACTTTTAAAAAACTAATATCATATCAGTAAACAGTTATATAAGCATTCAATTTTTTTTTATTTGTCAGTTAAGAAAATCTACTACAGTGCATATCAGTCAAAACATCTGTCTAATATACATTTAATGTTTAAAACATTGAAAGCCGCGAATTAACTCTAAAACAGAGTGGAAAACTTTGATTGATAATGTTTGTGCAATTTTGCTTTTACCACCATGTTTTCAAAAGTCAACTTCTGATAATGTGTCTGTGGGATACAGTTCTTAACCCTTTCCCTCATACGACAATTCTGCAGCAGACGACTTCGAACGTATTTTGTCAAAACATAGAAAATCTCCATAATTGAATGGATAACCTATGACAAAAAGTGGAAAACATTGTGGCAAAAGGAGAAATTGCACGTTTTGTGCAATTTCTTCTTTTGTCACTATGTTTTCAAAAAGCCATCTGCTGCAGATGCGTCCAAAAGCGTTTATATGAGGGAAAGGGTTAACCCTTTCTCACATACAACAAATAAAGTTGAAAACATTGTAGCAAAATGGGATAATAATTATTTCTCTTTATACTAAATGTTTTCAAAGGTTGTCTGCTGAAGAGGTGTATTATAAGGAAAGTGTCTGTATGTAGGAAAGGGCTAATCATGGAATTTTTAATCATATTAATCCCTTTCCTGGTACTCCTTTTTAGCTCACCTGAGCAAAGGTAAGCTATTGTGATCACCCTGTGTCTGTTGTCTATACCTCGGCCCTTGTTGGTAGCAATTTCCTTGAATTACCTTTCATCCTATACTACGTGGGCCAATTTCATCAAAACTTTCAATGAAAAATTAGTAGACAAAATTATGAAGGGTCCAAATGATTAGATCTACAGAATAAATATTTGAAGGAAAGTTTCAGGTCAGACTAAGTTATATTGAATAACAATTAAAATATAAAACTAGACCATTCAGAATTCTTCTTTGTGTTGTCTTAACCCTTTCCCTCATATAGACGCTTTCTGACGCCTCTGCAGCATACAGCTTTTTGAAAACAAAGTGACAAAAGAAGAAATTGCACAAAACGTGCAATTTCTCCTTTTGCCACAATGTTTTCCACTTTTTGTCATAGGTTATCCATTCAATTATGGAGATTTTCTATATTTTGACAAAATACATTCAAAGTCGTCTGCTGCAGAATTGCCGTATGAGGGCAAAATTAATGATATTTTATTCAGATCAGCTTATTCAGTGTACATTAACCATGTCCCACATACAACAAATCTGCAGCTTTGAAAACATCTAGACAAAAATTTGAAAACCCCTTTAAATCAAAGTTTGATTATTGGATAGAACTGAAAACATTTTGTCACAATGTTTTCAAAAGTCATCTGCTGTAGAGATGTCAAAAATGGTCTGTATATGGGAAAGGGTTAAGTCATCATTATTATCCAGCTGCTTCTTGAATTATTGAGTATATAACCCTTTCCCACTTTCAAAGAATTTTCAGCACATGACATGCAAAATTATAATAATTAGCAATAACATTAAAGAAATATTTCCATAAATAATTAAATGTATAAAACCTGAATAGAGTTGAAAAAATTGATCATCAAAGCGAAAAATATGGAAAAAGGCTTAAAAGCGTCATCATTTTGATAATATTTTCTCTTTTGCCACATTATGTTTTCAAAAGTTGTCTGTCACAGCTAGATGCATCAAAATGTGTGTTGCATGTTGGAAAGGGGGACCTTGCTGTCAACTGTTTTTAACCCTTTCCCACATACAACAAATCTGCAGCAGAAACAACTTTGAAAACATCTACTCTAGATATGGGAAAAAATTCTAGAAATGAAGGTATCATTATTGAAATAGTCTGTTGAAAACATTTTGAGCAATTTCTCCTTTTGTCAGAATGTTTTCAAAAGTCGTCTGCAACAGAGGCGTCAAAATGCGGGAAAAGGGTTAAAAAAACATTGGAGGAAAATGGAGAAATTGATGAAAAAGACACAGCAATTGTTTTCCTACAATGTTTTCCAACTCTGTATCAGAGAATTATACTTTTAATTCTAAATGTTATGTACAATTGAATGTTTGCTTCCGTTGTTTTCAAATCAGACAACTTTAAATATTGTATTAGGTTAACAATTGATAACACAATACTTTTATTGATTTGATTTCTTGTTTTGTATTTTCAGGGAGACTTTTTGAGGAATCAAATCACAGGCAGAGGCATTTATCAGTGGCCAGATGGGAGGTAAGTTGATTTCTGTATGAAACTTAACCCTTTCCCATGTACAACACATCTGCAGTAGACGACTTTCAAAATGAATCTGCAAGGGGGAATGGATTAAGATTCTTGTGAGACTAATGTGTTTGCACAGGTCTTCTGCTGTAGATTCATCAAAATGCCTCTGGAAGGGTAAATGGGTTAATTTAAGCCAACAGTGAAGAATCTTGTGAAACTTGCGCTTGCACCAGCTGCATCCAGCTCACCAGAGCCAGTACATTGCTCCTAGATGCTACAGCAGAGCCCGGGTAGCGACACAGGATGTCAAATCAGGGGTTGTGAATTCGAATCTCACCTCGGCCAACATTCTTTCCGCCGTTTGACAAAAGTCACTGCGACAAGCATCATTCGTCTTTCACCAATGGACTAACGGTCTACATGTAAAAGCAGCCAGTTGCTTGGAAAGCGTGTTGTGTAGAGTACTGGTGTGAGAAAACCAGAAAACATATGATCGAGTAGGTAAACTGATCACCGTGATATGATGTTAAACCCCAATCAATCTTAGATGGTACAAAACTCAATTTTGTCGGGAGAGGCTCAATTATTTTAGTTTTTTGTCCAATTCCCACATACAACAAATCAGCAGCAGACATCTTTAAAAACATGTAGGCAAATATAGGTCACAATACACCAAATAAATTCCTTCTTTGTTTACATGTAAATCAACCAGCTTCAACCCTCGTTTGTCACATTTTCTAAGCGTTTCCCATGTAGAACACCATATATCATTGAAAAGAGATACTTCTTACCTTTAAAATAATCCATAGAAAATGTGGGGTCATGTATTATGCAAGAAAGAACTCGCTCTGTGAAGATGGGGACCATCCTTTTTACCACAATCCAGCTAGGCTGAAAATGGGTTTACCCATACTCTACTTTCACTTTCACACAAGGTCAACATACCTAAAATGATCAAATCAAACAGTTCCAGTTCATCCTCTACATATTTACAAAGAATTTACACCCATTGTCACATATCCAATGCAGTCTGGGCCAGATGTACAACCATTTCTAGGCAAACAAAGTTTTGTTTACGCACTACTTGGCTGTAGATCAAAGGGGCCCGCGGATGTATTTAGCGTAATTTGACCTATAGGGAAAATATCTATAAAATTTAAGTATAAATATTTTTGCCCTTTATAAGAGAGATATATATTTCACATTATTTACAATGTTTTTTTCAAAGTTGTTTACTGCAGGTTTGTTGTACGTGGGAAAGGGTAATTATTCTATGATCCAAATTGTTCCCTTTCCCTGATAAATGTATTGATGCCTCTTCATGCTTCTTAGCCTTTTTAAAAAAGAAAAACCATTGCTATTAAAAGAGAAATTACTCAAAACAATCTGTTACTCAATTTCTCACAATATTTTTAACTCTGTATCAAAAGCATACTACTGTGTTTCAAAGTATTATGATTTTCACTTGAAAATGTTCAAAGAAGACGACTCTTAACCCTTTCCCAGCATAAGATGCATTTTAACACATCTGCAGCAGACATCATTTAGAATTTCTCATAATGAGCAATATCTCCTTTTGTGATCTGCTGCAATTGTATGGTTTGACGGAAAAAGTTAACTCTTTCTCACAAACTAATCTGTAACAGACAACTGAAACATCTTATCAAAAATGTGAGAAATCTCCATTATTTAATAGAGTTGATAATATTGTGGCAAATGGTGAATTGCTCATTATTAGCAATTTCACCTCTGCCACAATGTTTTCAAAAGTCGCCTGCTACAGAGGCATCTAAAAGCATCCATAAGTGTGAAAGGATTAAGCATTTGTACCAGGTAAATGATTCTAGTTATATATATAGCATTTCACTTCTAGAGCAAATGTAGGCAGAGGTACATGTAATATTTTATAATCAAAGAAAATCTGAATTTTAAATTTTTGTGAAAACTTGGGTCCTACATTTCACAACTGCACTCTTTGTAGGTGACAATAGGCTTCGACAATGACAACGGTCGGTTTATCCCTTTTTCAGTAAGAGACACATTTTAACACTTATGCAGCAGATCTGATGCTTTTTTAAAACACTGTCGCAAAAGGAGAAATTGCACATAATGAGCCTTTTGCCTTAATGTTTTCAAAAGACGTCTGCTGCACAGAGGCATAAAAATTAGTTCCCTTTCCCTCATAAAGAAGCATTTGACACGTCTGCAGCAGAGGACTTTTCAAAACATTGAGGCAAAAGGACAAAAATTGCTCATAATGAGCAATTTTTCTGTTTGCTACATTGTTTTCAACTTTTTTCAATTATTAAACATTCATTTACAGAGATTTTTCATATTTAAGCTGAGATGCTTTCAAAGTCGTCTGCTGCAGATTTGTTTTATGTCGGAAAGGGTTAAAGTTATATCATTTCATTTGTTTCTCTCCTAATCCATATTTAATATGGGCCCTATTTGTCTGATATGGCACAATTTGATCCCAAAAGGAGGTTTCAATTTGAGCAATAAACTTGTTATAACCTTTGAAATTGGAACTTGACTACATGTAATGAAATTTACTGGTTTTTAATGGAACATTTATGTACCTCTAGCTAAAATTGGTGAACTATTACCCAGGGAGAGGAAGGGCTTGGGGTCTTACTGAAGTATACACATATTAAATTTATCTGAATAATGATCAACCTGATTTTGTTTAAGTTTTTCCAAAAATTAACAGCTGTTACACATTATTCCGCAGAGATTTTCAAAGCAGACAATTCTAAGGTGTCTTTTTTGTATCTGAAGTATAGGATTTATGATAGAATTAAGTGCATTTCCATAGAAATGTTGTGATGATACGTGCATGAAAGCGGAATTAGTCTTGGAGTTATGAATAGCGTCTGTCTCTCTCTCTTCTAGATCAATATCAATCTAACATCAATAAAGCTTTACTTGGACTGCCCTCATAATACCTCCAAATTGTTTGAGCTTAAGTAAGAGAATCATTTCATTATCTGAAATCTTTCTCTCACCTCCAGACCATATTATTATTGAGGGTTCTCAAAATATCGTGTCAGTTAGACAATCTTTTAAGTACGACAACATAGGTTTTTTTTAGGGTGAGAGACCAGTTTAAATCTACTGTATTAGCCTCAGTCATTATTATGATCAAATCAGTTTAACCCTTTCCCATCTGCATTTTGACGCATATGCAGCAGACGACTTTTTTAAGTCATAATTAGCAATTTCTCCTTTTGCCACATTGTTTTCAACTCTACTCAATCATTCTACTTTCATTTACGGAGAATTTCTTTAACCCTTTCCCTCATATAGACGCTTTCTGACGCCTCTGCAGCAGTCACCTTTTTGAAAACATAGTAACAAAAGAAGAAATTGCCCAAAACGAGCAATTTCTCCTTTTTCCACAATGTTTTCCACTTTTAGTCATAGGTTATCCATTCAATTATAGAGATTTTCTATTTTGTAACAAAATATGTTCAAAGTTGTCTGCTGCAGAATATGAGGGAAAGGGTTAACTGTTGTCAGATATTTTCAAACTTGTCTGCTGTAGTTATCACTGTATGAGTGAAAGGCCTGATTACATGCAAATTGCATACATTAATGCAGTACAATTCTCTAGACAGCATCAAGCTTTTCCAACATGCAGACATATTTTGACACATCAACAGCAGACGATTGATTTTTAGCTCATCTGTTTTTCGTAGAAAGCAAGTCGGGCTATTGTGATACCCTTGGCGCTGTAGTCGTCATCATCATTGTGTGCATTGTCACGGAACTTTAACCATACCTCAAAACTAAGAAATTGTTCAACATTTTCAAATGAAACTTGGTGCACATTCTCCTAGTAACGATTCGCATGTCTTTACCCAGTCGCATAACTCTGGCTTTAATAATTATTCAGTAATGCACTTTTTTTGAAAAGATTCATCTCACAGTGAAGATTCTTTTGAGTACCCACAACATAGGTTTATGAGGTCAATTAAGGATCCAAGAACATGATAAAACCCCTTATCTAGGGCTATGTGAGCAAATTCTCCTTTTTATTTTTATCTCATCTGTTTTTCAAAGCAAAAGTCGGGCTATTGCGCTACCCTTGGCATCGTCATCTTAGAAAAAACAGACACATGTTGGTGTTTGTTCCGCGGTGCTCTTGTTGTGATTATGTTTTCAATTCTTTCTATTATTTAATAAACAAAATACTGTTATTACCATTGACCTGATACAGCATAATTGCCTTGTTTTGGGGGGAAAAAACCCACCTAGAACATTGGAAAAGTAGAAAGTATAATATGGAAATAGAAATTACTTTGTTTGAATTTTTCTTTTCCAAAAATATTTCTAGAAGTTGTTTGTAACAAAAGTGTCTGAAAGTCAAAAGCTTCATTTCAAGAACTCACTGTAAAACAATTTAAATCTGTGTGAACATTATTTTGCAAATTTCATTCGAATTTCACTTTTTAGCTTGACTATTCGAAGAATAAGGGGAGCTATTGTAGTCACCCCGGCGTCGGCCTTGGTTAAAGTTTTTGTGCAATCTAGCATTTACCCTTATAACTTACATACACCTAGGCCAATGATCTTCAAACTTGGTATGGACATACTTCAAATCAAAGTTGGTGTTGCCTACACAGTTTGGAGTCAGTAGGTCAAAGGTCAAGGTCACTGTAACTTTCTATATAGAAACATCTCATGGTTAAAGTTTTTGTGCAAGCTAGCATTTACCCTTATAACTAACATACACCTAGGCCTATGGTATTTAAACTTGTATGGATATTCTTCATAGCAAGTTGGTGATGCCTATAAACTTTTGAGTCAGTAGGTCAAAGGTCAAGGTCACTGTGACCTTCTATATGGAACAGTTCATGGTTAAAGTTTTTGTGCAAGCTAGCATTTACCCTTATAACTAACATACACCTAGGCCTATGGTATTTAAACTTGTATGGATATTCTTCATAGCAAGTTGGTGATGCCTATAAACTTTTGAGTCAGTAGGTCAAAGGTCAAGGTCACTGTGACCTTCTATATGGAACAGTTCATGGTTAAAGTTTTCGTGCAATCTAGCATTTACCCTTATAACTAACATACACTTAGGCCTGTGATCTTCAAGTTGGTTTTGCCTAGAGAGTTTGGAGTTACTAGGTCAAAGGTCAAGGTCACTGTGACCTTTCTGTAAAGAAACAGTTAATAGTTAAAGTTTTTGTGAACGCTAGCATTTACCCTTATACATTACATAAGCCTAGGCCTATGATCTTCAAACTTGGTATGGCCATACATCATAGCAAGTTGGTGATGCATAGAGAGTTTGGAGTCAATAGGTCAAAGGTCAAGTTCACTGTGACCTTCAATACAGGAACATTCCTTGCTTTAAAACTACTGATTGCTTAGGCCTATGACCCTGAAACTTAGCTTGGGTAATGGTCATGATCAGCACTTGACTCAAACAGGTCATGGGATCATAAGGTCAAGGGTCAAGGTCACTTTGAACTTGAACGAAAAAACACAATTTTTGGCAATAACTTTGAACTAGTTGCATATGGTGCAAATTGTTGCCCTATGGTTAAAGGATTGCGTGCAACTACATTAAGAGTCCATATCTTAGTAACTACTTGATGCATTCCATTGAAACGTTATACAACCCTTCCCAACCATCACACCTATGAAAATAATCGAGTTAAATAACTTATCCTGCATATAATGCAAATTATCACCCTTTAAGACATTGTGGCCTCTTGCTTACTAAATGTTTTCAAAGATGTGTGCTGTAGATTATTTGTATGTGGGAAAGGTTTAATATGAGTTATTTAACTATTTACCTGATACAATACTTATACACTTTTCTGCATTTACAGTTCATATGACGGAGAAGTTGTGTGTGGTAAAAGACACGGAAAAGGAAGTTTTAAATGTCGGGAAAACACAATGGCGTACGATGGAGACTGGGCCATGGGGAAAAGACATGGAAAAGTAAGATTTGTTATGATTTCAGATTGAAGAAAACATTGTAGGAAAATAAGAATTTGCTCATTAGTTATTATCCCCTCGGCTAACGAAGTTTGCGATGGGGATATAGTAATGGGACTGTCTGTTTGTTTGTTTGTTCGTCCGAGCGTAACAACCTTATGACCACTATACACTGAACATCCTTTGACCGATCTTAACCAAACTTGGTATACAGTTAGTATATGGCAAGGTCTAGAAGCCTATTTAGGTCATAGGTTAAAGGTTAAGGTCAAAATTGGACTTTGAATACCGAGGGGATGCATCCGCTTTGCGGTGCCCTTGTTTATTCTTTTCCCATAATGTTTTCAGATGTCCTTCTTTAAAAAACCATTAGAAATCAATTATTCTGAGAAAACCGTTCCCATCATATGAGTGTCTTTGGTACAAATTTGTTTAGAATACAATTTTGTAAATGGTGAAAATACTCAACTCAAGCCATTTTAGGTTTTGAAAGCGGATGATGTTTTAAGTTACTTTGTCTGCTTTAAAACATTTGGGGAAGACATTTTGAAGTATATTGTTGAAAGAGCTATTTCTTTATTTATCATAAATACTTAGCTATAAGGAGCTCTTGATTATGAGACACACACCTGTCTTTGAGGTCACAAATCTACGTTTTTATGTGTGACTCGCCTATAAGATTCACTCAGCTTTTTTCAAGCCACAAACCCATGATAAACAGCCAGATATAACATTTAGTCATCACACTTTGTATGAAGAATAACAAACAGTATTTAATTAAATGCACAGCTCTCCATTCATTGCCATTTAAATGGCGAACATAATATACGTCAAAAAATAAATTAAAAAAAAAACCAGTACGAAAATCAAGTACTGGATGTTTATTTCATACTATAAAATTCCTTAATTTGACCTGTGCCACATATCTTTTGTATCAGGAAAAGGGTAAACAATTTATTTTCTATTTCAGGGTAAGATGGATTATGACAGTGAAGGAAAATCATTCTATGAAGGAGATTGGGTGAACAACGTACGCCATGGGTGGGGAACGCGACAGTACCCGAGCAATAACGTGTACCAGGGGATGTGGTTTAACAACGTGCGACATGGTGAAGGGACCATGAAATGGATGGATAGAGATCAGATATACACTGGACAGTGGGAAAACGGTATTCAGGTAAGTTCTTGTCTAAAGCAATATCTTCATTTTCGGTCGCACTATATTGGCAGGATGACATATAGGGATCACTTGTCTGTCATCTGTCTGTCATAGTTGCACTGACTGTCCTATTGGAAGCTGACACTTGTATTCATTCAAGCAATCCTGTTTATGTATTTATGGATATGCACAGTCTAATCAGGATCTGCACTATTTGCTATCAATTCAATGTATCCATAAAGAAACTGTTTGTATTGAGTCAAAACACTGATCAGACTGTAGGAATGCTTTGAGTAGATCTTTACAAAGTAAACATGTTGGAAGACCCATGTTCCTTCAACATAAGTTATAAAAGAAATGTTGACTTGGCTTTTAAGGGGACCACCTCGGTTGTATTCTGGTAAAGTGTCTGCCTGGAATGCAGGAAGCCGAAGGTTTGATTCCCTGCCAGGTCATACCAAAAACTTTAAAAATGGTACTAATGGTTTTCCCTCAGGATTACTGAGTTAGCATTATGATTGACTTGCTGCTGTCAGGATAAATAGACCAGTAGTACTGGTAACTCACCTATTAAATGTAGTGATAAAACAGAACAGTTTTTAACAGACTAAAACACCACACAAAACAAACACTTTAGGGTATTCAAGTTAGCGACCGTCGAAACCGAAGATAAAGTGTTTAACCCTGGGAACATTGTTGTACAAACTCTGTGAGCTATCATAATTCTTTACATTACAGCATGGTATAGGTCAGCACATCTGGTTGTTACGTCGTGTCCGAGGATCCCAATACCCACTTCGTAATATGTATGATGGAGATTTTGTGAATGGACTCCGACACGGATTTGGCTCCTTTTACTACGCTAATGGTGCAAAATACGAAGGGGGCTGGAAAAACAACATGAAACATGGAAAGGTAACGGAATGCCTTCACTTTTATTAACCATTACCCGCATACAGATACATTTTTCACACTTCTGTAGCAGACAACTTTTGCTACCGTATTTTTGGCTGTATTGAATAATTATACCTTCATTAAATGCTGAGATTTTGATGTTTTCAAAGTTGAAATTTGTCGTTCTGGGGCCTCTTTAAACAACCAAATTAATGTGAATAATAGATAACAGTCCTCAAGGTCATAAATATTGTTTTGTATATATTTTCATAAAGGCCTTATCCCTTTCCCTCATATGACAATTCTGCAGCAGACGACTTTGAACATGTTTTGTCAAAAAGTAGAAAATCTGGATAACCTATGACTAAAAGTGGAAAACATTGTTGCAAAAGGAGGAATTGCTAGTTTTGAGCAATTTCTTCTTTTGTCACTATGTTTTCAAAAAGCCGTCTGCTGCAGAGGCGTCAGAAAGCGTCTATATGAAGGAAAGGGGGGCAGAAACGTCATTAAAAGAGTGGAATAGAAATGTTGTTATATATTTTATATTCCCTGAGGGATAAATATAGGATCTGACATGAGTTGTCATTTCATATAAAGTTTTATTAAACGAGTTCAAGCGAGCCTGAGAATATATTATCAGGTAAATGGTTAGACATATGTTGATTACAAATCATGATGATTTTAATAGATTTAAAATCTCACCATTTAATCCATTTCTTAACCCTTTTGCACATTCAACAAATCTGCAGCAGACGACTTTGAAAGATATATCAAAAATATGGAAACTCTCTACAAATGGAAGAAAAATCATTGAATAAAAGGGGAAAACATTGTGGCAAAATGAGAAATTGCTCATTAATAGCAATTTCTCATTTTTAAAAGTCGTCTGCTGCAGGAAAACTTCATGAAGACAGTGTTGGAAAAGAATAAAACTGCCTGTCTCAAGATTTTTTTTTACTTTTTTCCCACTATGATTTAAAATGAAGTCTGCTGCATCAGGTAGCAGATATGGTTTGTATCAGTTCTCATGATGAGCAATTTCCTCTTTTGCCACATTGTTTTTAACTCAATTCAATAATTATACTTTCATTTATAGGTATTTTCCACATATTTAGAAAGGATTTTATCAAAGTTGTCTGCTGCAGATTTGTTGTATGTGGGAAAAGGTTAACTGTTTCCTGATATGGCATTTGGAGAGTCGTCTGCATTATAATCATCTTAAAAAAGTATGTAACATGGGAAAGCCTGTGTTCAACAGTTTGCTGTAACACTGAGTTTAAAACATTGTTTGAAAAGAAAAAAATGCATGTTTCTTTTTCCCACTTCATTTTCAAAAGTAGTCTGCTGCAAAAGGTAGCAGATATGGTCTGTATATATCCGTAAAAGGGTAAACCGGATGAATGGTGTCTATCGGCTACCCCATTTATAGAAGATCAATACTCTTTAAAAATAACATCATGGAAAAGTGCCAAATACATGTAATGAAACCCTTCTTTGGATAGACTGTCTTTAATCCATTCCCTCATACTGACAACTGTTGACATCCCTTCAATGAAAACAAACAAAATTAAACATAGAAAAGGTGTTATTGAGGGAAACAAGCATATGCTAAAATTTCCCCACTGTTTAAAATTCTGTATTAATAATTCAATTCCATATTTTAATTAAGACATAATGTTTTTTATCATCAGATAATTTAAAATGGATGACTATCAAATATATATTAATTAACCTTTTCCCATTTGCAGACACATTTCCTTGATACAGACAACTTATTGTGCCTTTTGCAGCAGTTGATAACCTTAGAAAATGAGAAATTGCTTAAATTGAGCAATAACTCCTTCATAATAATATTCTGAACTGAGTGTCATAATTAAAATGTCCTATTTTCCATTAAATACAGTCCAACCTGTGTTTAAAGACCACTTATGGGAAGAGAATAATCTGCATGGTCTTTGTTCACAGATGGTCTTTATTTGCAGGGTCATTCATGCAGAAAATGAGTAAATTGGGAAATTAAAAGTGTGGTTGCTATAGACAGGGAATCACTATACAAATGTTGTCTTTAGCACAGGTTTGACTGTAATTTTTTTTTCCTTAGACGTTTTAAAGTTCAACAAAAATATTGTATCAGGTGAATAGATGTATGCTTGTTTCTTTTCAGGGTAAATTCACGTTTAAGAATGGCAGAATCTATGAAGGAATGTTTGAGCGAGATCACATTGTGGAATACCCAGAATTCACGATTGACGGAACAGCTTCCCCTGACATGTCTAACATAAGGACACGCACACCCTTGCCAATGGGTAAGTACAATGTTATAGAAGCCTAGCTAAAGGGGAGTTAATAAAATATCTGCCCCATGACATCTGATTATATCCGATTTTGTGGGTACTGAATGGAATTGTCTGATAAAGGAGATTCTTTTGAGTACCCACAACATAGTGTTTAGAGGTACTACAACCGTAACTCTTTCCTACATATGGGCACTTTCTGATGTTGCTGCAGCAGATGACTTTCGAAAACATTGTGACTAAAGCAAAAATTGCTCAAAACGAGCAATTTCTCCTTTTGCAACAATGTTTTCAACTCTATTTAATGATTTAACACTTATTTATTGAGGTTTTTCACATTTTTTAGCAATACGTCTTCGAAGTTGTCTGCTGCAGATTTACTGTATGTCGGAATGGGATATCTAGAGTTCTGTTTTCCCTAGCAAATTCAAAAGAGCCATGATCTTAGCTGAAACTAAAGTCACTGTGACAAGCTTCATTCATCTTCTACCAATGGGCTAACAGCCAAAGTGGGAAAGCAGCCAGATGCTTTGAAAGTATATTGTGTGGAGAAAGCTTAGGGAAATACATGAGTGGGTTAACTGGCTGCTGTGATATGACTGTTTTTTTTTGAAAACAGCATTAAACCCATATCAATCAATCAATAAATCTAATTTGGAAAGATTGCATGCACTGTTAAACCAAGTGGGAAAAGGGTTAAACCAAAATTGATGTACCTATTTTTTTCTGTTTCAGACAATGTATCAGTACACAGTAATGAGAGTAGGAATACAATTAGTCCAAGTTTCCAGTTAGACCTGGACTATTTATTGAACGAGTTCACTGAGGCTGACAGGGACGATGAGGCCAGCCAAGTATTATATGTTATTACACGACATATATCCAGCCTTCGAAGAATATACAGGTATAAAAACTAGTTTTACCCTCTCCCATATACAACAAATCTACAGAAGTCCTATTTTTCAAAATATAGAAAAGCTTTGTAAATGAAATAATAACTATTGAATTTAGTTGAAAACATTATATGTATAGGGAAAAGGAGCAATTGCTCAGCACTAAGAATTTGTCCTTGTGCCACAGTGCTTTCAAAAGTTGTCTGCTGTAGATGCTTCTACATATTAAAAGGTTATAAACTGCTTAACTGATTTGAAATTCTATCAGGGTTGCTTGTTTTTAAAACATCAGAGGAAAATGTTTTAGCAAGAAACTGAATAATAACGAGTGATTTCCCGTATGTTTGAAAGGACTCGGTATTGATAAGATTTAAGTAACAACTAAAGATCAATACAGAAGAACATGTGCTAAAGACCACCCTACTTTTAGTTTCCCAAAAACTCATTTTCTGTATTTATGAATGACCCTGCAATAACAGACCACCTGTGAACAAAGACCAGATTGTTCACTTCCCAATTGGTGGTCTCTAAACACAGGTTTGATAGTTTTTTCATACTTTGATTTTCTGTTGACAGTTACTACAGTTCACTGGGTCACGATGAAAGCCCGGATAACACATTTGTCATGAACAAGATGCAATTCTGGAGGTTCATGAAGGACACAAGACTTCATCATAAAGAAAAGACACTCATGGACATGGACAGAATGCTCGGTATGGCCCTATTAACCTGTTCTTTGACATTAACCCTTTCCCACATAAGACAATTCTGCAGCAGACGACTTTGAACATATTTTGTTACAAAATAGAAAATCTCTATAATTGAATGGATGACCTACGACTAAAGGTGGAAAACATTGTGGCAAAAGGAGAAATTTCTCATTATGAGCAATTTCTCCTTTTTCAACTATGTTTTCACTTGCAGTCTGCACGAAGAACAAACACTCCTAGATAGGGATTGAATACTTGGTTTGGATGTCTTCACTCAGAGGAGCAGTAAGAATTAGACCATTTGAATTATTCAGCCTTCAATCTTTTACCCGGTATTTTGGTCATCTGGTTTGAAATAATCTGAGGACATAATTGTATCATTTGTTGTCTGTTATTTACCAAGAATAAAGTAAAAATTGCTCATTTTGAGTCAGTAGAGCCCTTTCTCCTTTTCTCAATATGCACTATGCATTAACCCTTTCCCACATACAACAAATCTCAGCAGATGACTTTGGAAACATTTAGACAAATAAAATGTAAAATTGAGCAATGAGCAATTTCTCCTAGTGTTTTGAAAGTTATCTGCTGCATATGTCTAAACATGTCTGCAGGTTGGAAAGGGCTTAAATCTTTATTTCTCCCTTTAAACCCTATGTTTTTGGTACTCAAAAGTGAGTGTCAGTGTGTTGGGTTTAAAAGAGAGATTACTGTATTACATGTATTGTGGAGGATATTTACTAATCAACTAGAATTACTCTTTGTGAAGGTAATATGAAATCTGAATGTTCAATTACTCTATTTGTATGCAATAAGAAATCTGAATTTTCAATATCTCTTTTTGTAGGCAATAAGAAATCTGAATTTTAAATTAATATATTTGTACTCTTTGTAGGCAATAAGAAATCAAACAGAGACCTACACAGTCCTTATGAAAGGATACTTCAGAGACAGTTTATAAACAATCTAATTGTTTTAGCGTTCAATCTATATAAGAAAGATCATCCGTAAGTACTTCATTAGGTCACCTGGGTACAAAGTGCTGGTTGAGCTATTGTGATCACTCAAGATCCAGCAACCATCCTTTTCTTTATTTGTATGTAGTTAAATGTTAAAATGAACTTCCTGATTATAGAATAATTGGTCACAAATAATCCTCAGGTGATCCTGTACCAGCATTGTTCAATTTATTCAAATGCAATCATGAAAACTTGGTAGCCACCAGGGTGCCTGGCTCTTTTTCAAACTATACCAATCCTTTGAAAATGTATGTGGTGAAAGCCTTGAAACATATTGAAGTTCTTTTAAATCAGGTGAGCAAGATAGAATCATCATGGTCCTCTTGTTAAATATTTGCTTTTGAGAAATAACTGGGTTAATATTGTGTTAAAACAGGTCATTTACAGAGTTATGGTTTTCACTGTTTATTTTGTCTTACACCCATTTCTACATGTTGTATGTAAAGAAAGGAATGAAATGGAAAAATAAAAGAACTGTAAGATAGAGATTGGTGTTCACCTCATCAAAAACATATGAGCCGTCCCGCGAGAAAACCAACATTGTGGACTCACCATGAAGTATCGTCCCGGATCAGCTTAAGCATGCCACGCAGAATAGCACAGGATAGTCTAAGCATGCTACCCGGTTAGACACTTTTTGCCTCCTGTGGATTTTCTGTTTCAGGAATCATTACTCTATATATACCTCTATCCCCCTGAGATGGAATGTGTTGGCCCGGATCAGTCTGCTCGGACTGCGCAGGCTGATCTGGGTCGATACATGACGCAGAGGCCATAATGTTGGTTTTCTCGCGGGACGGCTCATATCTCAATCTAACATGGAGACAAACGATTATCTCCTGTATCACAGGATTGAAGAGCGTTTGAGTCTTCTTCAGTTGTCTGTATAGGGTAAAGGGTTATTAAATCTAATAATTTACCTGATAATTACAATATTTTATGCATCAGGCTGGAACATCTTCTTATCTAAATGATTGTGTCAAAGTTGCCTGCTTCTAAGTTATCTGTAATAATTACTTAAGTTTGAAATAACTTTCTTTCTTGTTTACAGAGGCACAACTCCCAAACTTGCATGGTGTATGTCTAGATTGATCTCGGACCATATACTTCGATTTGCTTGTAATGTACAAGGTAAGTCAATGTTAAACCAGCCTGTCCATTGGTATAGGTACACATTGGCATTCTTATCATTGTAGGTTCAGATCAGCCTGTACATTTGCTTTGTCTTATTAGAATTTATGCATGATGACTGATTTTTCTATCAAGTTATATGTGAATAGTGTATATCTTGATCATAATGCACCAGCTAATCTTGATCTATACTGTTCACAAAAGCTTACTTGTACCATTACACTCATATTTAGTTTTTGTGCATTCAACCTTGATAGGGTGATGCTAAGGAATCACTTCTTGATCGTCTGTCAATCCATCTATCTATCTGTCCATCTGTTAGCCTTTTACTTATTTGGTAAATTTATGTACTGGTAATTGGCATGTGTCACATGTGCGTTAAGTATTGCTCTGTGAGGTATTGTGTCAAAGATATAGCCTTGAACTTGAATTATAACCAATTCTACTTGAAAAGTAAAATCGACATGAATTTGGAAAAGAAACGCCTACTCTTTCAGTTTTGAGATCATTAAAATTAAAGAGCTTTGATTTTATTTTGTGCCTTTTATCTTATGAGTGCTTTCACATTTGCACAAAATATGTATTACTCCTATGTAAAAAATAGTAAAGATTATATTTTTTTGTTTCATTAGACATTTTCAATAGACATCAACATGGTGAATTGACCTTGAGCAAGTTACATTGCCTAGCCTAGTACTGGTTTGTTTACCCAGGGATCATGAATAAGTAAACTGTTGCTGTGATACAACAGAAAAAATGTTAAAAACAGCCTAAAAACCTTAATAAAAAATAGACATCAATCAATTGTATGTTTGCTAAATGAATCATATTGCGTTTTTTAAGGACACTTTTTCCATGAACAGAGGCGAGCCGTAAATGCCCTGGTATATCTGGACCAGTCATTTGAAATATACCAGAACCTTTGTTCTCCAAGAGAGGTATGTTGAAAAAAATTATTCAAATAAAATAAAGATGTGCACAAATACATGAACTAAAAATTTATGCAACCTAGAAAGTTATGTTTCTTACAATTTTAGACTTACAGGTGGAGATTTACATGAACTGTCAGCTCAATTTAAATGAATTTACATGAAGTCAAGATTTAAAGAACTATAGCTCTGTCAAAAGATCTTTGTCACTATTTATGCAAGTGATGGTGCTTGGTAAATGTTGTGATATGACTAAAATACTGTTGAAAGCAGCGTATAACAGGACCTTTTAAACTTAAACAAACAAACCCAAATGAACTTATATCTCAATCTTGTGCCAAGAAAGACAATTATTGTGATTGTTTTTTTCTTTTTTCCCCAGAAAACTCCCAATGATGACAGTTTCAAGATGAGAGAATTTTTATACATGATTAAGGTAATATCATATGTTTTATTACATTCATTTATTACAAATCAATAAATTTATGGCATTAACCCTTTATTAGCGCATACAACAAATCTGCAGCAGAGGAATCTGAAAACAACTAGGTAAAAATATGCAAAAAAAAGATTATGATGTTAAATGCTTTTAAATATTTTTCTAACTCATCATCCGGGAAACAGATTTAGTCCTATTTGAATTATTTCTCACTAGAAAATTATGATTTTTTTTCTTAGCCCAAGATATTTCTAATATTCTTTAGAGTATATGTAATATAAATGTTATAACCCTTTCCTACATATAGATCTCCGACGCCTCTGCAGCAGACAACTTTTGAAAACAAAGTGACAAAAGAAGAAATTGCTCAAGGCGAGCAATTTCTCCTTTTGCCACAATGTTTTCAACTTTTTTTCAGTTATAATGCCTTCAATTATGGGGATTTTCCATGATTTTGCTTATATATTTTCAAAGTTGTCGTCTGCAGATTTGTTGTATTTGCTATTTCCAGGACCTGAAGCTAGTGAACAATGATCTGAAACCAAAGGATGTGATAGATGTTTTATCTGCAGATGATCCCAATGTGACAGATGGGGAGGGATGTTATAATCTAGAACTTGAGGTATGTGAACCCTTTCCTACCTGCAGATGCATTCCGATGCAAAAGCAGCAGACGACTTTTGAAAACATTGTGGCCAAAGTTGAAATTGCTCATGATGAGCAATTTCTCCTTTAGCCACAATGTTTTTAACTTTTTTTAACAATAAAGCTATCTTTTATGGAGATTGTGCAGGTTTTTGTCTTGATGTTTTCAAAGTTGTCTGCTGCAGATTTGTTGTATGGCCGAAAAGGTTAACCGGTTCCAACATATAGATTACTTTATAGACTCCTTTGTTGCAGACATCTTTTGAAAACATTGAGGGAAAAGGAGAAATTGTTCAGAATGAGAAATTTCTCCTTTTCTTCACTTGAGGATCACCAGAGCCAAAGGCTCAAGGTAATCTGTTCTGATCACTCTCTGTCCATCTTAAAAAGTGTTCACCGATTTAAATTCTATGAAGAATGTTAGTTGCTGCATCATCAGAAAGGGGGAAAATGCGATAACTTAAGAATTCTTCTCCTCTGAATCTAATTGTCTGATTTGCAGGATAATTTGGTAGAAATGTTTCTTGGTTGATGTGTTCAAGCTATATTGATTAGTTGGTTGGTTGAAAAACATGTCAGCAAGTCGGCATCAAATAAGGAGCAAAAGGGCAAACTCTTTAAATTCTTCCTTCTGTTAAGAAACTGCCTGTCTGATTTCAAGTTAATGTGACAAAATTTTCCTTAAGTGACCCTCTACAATTCATATTAATTGGTTGAAACACATAGGGGTGACGGGGCATCAGAAAAGAGGCAAAATGACAAAACTTCTCTTCATAATGTGTTTTTCTAATTTCAAGATAATTTGATAGAAAAGTTCACAAGGTAAAACTCTACAAGTTTTGACAAAAAAGCCAACCGCAAAGTATTTAACGAGAGGTAAAGATTAGAATCCACCATGCAATCTAATCCAAAGGGACAATGTGTTTGAAGTTTCTTCCAACTTTTTACGGATAACTGACTTACAGTACTGGGACACATAATGTGCAGGCTGATCGTGATCTCCACTGGTTTCACCTACACCATAATCGATTTTTGTGGGGCTAGAGCCATTATGTTTCTACTTTCAGTTGACATTCCTGGAATTTTTTGAAGCCCTCATTGGCTGTGCAGAGAAATATGTAACCGAGGCTGTTGTCAAGGACCCAAGTACACCCCGCCCCTCTACTGCCATAACAAAAGATGAAAGCATGTACTCTATACCAGGATCTCCGTCGAGAATGACTAGTCAAGTATGCATTTATATCACCTCTTCTTAGCAGTAAAGTTTGATAGTTTCATTACACAGCCTGCAGACTAAATGTTTAATGTCCAATTTATTTCCTCTATCATTAGTTGTTTTAAAAACATTGAGGGAATTGTGCTTTTCACCTTTTGCCATAATATGTTTGAATGAATTGTGTTTATCGCCTTTTTGTCATAAAATGTTTACAAGTCATCTGCTGTGGAGGTGTCAAAAGTGATCTGTATACGGTATGTGCCAATGTTTACAGTTTGTGTGTCACATGCTTGTAAGGCAGTCAAGACTCTTACATAATTGGTTTTCTGTTGCCTGTCCATCACACATAGACTTATCAGGTTATATTTTATCTTATACTGATATGTTAATCTATTTTAGGTCGGTGCTGATGAGCAGTCTGTGGCCCAGGGGTCGCCCAGGGAGGGTCAGTCGCCAGAAACAGCCTCGCCCACACGAGCTGTCTCGTCTGCCGATGGTACAACAAAAACTGGTGGGGATGCTTCATCCAAAGTTCATGAGGCTGTGAGTATTATGGAATTATTTATTTGTTTTCTAGTGCCTTAACCCTTTCCCACATACAACAAATCTGCTGTAGACGACTTTGAAATCATCTGGTTAAAATTATGGTACATATGAAAGTTTAATCATCGAACAGATTTGAAAACATTGTGGCAAAAGGAGAAATTGCTCATGAGGAAGAGGCATCAGAAAGCCTCTGTAGGTGGGAAGGAGTTAAATAAAGGGCATGTTTTGTTTTCTTGAATGCTGATTGACTACCAAACTCTATGCTGTAGTTACTGTCAAGAATTGCTTCAGTGAGAAGATTGTTTTGGGTCCTATATCATAGAGTTAAATTAAGTACTGTGGAACTTGTGTATAAAGACCACCCATGGAAAGGCAATATTCTGGTCTTTAATTGCAGGGTCATTTTTTGCAGAAAATGAGTAATTGAAAAAAAAAAAGTGAGGTTTCTATAGACAGGGAATTACTATTCTAAGGTGGTCTTTAGTACAGGTTTGACTGTAATAAGCGTTAAAATCGGACAAAATCCATGTCTCTTCGTCTTTATCTCATTCTCTGGTTTATCATTATCACATACACATGTAATCCCTTTGAAAACTTAGGCTCAATTACAAATGCATTGAAAACATTCATGTTATTACACTATACTAATGGAATGTTATTTCTGTTTATCCAGCTGAATGCCTCAGTATCAAATGTGACGGGGGTAAACTCGGAAGCTGGACACGGGGATACTACTAGTAGACATGAATCTGCTAAAGGTAGGGATATTTTGATTATTTTTTTCTTGGACAAATTTATCGCTTTCTGTCAGGCTTACATCGCTGGCTAAGTGGTGTAGGGGTAAGCATGTCTTCCTTGTGGGTTCAATACCTGGTTTGATTTTGAAAAAATGGGCCATATCAGAAAGCCACTCAAGATTTTGAGGTTTTAACCCTTTTCCTCATACAACGATTCTGCAGCAGACGACTTTGGACATATTTTGTCAAAAAATAGGAAATTTCTATAATTGAATGGATAACCTACGACTAAAATTAGAAAACATTGTGGCAAAAGGAGAAATTACTCGTTTTGAGCAATTTCTTCTTTTGTCACTTTGTTTTCAAAAAGCTGTCTGCTACAAAGGTGTCAGAAAGCATCTATATGAGGGAAAGGGTTAATGAAAGTTAAAAGTTATCATAACTACAATTGTAATTCAAGCATCTGCCAGTATGGATAGACTGCAACCTCTTCAGTTAGTTAATTGTCATTTTTGTCTCACCCACGATAGTGGAGTGAGACATAGCAGTCACTTTTCCGGCGACGGCGGCCGCTTTTACAAATAGCTATATCTCGGCAACCCCTGCTTGAAATTTTCTGAAACTTTGTCAGATGTATTGTTTGGTCATGGGACATCTGTCAACGTCAAAAGTTTCAGGGTCAAGGTCATAATTGTGCAGAACTTGACCTTTGTTAGGTAACTTAACCTCAAAACTTAACCTTTATTATATCTCAGCAACCTCTGCTTGAATTTTTCTGAAACTTTGTCAGATGTATTGTTTGGTCATGAAACATCTGTCAACGTCAAAATTTTCAGGGTCAAGGTCATAATTGTGCAGAACTTGACCTTTGTTAGGTAACTTAACCTCAAAACTTAACCTTTCTTATATCTCAGCAACCTCTGCTTGAATTTTTCTGAAACTTTGTCAGATGTATTGTTTGGTCATGGGACATCTGTCAACGTCAAAAGTTTCAGGGTCAAGGTCATAATTGTGCTGAACTTGACCTTTGTTAGGTAACTTAACCTCAAAACTTAACCTTTCTTATATCTCAGCAACCCCTGCTTGAATTTTTCTGAAACATTGTCAGATGTATTGTTTGGTCATGATACATCTGTCAACGTTATAATTTTCAGGGTCAAGGTCATAATTGTGCAGAACTTGACCCTTTCTTATATCTCAGCAACCCCTGCTGGAATTTTTCTGAAACTTTGTCAGATGTATTGTTTGGTCATGGGACATCTGTCAACGTCAAAAGTTTCAGGGTCAAGGTCATACTTGTGCAGAACTTGACCTTTGTTAGTTAACTTAACCTCAAAACTTAACCTTTCTTATATCTCAGCAACCCCTGCTTTTCAGTACAATAATATTTTCCCATGACTTATTTTAAAATTACTATGTTGTTATTTTATGTGTAAAAACTTACTATCATAATCATAGTGATTGCAATTATTTACAATTTAATGTAGTATTATTGATCACTCTTTACTTCATGTGTAAATAAATATATTAAGATATATACACATGTAGTGAGTTTATTATTTATCATGACATGTTGATAACAATGCATTGACAGACACTTACTTTTTCACATTTTATCAACTTTACTTTCTTTTTGCATAGTGATACCATTTAATATCTGATTTTCTTAGAAGGGCGAGACACCCTCAGCCCGAGGTCTTGTTCATATTTTTGCTTTGTTAGCCATTGGCTTACACTAGTTTAACGTGACAATTTATTTTTTAATTGGTTGATACAAAGTTTGATCTCCAAAAGGGCCATACCAAATACTTTAATGAGGGTTAATAAATTTTCCCATTTTCTTTGTATATTTTAAATTCTTCCTGGGAAGAAAGTCAGTAAAACACTTTATGTCCTAAGTACTCTTAAACTTTCAAATTTTTTACCACTTGGTCTTCATCGAGTTGTTTTTAAAATCTTGATGAAAGCCAAGTGGTCAAAAATGTAATAGTTAACCCTTTTCCACATACAGACTTACACCACTGCAGCAGAGGACTTTTGAACAATTGTGGAAAAAGGAGAAAATGTTCATTTTTGCCACAATGTTTTCAACTCTAATAAAAAAATTAATATTGCATTTAAGTAAAATTTCTATATTTTTGCCTGGATTTGTTCAAAGTGCAGAATTGATGTATGATGGAAAGGGTGGTTAAAGAGTATTGTTATGATATAAAGTGTTCTCCCATTTTGTTTTGTTTTCACAGAAGTACAGCACCTGTCAGAGCACCAGAAGAGCGCATCGTTTATCAGTTCAAACACGATGGAGGACAATGACAAACTTTTACACAGCGCCGTGTCAATGGACGGTCATGTCGTACACGTCGACGAGGATCGGGAAGGTCATCACGGTTAGTTTTATTAATAGAATTTTGCAGGTTTTTTTTTATGAAAACCAAGACTATCACAAATGTTATGTGATATGTAAAAAGAAAACCTACCTAAAGATACATTTTCCCATCATTTAAATAAGTCTGAAATGAACTCTTCAGATGAAACTAAAGCACATAAGTTAATATGTGAAAACTTTCAATAAATGAAAATACAATCATTGAATAGAGTAGAAAACGTTGTGACAAAAGAAGAAGTTGTTCATTATGAGCAATTTTTCTTTTGCCATAATGTTTTCCCAAATCGTCTGCTGCAGATGCATCAAAATGCACCTACATGTTGTAAAAGGTTTGGGATTTTCCCACACAAACATTCCAAGTACATGTACTGGTTAGTTATTTCTGCAGGAAGCAAACATTAAGTGTGATCAATATAAGCTTAAAGCTTGTTTCGCAAGTGATGTAAAATAAATAAGTTTTAAACTGAAAGGTTAACCCTTTCCCACATACAGACGCTTTCTGAAGTCTCTTTATGAGCTTTTTCTCCTTTTGCCACAATATTTTTAACTCTATTCAATGATTATACTAACATTTATAGAGATTTACCACATTTTTGCCATGATGTTTTTGAAGTCGACTGCTACAGAATTGTCGTATGTGGGAAAAGGTTAATATGCACTAGTTTTCTATTGATACATAAACAGCTTATGTCCCGTCTTGGCAGAGAGGCACATAGGAATCACAACTCTGATGTCTGTCTAGCCTTGTTTTAATTACTGACAAATTGACCCTTTCCTACATATTGACGCTTTCTGACGCCTTTGCAGCAGACAACTTTTGAAATAATTGTGGCAAAAGGCGCAATTGCTCGTAATGAGTAATTGCTCCATTTGCCACAATGATTTCAACTCTTTTCAATAATTAAACTTGTCTTATATAGAGATTTTCCATATTCTTTCCTAGATGTTTTAAAGTCATCTGCTGCAGATTTGTTGTGTGTGGAAAAGGGTTAATTACTGACATATTAACAGGCGACGCATACAACAATTCTGCAGCAGATGACTTTGAAAATATGGAAAATCTCAATGAAAGATTGTAGAATTATTGAATAGAGTTAAAAACATGGTGGCATAAGGAGAAATTGCTCATCGTGCCACAATAAGTCGTCTGCTACCGATTACATTTGGGAAAGGGTTAATAGGCCAAACATAAGTTCATTAGAAAAGATTTAAAGTACCAAAAATATGCCAATTTGTTAACCCTTTCCCGCATACAGCAGCTTTCTGTATCAGACAACTTTTGCAAACATTGTAGCACAATGTTTTGAACTTTATTCAATAGTTATACATTCATTTATAAAGATTTTACATTCATTTATAAAGATTTTACATTTGTATTCAAATTTGTTTGATGTGGAATTGATGTATGCGGGAAAAGTTTAATGGGGTAGACAGCACAGAAACACCCTGTATATTTGTCAAAACTATTTTCAATTTTAAGATGTTTTGTTTCCTCAAATATAACCCTTTTCCACATATGAAAGATTACAGAACTTTAGCAGCTTACAGCTTTTGAAAACACATGTATATGAGTAATTTTCCCTTTTGCCACAATGTTTTTAACTCTATTCAATTATTATTCTGTCATTTAAAGAAGATATTCATATTTTTGCCAAGATGATTGCACAGTCATCTGCTGCAGATTTATTGTATGTAGGAAAGGGTTAAAATGATATGTCATGATGACAGCATTGAGCTGAAGAGATAATCTGGCTGATTATTTCCCAATGTTGACTGCTTAGCCCTTTCCCTCATAAAGACGCTTTCTGACGACTATGCAGCAGACAACTTTTGTAAACTTTGTCACAAAAGAAAGAATTTCTCAAAACGAGCAATTTCATTGGTTTTTGTTTTATTTTTGATAGATGTAGAAGAAGACATTGAAGAAGAATTAGATGAAGCAACGAGGCAATTCAACTTCTGGACCCATCAGATCCACATCTTCTTTGTGCGTAAATTTCTACCCGCTGCAGAACAAATGATCAAGCTCAAACAGGCTGTGGACAAAAAACTTACCGCGGAGAGTAAACATAAATTACTGACATCAAGTACAGCTCTAGTTGAGCCAAGTCAAGTTATTATCGAGGAGAAAACCCAGGCTTAAAGTTCTGAGACTGTTTGTGATTGCTAATAACATTCCTTGAGAATACTCTTTGTGCATGGAGGTGCAAAATGTTTTGTCATTGTTTGTTTGATGAACCATTTATGACCTTTTCCGGCCTTTAAGTAGACCACTTTTGAACACATTGTGGAAAAATGTTTTTTCATAATTAAGCATACATGTTTTTAAAGTTTTCAGTTGTAGATTTGGTGTATGTCGGAAAGAGGGGTTTAAAAATTATGAAAATGCAGATCAAATCATTACATTAATTACATAACTGTAATCGAATGTAAAACATGTGAATTGATCAAAAGTTTTGTTATTGTTTGAATGACGAAATAGAAGATCATGATTAGACTGTAGAGACACAGGCTGATATAGATCTTTGCTTGTCACCAACAATTATTTCCTATGATAGTTCTACCATCAATGCCTGATAATGATGGCCAGTAGATTTGTGTCAGTGTAGAAAAAATGCAAATCAAATGTTATGTTAACCCTTTCCCACATACAGCAAGTCTGCAGCAGACTATAAAAACATCTAGGCAAAAATATAGAAACTTCCTACAAATGAAGGCTTGCATAAAAGCTGTCATAAATCCATCCTCTTATTTCTGTGATCATTTTTTACTTTGTTATTTATACATGTACATATTTTGTATTTTTTATGAAACAAACCTCGGACTACATTTTAGTGTTATTGAATGCATCTCCTATTTGTTATATTATGTGTAGTATTATTGATATAGAATAAACAATTCCATCAATTGGAGTGTATGTTTATTTATCGGAACCCTTTCCCACATTTTGATGTATCTGCAGCAAGCAGATGACTTTAGAATATATTGTGTCACAAGGAGACTTTGCTATTATCTTTTGAGATTTTCCATATTTGTAAATCATCTGAGCAGAAGGTTTGATCTATCTTGACTTGGCTCCAAAACTATAAAAGTTTAATCTGTGATCATGTATCTGATTGGTCATAGATAATTTGTTCACCAAATTGACCAATCAGAAGGCTTATTTGGAGCATGGAGTTCATTCCTGAGCACAGAGTTTTGTAGATTCGGACCCTGAACTATTTTGATTCCTCTGTAAGCCGTTCATCTGTTGTTAACTTTAATCTTCAAATGGCAACTCCTCATAAACCCATAGACCAATTTCGACTAAACTTCACACAAATGTTCAATATAATTCAAAGCTTTAAACTCTATGTATAACTTTGCTTGCTGTGCCCTATGAAAGATGGGGGAAATTGATAAAACTTCAATATTCTTCACATCTGAAACTGCTGGTTTAATTTCAAGTTAATTTGACAAAAATGTTCCTTAGGCGACTCCTACAAAAATAGCTCAAGCCATATTGAATGGTTGAACAACATGGGCCCAAGGCAGCATCAGAATAGGGGCAAAATGACAACACTTTATAATTCTACTCCTATGAAAGTGCTTGTCTTATCCTTACATACTTTGTTCAAGCCATATTGATTGGTTGAAAAAGGAATAAATGACAACTTGAAAAAGTGTTTGTTTTGAGATAACTTGGTAGAAATGTTCCTCATGCGAAACGCTGCAAAAGTTGTTCAAGTCATTTTGATTGGTTGAAAAAACAGCTGCTAGGCAGCGGTGTAAAAGGTTAACCCTTTCCTTTATATAGACCTCTCTTCTTCTTTTTTTTAAAGTGTTTGTTTTGAGATAACTTGGTAGAAATGTTCCTCATGCGAAACGCTGCAAAAGTTGTTCGTCATTTTGATTGGTTGAAAAAACAGCTGCCAGGCAGCGGTGTAAAAGGTTAACCCTTTCCTTCATATAGACCTTTCTGATGCTTCTGCAGCAGACAAGCTTTTTGAAAACATGGTAACAAAAGAAGAAATTTCTCAAAATGAGCAATTTCTCCTTTTGTCACCATGTTTTCAACTCTATTCAATTATTGTACTTTCATTTAAACGGAGTTTCCTATTTTCTTCAGGTATGCTTTCAATGTCATCTGCTGACGATTTCTTGAATGTGGAAAAGGGTTAAATGACAAACCTTTCTTATTCTCCTCTGAATCTGTCTGATTTCCAGATTATTTTGCTGAAATGTTTCCATGTGACCCTCTGCAAAAATTACTTAAGCCATATTGATTGATTGAAGAAAAATAAAGGCTGCAAGGGACTGGGCCTAACTACTCTTGTTATTTTTGTGTAATTACTTGTTATCACCCCATCAAAGGTGAATGGGATTTTGGTTTGGCGTTGTCCTTCGGGAGCCATATCTAAGACATGGTTGGATGGATTTGATTAAAACTACATGGAAATGTTAACGCCCATAGGGAAATGTCAGACAGCAAGTTTCACTAAGAAAAACACTATAGAGTTACGTCCAATTGAACTTATATCGTGATGAAATAGCATTTAAAAATAACATGGAAAGAGAATTTACTACCCAATTGCAATACTAATTTAATTCAACACAAGTTAGCTCCCTTAAATCAACGGTTTATTGTATGGAAATACTACTCTAAGAGGCCACATTTTTTTCAAATCTTAATGAAAATTGATCTTCATCAAGCTCTAAACTGGATCATGTGGGGTCAAAGACTAGTTTAACAGTTTTAGAAAACTCTTTGAACACTTCAGGAGGCCTCATTTTTCATTAAATATTCATGAAAAATTCATCAGAACATTCACTTTGACCAAGTGTAGTTGTTATTTGAAACTGGGTAAAAGTTGGGTCTAATTTAAATCGCACCATCAAAATGAACACTGTAGAGGCGACCCTCAAAGTCCAAAAATGTTTAAAAATATTTTTTTAGGAACTTATATATCAAGGTCAAAGTATTCCTTTAACATGTTTTGGGGGCAGGGGATCTCAATTCAATAAAACTTGTTACTATTGGCTTTGCCCTGCTAGCTCACAGTGCCTTATTATTACTGCGTATTAACTATGCTGTTTCATTTACATTATCCATTTCTTAAAGTTATATTTCAACTGATCAAAATTAGCCTGACAATAGCGCTACATCTTTGCAACTATCCAATCACTCGATTTATGGCAATCTTGGCCCTCTTGTTTCCTTCATGTTTTCAAAGCTGTCTTCTTCAGATTTGTTGTCTGTGAAAAAAGGATAAGAGCATGGAATGACCAAATAGTCGGATGTATATCCATCTTACAGATGACCTTCCATGCTTAAACCAGATGACTTGAAAACCTTGTTGAAAAGGGTAATATTTTCCAAAAATATTGTCAACTTTGAATAATACTTCTAATCTTAAAGATATTACATTTTGCCTTGAGATGTTTTCAGTGCAGAAACTAATCAAATTATATGAATGGTTATTAGTAAATAGTTCAAGAAATGACAATATAATCATAAACTTTCTTATTTCTGAACGTAACTTTATTTTCACATTGCATTATCTAAACACATACAACGTATACAAAAATCGGCGACTAATAATGAGATCATCTTGATATTTAAGGTGTTTAACTATTTCCCATATACAGTTAATCTGCAGAAGACGACTTTGTCAAAACATTTTCGAAGTCATCTGCTGCAGATTTGTTGTATCTGGGAAAGGGTTCTGTGATATTTTATTGTTCAAACTAGGAAAATATTTCAAGAAAAGTATAAACACAAATACATGTATAACTTTGGTTAATCTTCCTTGTAAGTATTGCTGAACCATTTACATACCCTTTCCAGGCATCTATGGCAGACAGGTTTTGAAGCAAGCACTGTGGAAAAAAATGGCTTAACCCAGTCCCAGATATAGACGCTTTCTGACGCTCTGCAGCAGCGACATTTGAAAAACAGTGTGGCAAATGAAGAAATTGCTCAAAACGAGCAATTTCATCTTTTGCCACAATGTTTTCAACTTCTTTAAGTGATAATACTTTTATTTATAGAGATATTCAATACTTTTGTGTAGATGTTCTTAAAGTCGTCTGGTGCAGATTTGTTGTATGTGGGAAAGGGTTAAGACAATTTTTTTAGAATCGGCTTGAAAATCATTCATACAATTCTCGTATATTTTACATATTTTTCTTTTTAACACTTTTTAAAGTAGGAGATTTTTACCCTTTCCCTCATATACACCTCTGTAGCAAATGACTTTTGAAATCAGTGTGGCATAAGGAGAAATTGCTCATAACGGCATTTTCTCCATTTGCCAAAATGTTTTCAACTCTATTCTAAAACTAAATTTGTATACAAGAGCACCGCGTATGGCACAGACGCTCGACTGATAGGGAGAAGAAAAGAAAAAAAATAAAAAATAAATAATGAGCTAAACAAAAAACCTTAACCGGACGCCCACGCCGCCGCCGCCGCCTACGACGATGCCAGGGTCATGACAATAGCTCTCGTTTTTTTCAAAAGTCGAGCTAATAAGGAGACTTTTCCATATTTTTCTCCAGATAATTTCAAAGTTGACTGCTGCAAATTTATTGTATGTGGGTAAAGGTAAAGGTTCAAACTCATTATTTATCATCGTTTTGCATATTCTCAGAATTTCTCGAGTATGAACATCGTTTTTTTTTGTCTCGTCTGGATTTATAAAGGCACTTTCTTCATATCCTGAGTCATCCACTGGTTATTTACCTACAATAATACATAGAGGGCATGATAAGGAGTAAACTCACACACCTTTTCCCCCGATAATACCTCCGCTTTTCGAACAAAACCTAATGTTTTGGGTATAAACAAAGAATACTCTTTGAATATATTTTCAACATAGGCTTTCCCAAATGTTTATGCATCTGTAGCGGACGACTATTAAAAAAGTTGTGGCAAAGGGAAAAATTGCTCATGATGAGCATTTATTATATTTGCCACAATGTTTTCAACTGTATTCAATGTGCATAACTCCACTTGTATATATTTTTTATATATATACCGACAGATTTTAAGCTTGTCTGTTTTTCGAAGAAAAAAAGGTCAGCTATTGCTATACCCATGGCGTCGTCATCATGGTCCGCGTCATCACAAAACTGTTACCTTACCTCATAACTCAAAAAGAGTAACAAATATTAAAGCAAAACTTGGTACACAAGCTTCTAGGAATAATAAGCATATCTATTCCAAGTCACATAATATTAATATCATAATATGGCTTTAACCCTTTCCCTCATATGGCAATTCTGCAGCAAACGACTTTGAACATATTTTGTAAAAAAATGGAAAATCTCCATAATTGAATGGATAACCTATGACAAAAAGTGGAAAACATTGTGGCAAAAGGAGAAATTGCACGTTTTGTGCAATTTCTTCTTTTGTCACTATGTTTTCAAAAAGCCGTCTGCTGCAGAGGCATCAGAAAGCGTCTATATGAGGGAAAGGGTATTTATTCAGTAAAGCCCCTTTTTGGACTTGGAAAAACTAGACAAGCTGTGATGTTCGCTCCGCTGCGCTATTGTTTCACATGTGAGAAAGGGTAAAAGTTCAAATAAGGGTTAAAGATTATAAAATATGCACATTAATCTACAGCTCTGATATTTTTTACGAAATAGATAATAATTTGGGACGATAACTATTTCAGTGAATATATCAGGGTTTAGAGTTTCAATGCATAAGAAATAGAATCCGGCCTGAGTAATAAAAAGATGAGCCATTTCTTGCTTTCCAACAATGTTTTTAAGTCGGCATAAAAATGTTTCGCCCAATTTTCAAGATGTAAGAATTCATTCTTCATTTTTTTTATCTTAAAATATCATTAATAGATAAATAAACAAATCCGCCCATTTCCTAGCTTATGACTGGCTTACCACCCAGGGTCCACCGACAAATGTTATGTAATTCTGATGATGTTTTATGCCCTTTTCAACAATTTTTCAGTTATTTCATGCCGTTTCCTGGTTAAGTTACCAATACTTCTGGTCTATTTATCCAGACACCAGCGAGTCAGTCATAATGCTAATCCCACAACCCTGAGCACCAAGGAGGGAATGTCATTACAACCATTTTTAAAGTCTTTGGTGTAAACTGACCAGGGATCAAACCCGCGACCTCCAGCACCCAAAGAGGATGCTACACCACTTTACCTAATATGCGAAGGGCGATTTTTGTGATCACATGATACTGAACTATACCGTTACATTTTACGTATTTAATCTTTTTTCTCAAGATATATATTAACCTTTTCCCTCATACAACAATTTTGCAGCAGCCGACTTTGAACATATATTGTAAAACAAGAGGCCCAAGAGGGCCAGTATCGCCCCACGGCCATAAGGCAAAAATCAAATCTCCAAACAGCCCTGCCCCCTGGTGGCCATGTTTTTTACCAACCACCATGGCTTAACCCTTTCCCTCATACAACAATTCTGCAGCAGACGACTTTGAACATATTTTGTCAAAAAATAGAAAATCTCTATAATTGAATGGATAACCTATGACTAAAAGTGGAAAACATTGTGTCAAAAGGACAAATTGCTCGTTTTGAGCAATTTCTTCTTTTGTCACTATGTTTTCAAAAAGCTGTCTGCTGTAGAGGCGTCAGAAAGCGTCTATATGAGGGAAAGGGTTAAAGGAATCGTGTAGAGTGTCACCAAAGGAATGTTTCTTCAAAATTATTTTCGAAAATTGGCCCGACACTTTCGAAGGAGAGGATATTTTAAGTTTTCACTAAAGCCATATAAGGCAAAATAGCCCCACCCCCTTGTAGCCATATTTTTCAACCAATCAACATGGCTTGAAGGAATCTGATAGAGGGTCAGCCTAGGAACAATAATACAAAATTATTTGAATATCAGCCAGACACTTTCGGAGAAGAAGATTTTTTAAGTTTTCTCTTTAGCCATATAAGGCAAAATAGCCCCGCCCTCTTGCGGCCATGTTTTTTTACCAATCAACATGGCTTGAAGGAATCTGATAGAGGATCAGCCAAGGAACATCTCTACAAAATTATTTGAAAATCGGCTGAACACTTTCGGAGAAGAAGATTCTTTAAGTTTTCACTATAGCTATATAAGGCAAAATAGCCCCGCCCCCTAGCGGCCATGTTTTCAAACCAATCAACATTTCTTGAAGGAATCTAATAAAGGGTAACCCAAGGAAAATTTCTACAAAATTATTTGAAAATCGGCTGGATACTTTCGGAGGAGAAGATTTTTTAAGTTTTCACTATATAGGCAAAAATAGCCCCACCCTCTGGCGGCCTCGTTTTTTTTACCAATCAACATGGCTTGAAGGAATCTGATAGAGGGTCACCCAATGAACATTTCTACAAAATTATTTGAAAATCGGCTGAACACTTTCGGAGAAGAAGATTTTTAAAGTTTTCTTTTTAGCCATATAGGCAAAATAGCCCGACCCTCTGGCGGCCATGTTTTTTTAACAATCAACATGGCTTGAAGGAATATGATAGAGGGTCACCCAATGAACATTTCTACAAAATTATTTGAAAATCGGCTGAACACTTTCGGAGAAGAAGATTTTTTAAGTATTTCACTATAGCTATATAAGGCAAAATACCCCCGCCCCCTGGTGGCCATGTTTTTCGCTCAATCAACATTTCTTGAAGGGATCTAATAAAGGGTCACCCAAGGAACATTTCTACAAAATTATTTGAAAATCGGCCTGACACTTTTGGAGTAGTAGATTTTTTAAGTTTTCATTATTTTTTTCTTTTGGTTGCCATGGAAACCAGAATTATGGATGGATAAAAAAAAATTGAAGGAATTTAAGAGAGGACATTGAGAGGATGCTTCCTATGAAGTTTCAACCAAATTGGCCAAGTGGTTAGGGAGAAGAAGTCGTTTAAAGGAAAAAGTTAACGCACGCACAGACCCCGGACAATTCGCCATGACATAAGCTCGACTGGCTTTAGTCGAGCTAAAAACTGAAAATCTCTATAAATGAATGGATAACCTATGACGAAAAGTGGAAAAAATTGTGGCAAAAGGAGAAATTGCACGTTTTGTCCAATTTCTTCTTTTGTCACTATGTTTTCAAAAAGCCGTCTGCTGCAGAGGCGTCAGAAGCGTCTATGAGGGTAAGGGTTAAGCCCTCATGGAATAAATTCAACAAACCTGACATAAACTGGACCTCGTGTTCAATATGATAATATCCACTACTGGTTGTTCTCATAGCACACAGCTGTATTGTTGTAGCTTCTTCAACACCGAAATCTGTGTCTCTAAACTTTTCATACAGCTTCTCATCAATTTTCCTTATACCTGTCAACATAAGATCTAGATAAAGACTGTATTTTATATTCTTTAACCATCTGCCGCAAACAGACGTTTTATGAAGCCTCTGCAGCAGATAATTTTTTGAAAAAATAGTGACAATAGGAGAAATTGCTCATGATAAGCAATTTATCATTGTGTCACCATGTTTTCAACTTTAATCAATATTTGTTCTTTCATTTAATATAGAGAGTTTCCATTATTTTTGACTAACTGTTTTCAAAGTCGTCTGCTGCAGATTTGGTGTGGGTTAACCCTTGCCCACATACAGCAAATCTGAAGCAGTCTACTTTGAAAACATATTGTCAAAAACGTGAAAAATCTATAAATGAGAGTTTAATTATTAAATACAGTTGAGCAATTCTTCCTTTTGTTACAATGTTTTCAAAAGTCGTCTGCTGCAGAGACGTCAGAAAGCGTCTGCAATCGGGGAAGGGTTAAGGTTAAATCTTTATCAGACCTCAAAAGCCTGTGTAGTTGGCACTCAAAGGAATCCTGAATACCAAACAACACAGGGTGAAACCTTTCCCATATACAAAAATCAGGCCGTGTCCGGGTAGCTCAGTCGGTAGGGACGCGGGCTGTCAATCCAGGGATGTGAGTTCAAATCCCAGCACGGCCAACATTCTTTCTGATGTTTAACAAAAGTTACTGTAACAAGTGTCATTCGTCTTTCACCAATGTGGAAAGTATGTTGTGTAGATTTCTGGTGTGTGAAAGTTAGGAAACACATAAGTAGGTGAACTGGCTGCCGTGATATGAATGATCAATTGTTGAAAACGGCGTTAAACCCCAATCAATCAAATAATCAACAATAAATCAGCAGAAGAGGATTTTGAAAATAACTAGGCAAAAATATAGAAAATCTCTATTAATAATAAGAGGGCCATGATGGCCCTGGATCGCTCACCTGATTTTTTTTTCACTTTAGCCATATAAGCCCCGCCCCTTGGCGGCCATCAACATGGCTTGAAGGAATCTGATAGAGGGTCACCCTAGGAACATTTCTACAAAATTATTTGAAAAATGGCTTGACCCATCAACATGGCTTCAAGGAAACTGATAGTGGGTCAACCTAGGACCATTTCTACAAAATTATTTGAAAATCGGCCTTACACTTTTGGAGAAGAAGATTTTTTCAGTTTCCACTTTAGCCATATAAGGCAAAAAAGCCCCGCCCCCTGGTGGCCATGTTTTTTTTACCAATCAACATTACTTGAAGGAATCTGATAGATGGTCACCCAAGGAACATTTGTCAAAATTATTTGAAAATCGGCCAACCAGTTTAGGAGAAGAAAATTTTATAAGTTTTTTTTGTTTGTTTGCCATGGAAACCAGAATTTTGCATGGATCCCAAAAATTTGAAGGAATTCTGGTGAGGACATTGAGAGGATGCTTTCTGTGAAGTTTCATAACAATTAACCCACTAGTTACAGGGGAGAAGATATTGACAGACGACGGACACCAGACAAAAGGCGATCAACTCACCTTGAGCACTACTGAGCTAAGGTAAAATATATGTACTTGCATGCAAAACCTAAACAAGGTGTGACGCCGACACCAGGGTGAGTACAATGATCTCCGAATAGTCAAGCTAACAAATTTAGGTAAAATCATGGAATCTCTATAAATGAAACTTATTATTAAATTATTTGCTAACATTTAAGCATCGATACTTTATGCAGAGTCCACCATGTTGGTTTTCTCGCAAGACGGCTCATATATAAATAAGGTTTCACCCTTACCTTTTTCCCTCAAGTGTTTCGCTTGTGACATTTTCATCAAAGTTATATGAGGATTAAAGCCATGCTCATCAGGAAACTCTAACTCTTCATTCAAAAAGCACTCTTTCACGATATTGGCTATATCTTCAAGTTTCTGAACCTGCTCTTCCCCTTTAATTTTGGCAAAAACTACCTCATCACGAAAGTTTCCAATCCCACAAAGATGGAGCTGTATGGTCTTGTTAGAATATTGGGAAAGCAGCTTGTCCTTAATGTTTTCAAGGGCACGTTTTGCTCTGCAAATAGGATTGACAGTAAGCTCATTGTACAAGTAATTTATTTAACTGTTACTCTGATATGAAATTTTTTACACATATTTGCTTTGAAGAAAAAATCTTGGCCAAAATGGCAACTTTTGAAATTTGAAAGATAAATGTTGAAACAGAAGCTATTTTTCTTTTTTTCAACATTTACATCAGTTGTATCCTGCTGCATAGGCATCAAAAGTCGTTTGAATTAGGGAAAAGGTTCTATCCTTTCCCTCTTACAATAAATCTGCAGCAGATAACATGTAAACATTTAGTAAAATATAAGGAAACTCTGAATAAATTGAATCAAGTTAAAAACACGGGCAAGAGGAGAAATTGCTCATTACGAGCAAATTCTTCTTGTGCCACAATGTTTACCGTCATCTACTGCAGACGAATCAGAAAGTGTCTAAATGAGGGAAAGTGTTTATGTACAATCTGTATTGTTAATGTAAGTCACTCACAGACACATTTTGACATATTTGCATCACACAACTTATGAAAACATTGTTACAAAAGGAGAATTTGCTCATAATTGGCAATAACTTCCTTTGTCAAGATGTGATCTACTGTATTCAATAATTAAACTTTTATTAAGAAAAAAAAATCAAATATCTTTGTCGATATATTTTCAGTCGTCTGCAGCATAATTAGTGTATGTTGAAAGTGGTTAAGAATAAAACAACAGATGTGTATTTCACAACTTGTTATGAAAAAATGGTAGCCAACGTATCAATCAACTTACAGGTTCTTAACAGTAGCTGTAATTTTGGTTGTTGCCAATACCTTTAGCACTTTCCCACATACAACAGGTCCACAGCAGACGACTTTGTAAACATTTTGGTAAAAATGTTAAAAATCTCCATAAAAATTGTTTAATCATGAATAATTTCTCCTTTTGCCACAATATTTTCAAAAAATGTCTGCTGCAGAGCCGTCCAAAAGCATCTAAACATGAGCATGGGCAAACTTTACAGTTAGTAGAATTCATTACATTTCTTACTTCAAGAACAATGACATCATAAAGAAGCTTCTTTCATGAAGAAGTACCTGCTCATTTCTTGCTACAATAACAATGATATCATAAAGAAGTACCTGCTTAATTGTTTTACTTCAAGAAAAGTGATATCATAAAGAAGTTCCCGAATATTTCTTACTTCAAGAACAATGATATAAAGAAGTACCTACTTATTTCTTACTTCAAGAATAATGATATCATAAAGAAGTACCTGCTTATTTCTTACTTCAAGAACAACAAGAGAAAGTTGATGCAATGCATCAATGTCACCGGATATCCATAGTGCAGTTATGCATAACACTAACATTATAGTAGTTGAATAAACAGTTATCAACTGAGGGGCATATTGGAACATCAGGGGTGGGGTCAAGTGAAAATGTATCATAACTTGCATTGTTTTGTCAACGAAGTGAATGATAATTGAAACCTTTCATTGTTTATGATCAATCTCCATTCCAAAGTAGGTTGACTAAACACAAAACCAACTAATTATTGATCATAAACAGTAATGGAAATGAGAAATCTTGCCAATCATTAGTCTTAGTATGTATACAGTGCTTTCATTAAGGAATACTTATAAGATTTGTGAATTCCACATACACTTTTCAAGATGTTTGTCAGAATATTTGAATTTTATTATTTTTCAATAAAACCACAAAACAGACAATTTAGGAGTTGCATGCAATAGCACATTATTTTACCTTTCCTCTATTAAAGTCAACAGTGGACACCTTTGCAGCAATCTACTTTTAAAACAATGAGTTAAGGGTTAAATCGCGGAGTTTTCTCTTTTTCTCAAAATGATATTAGCTTGGCATCCTAATTATATCATACTTTAACAAATGTTGAAATGTAGTCCAATATTTATAAATTAGACCACATTCGAAATATAATATCAACTAAACAGTTAAATCTCATTGAAATTGTTGTATAATTTAAACTTAATTTCGAACATAAACTGAGCCCTACAACATGTTAATTTATTTGAATTCTTCCCTTCCTTTTTTATAATGAAAATAACAAAACTACTCATGTTTTAAAATTATATTATGATGAGCGCCCTTGTGTCAATGATCCATAACAATATACAGATCGGAAGCAATATGCCTTTAGGGAATTATGTGACACATTTAAAATTGTCAAGGACGAAATAATTTTGTACGAAAGACCCGATTCTTTCTGATTCGCAGAGGTGTCGTTCTTGAAACTCTCTTTATAGGCAGAGAGTGTTCGTTCAAAGTAATTTTTCTATTAAAACTAGTTTTTATCTCGGTTTGTTCTTTTCTTCATTTGTTTCGAACCAAATAAACATTTTAAATCACCTACGATTTACTATTTGTAAGCGAGTGTAAAGAGACGGCTCTCTGCAAAGGAGATTGATCTACGCAGTTGGTATTCGCGAGTCACGCTTCAAGCAGGTGCGCGTATGTAAACAAATTAGACTGCGACGTTAAGGTTTGTAGTTATCGCGTTTTGAGTACATGAAGTATATAGTGTAAAAATAAAGTATACCAGTCTAGCTAATAGGGACTGTTTTGTCTTCGTAAATAAAACAACAAAACATAAATGCGAGTCAAAATAAAGAAACTGAAAATACCTAAAACATCGGAATATTTATTTCATTTTAGATGTGTCATTACTTAGTGTTTTTAAACAAACACAAGTGTAATATGTTCAAGACATCTAAATGTGTTTCTTTCTAATAATAATCCCCCCTCCCATGTGATTTCCGAAAACCTATTAAAAATAGAAGTCGCGGGCTTCTGCCCGGCGACTAATTATTTGATAAAGAAGTACCTGCTTATTTCTTACTTCAAGAACAATGATATCATAAAGAAGTACCTGATTATTTCTTACTTCAAGAACAATTATATCATAAACAAGAGGGCCATGATGGCCCTTGAATCGCTCACCTGATTTTTTTTTTCCACTTTAGCTATATAAGCCCCGCCCCCTGGCAGCCATAGTTTCCGACGAATCAACTTGGCTTTTCACTATCATCCATATAATGCAAAATAGCCCTGCCCACTGGCGGCCATGTTTTTTGACCAATCAACATGGCTTGAAGGAATCTGAAAGTGGGTCATCCAAGGAACATTTCTACAAAATTATTTGAAAATAGGCCAACCAGTTTGGGAGAAGAAGAATTTTGAAGTTTTTTTTCGTTTCGTTGCCATGGAAACCAGAATTTTGCATGGATCCCAAAAATTTGAAGGAATTCTGGTGAGGTCATTGAGAGGATGCTTTCTGTGAAGTTTCATCCCAATTGACCCACTGGTTACTGAGGAGAAGATGTTGAAGATTTTTTAAGTTTTCACTTTGGCAATATAAGGCAAACTAGCCCCGCCCCCTGGCGGCCATGTTTTTCGACCAATCAACATTGCTTGAAGGAATCTGATAGAGTCACCCAAGGAACATTTCTACAAAATAATTTGAAAATCAGCCTGACACTTATGGAGGAGAAGATTTTTTAAGTTTGCACTATAGCCATATAAGGCAAAATAGCCCCGACCCCCTGGCGGCCATGTTTTTCGACCAATCAACATGGCTTGAAGGAATCTGATAGAGGGTCACCCAAGGAACATTTCTACAAAATTATTTGAAAATCGGCCCGACACTTATTGAAGAGAAGATGTTTTAAGTTTTCACTATAGCCATAAAAGGCAAAATAGCCCGCCCCCTGGCGGCCATGCTTTTTGACCAATCAACATGGCTTGAAGGAATCTGATAGAGGATCACCCAAGGAACATTTCTACAAAATAATTTGAAAATCGGCCTGACACTTTTGGAGGAGAAGATTTTTTAAGTTTGCACTATAGCCATATAAGGCAAAATAGCCCCGCCCCCCCTGGCGGCCATGTTTTTCGACCAATCAACATGGCTTGAAGGAATCTGATAGAGGGTCATCTAAGGAACATTTCTACAAAATTATTTGAAAATCTGCCAACCAGTTTGGGAGAAGAAGAATTTTGAAGTTTTTTCGGTTTCGTTGCCATGGAAACCAGAATTTTGCATGGATCCCAAAAATTTGAAAGAATTCTGGTGAGGTCATTGAGAGGATGCTTTCTGTGAAGTTTCATCCAAATTGACCCACTGGTTACTGAGGAGAAGAAGTTGACGCACGACGGACGACGCTTGACGGACGACGGACTACGGACGACGGACAAAAGGCGCTCACAATAACTCACCTTGAGCAAAGCTCAGGTGAGCTAAAAACAATACATAAAAAAGTACTGTTTATTTCTTACTTCAAGAACAATTATATCAAAGAAGTATGTGCTTATTTCCTTTTTAAGAGCAATAATATCATAAAGAAATACCTGCTTATTTCTTCCTTGTTTTCCAATCTTAAGATCATCAATGTAATATGAAGCTTAGCCAGTTTAATCATAGCAGGCGACAAGAGCTGGTTCCCGTCAAGAACCTCTTCCTGAACCTTACACAGGGCATCATGGATCTAGAATAAATGGCAAGCAAAACAAATAAAATAGTTATAGCAAATATATACTTTAAACCGTTTCCCTAAGCATTTCTCCTGTTTTAACAATGTTCTGTATCTTGTCTCAAAGTTGCACTTTTTTTTTTTTCAGACATAACAAGTTTTTCTTCATATATTTTCAAAGTAGACACCTCTAAATATAATACAAAATATAATTATGAATATCAGCTCTAAATATAATACTGAATAGTTTATTAATATCAGCTTTAAATATACTACTAAATATAATTATTAATATCGGCTCTAAATATAACAAGGGCACCGCAAAGCAGATGCATCCCCTCGGTATTTAATCATCACATCGAGTTCTCTTGTGATCAAGATCAGGCTTCTAGACCTTGCCATATACTAACTGTATACCAAGTTTGGTTAAGATCAATCAAAGGATGTTCAGTGTAGAGTGGTCAAAACGTTGTTATGGACGGAAAGTCCAATTTTGACATTGACCTTGACCCTTTGACCTTTAAAATAAATAGGCTTCTAGACCTTGCCATATACTAACTGTAAATCAAGTTTGGTTAAGATTGGTCAAAGGATGTTCAATGTAGAGTGGTCACAAGGTTGTTATATGGGAAAATAGTACTGTGAAAGTCCAATTTTGACCTTGACCTTGACTGTATGACCTTGAAAATAAATAGGCTTCTAGACCTTGCGATATACTAACTGCATACCATGTTTGGTTAATATCAGTCAAAGGATGTTCAGTGTAGAGTTGTCACAAGGTTGTTTTATCGAACAATAGTCAAAGTCCAATTTTGACCTTGACCTTGACCCTATGACCTTGAAAATGAATAGGCTTCTAGACCTTGCCATATATACTAACTGTATACCAATTTTGGTTAAGATCAGTCAAAGGATGTTCAGTGTAGAGTGGTCACAAGGTTGTTATATGGGAAAATAGTTAAAGTCCAATTTTGACCTTGACCTTGACCCTATGACCTTGAAAATGAATAGGCTTCTAGACCTTGCCATATACTAACTGTATACCAAGGTTGGTTAAGATCAGTCAAAGGATCTTCAGTGTAGAGTGGTCACAAGGTTGTTATATGGGAGCATAGTCAAAGTCCAATTTTGACCTTGACCGCATGACCTTGAAAATAAATAGACTTCTAGACCTTGCCATATACTAACTGTATACAAAGTTTGGTTAAGATCTGTCAAAGAATGTTCTGTGTAGAGTGGTCACAAGATTGTTACGGACGGACACACGGACGGACCGACTCATGGGAGAGTACTTGTGGGGTTATTTCGTTTGATGTTTTTTTTGTGGGGTGCACCCCACAAGTATGCAATTAATTCCGTAATTAACCCCCTTTTACGGAATGAATAACATTAATATGCAAAAAAACAAACTATTTATCTAAGTGGAAAACACGCATCCCACGAGTACTCTCTCATCCGTCCGCACAAACGAACAGCCCCGTTACTATATCCCCTCTCAAACTCTTGTTTGTTTAGGGATAATAATAAATGTAGTTATTAATATCAGCTCTAAATATAATACTAAATATAATTATGAATATCAGCTCTAAATATAATACTAAATATGGTTATTAATATCAGCTGTAAATATAATACTTAACTAGAACTATCACTAAAAGTGATGAATATCAGTATCAAAAAGAAATACTAAGATGATATCAAAAAGCAATATACAAATCTAATTTTAAAGAAATTTTGTCTAATGCATAAAATACAATCCGCATAAAGTACTATTTCCTCATGAAATAAGTTTTGATTTAGTTTTCTAGTTTCAGAAAACAAACAAACAAGAAGAAAATGAACCACATTCTTTATTCAAAGAGTAACAAGGTTTTTACTATTCTACTAATATTCGCGAGGACCTATTTTCGATATTTATCATGATTTTGATATTTTGATATTTTAATTTTGAGAATAAGTAGCAGAAGTTTAAATTTCACTTCTGATCGATATATTTTCGCAAGTTATTAATTTCGCGAGGAGATCAGCTTGCGAATATAAGGGAATATAAAATCCTTACGTAATTTAGGTAGTTTACAGTAGCTATAATTTAATATAATATCATGTTCTACCTCTTGACACTAGCACAGCTTCTTGAAGGGAACAGCACCAGACACAATCAAGTGGTCACTGTAGTATGTTGGAATGACATGACGCACCAGATTAGAGGTGAAGGTCACAGGGGCATGAAATTTGCGTCTTGCACATATACTACTCCTGATTAACATTTATGCCAAGTATGAAGTAAATCAGGTTGAAACTGAAGGAGAAGTACAACAGATTAGATTTTAACAAAACAAATTCCTATTTCAAGGTCAGAGGTCAAGGTGGAGGTCACAGGGACATGAAATGTGTGTCTTGCACATCTACTACTCCTGATTAACATTTATGCCAAGTATGAAGTAAATCAGGTTGAAACTGAAGGAGGAGTACAACAGATTAGATTTTAACAAAATAAAATCCTATTTCAAGGTCAGAGGTCAAGGTCACAGGGACATGAAATTTGCGTCTTGCACATCTACTACTCCTGATTAACATTTATGCCAAGTATCAAGTAAATCAGGTTGAAACTGAAGGAGGAGTACAACAGATTAGATTTTAACAAAAAAAAAATCCTATTTCAAGGTCAGAGGTCAAGGTCACAGGGACATGAAATTTGCGTCTTTCACATCTACTACTCCTGATTAACATTTATGCCAAGTATCAAGTAAATCAGGTTGAAACTGAAGGAGGAGTACAACAGATTAGATTTTAACAAAAAAAAATCCTATTTTAAGGTCAGAGGTCAAGGTCAAGGGACATGAAATTTGCGTGTTGCATATCTACTACTCCTGATTAACATTTATGCCAAGTATGAAGTAAATCAGGTTGAAACTGAAAGAGGAGTACAACAGATTAGATTTTAACAAAACAAATTCCTATTTCAAAGTCAGAGGTCAAGGTGAAGGTCACAGGGACATAAAATTTGCATCTTGCACATCTACTACTCCTGATTAACATTTATGCCAAGTATAAAGTAAATCAGGTTGAAACTGAAGGAGGAGTACAACAGATTAGATTTTAACAAAAAAAAGATCCTATTTCAAGGTCAGAGGTCAAGGTCACAGGGACATGAAATTTGCGTCTTGCACATCTACTACTCCTGATTAACATTTATGCCAAGTATCAAGTAAATCAGGTTGAAACTGAAGGAGGAGTACAACAGATTAGATTTTAACAAAAGAAATTCCTATTTCAAGGTCAGAGGACAAGGTACATGAAATTTGCGTCTTGCACATCTACTACTCCTGATTAACATTTATGCCATTTAGTATCAAGTCAATCAGGTAGAAACTGAAGGAGGAGTACAACGGAACAGATTTTGCGGACAGACCGACCGACCAACCGCTTGACCGACTGACCGGCTGATTTCAGTATACCCCCTTCAAACTACGTTTGCGGGGGAATAATAAAATCATTAATATCAGCTCTTAATGTAATACTTAATATAATGATTAATATCAGCTCTAAATACACAACTAAATGTAATTATTACTATCAGCTCTAAACATTCTACTAAATATATAATTATTAATCAGCTGTAAATATAATAATAAATGTAGTAATTAATATCAGCTCTAAATACACTACTAAATGTAATTATTAATATCAGCTCTAAATATAATACTAAATATAATTATTAATATCATATCAGATAAACAATCATTATTTAATCCGTATTGTTCTTTGTCCTCACATCTTATGCTTCAGAAAAGTTGGAATAATAAAATTGACCAAAATTCTGACAATCTATTTAATGAATGAAGTGTTATTAACCCTTTCCCACATACAACATATCTTCAGCAGAGAAACTTTGAAACATCTTGGCAAATATACGGAAAATCTCTGAAAATGAAAGTATAATTATTGAATAGAGTTGAAAACATCGTGACAAACGGAGAAATTGCTCGTTTTGAACAATTTTTTCTTTTCTCGCCATGTTTTCAAGAACCGTCTGCTGCAGAGGCATCAGAAAGCTTCTATATGAGGTAAAGGGTTAACAGTTTACTTGATTTTGAGACTTTTTCATGTTTTCCAACAGTTTTAACCTTTATCAAAATTGTTATTCAAGCTTCTGATAACTTCTCCCTACGGTAATTTTACTTCCAATTTCCAAGGTATGTAACAATGAAAGTAGTCAACTCTTTTAACCCTTTCCCACCTGTAGACGCATTCTAACGCCTCTGCAGCAGACGGCTTTTTGAAAACATAGTGACAAAAGAAGAAATTGCACAAAACGTGCAATTTCTCCTTTTGCCACAATGTTTTTCATTCAGTTATGGAGATTTTCCATTTTTTGACAAAATACGTTCAAAGTCGTCTGCTGCAGAATTGTCGTATGAGGGAAAGGGTTAAACACCATATCAGGTAATGAAGTAATACTTTCCTACTTACTGAAACTCAGCAGCAGAAGGCTTTGAAAATATATAAGCAAAAATATTGAAAATATAGTTCTGAAAATAAAAGTATAATTATGAACATTATGACAATAGGAGAAATTGCTCAATATGAGCAATATCTCCATTGGTAACAACATATTGATTATAAGTTGTCTGTTTGACATGTGTCAAAATACGTCCATATGTAGGGAAGGGTTTTCAATGAACATAACACATACAGTAAAACAAATCTGCAGCAGACAAACAGCCCTGCCCCCTAGTGGCCATATTTTTTACCAACCACCATGGCTTAAAGGAATCTTGTAGAGTGTCACACAAGGCATGTTTCTGCAAAATTATTTGAAAATCGGCCTGACACTTTCGGAGGAGAGGATATTTTAAGTTTTCACCATAGCCATATAATGCAAAATAGCCCCACCCCATGGCGGCCATATTTTTCAACCAATCAACATGGCTTGAAGGAATCTGATAGAGGGTCACCCAAAGAACATTTCTACAAAATTATTTGAAAATCTGCTCAACACTTTCGGAGAAGAAGATTTTTTAAATTTTCACTATGGTCATATAGAGCAAAATAGCCCGTCCTCTGGCGGCCATATTTTTCGACCAATCGAACATTTCTACAAAATTATTTGAAAATCAGCTGAACACTTTCGGAGAAGAAGATTTTTTAAGTTTACACTATAGCTATATAAGGCAAAATAGCCCCGACCCTGGCGGCCATGTTTTTCCACCAATCAACATTTCTTGAAGGAATCTAATAAAGGGTCACCCAAGGAACATTTCTACAAAATTATTTGAAAATCAGCCTGACACTTTCGGAGGAGAAGATTTTTTTAATTCTCTCTTTAGCCGTATAAGGCAAAATAGCCCCACCCTCCGGCGGCCATGTTTTTTTACCAATCAACATGGCTTGAAGGAATCTGATAGAGGGTCACCCAAGGAACATTTCTACAAAATTATTTGAAAATCTGCTCAACACTTTCAGAGAAGAAGATTTTTTAAGTTTTCACTATGGTCATATAAGGCAAAATAGCCCCGCCCTCTGGCGACCATGTTTTTCGACCAATCAACATTTCTTGAAGGAATCTAATAAAGGGTCACCCAAGGAACATTTCTACAAAATTATTTGAAAATCGGCCTGACACTTTCAGAGAAGAAGATTTTTTAAGTTTTCACTATTTTTTTCTTTTGGTTGCGATGGAAACCAGAATTATGGATGGATCAAAAAAAAAATAAAAGGAATTTAAGAGAGGACATTGAGAGGATGCTTCCTATGAAGTTTCAACCAAATTGGCCAAGTGGTTAGTGAGAAGAAGTCGTTTAAAGGAAAAAGTTACGCACGCACGCACGCACGCACGACGGAAAATTCGCCATGACATAAGCTCGACTGGCTTTCAGCCAGTGGAGCTAAAAATGAACAATATTTGCAAATGAAAGTATAGTAATTGGAATAGAGTTGAAAACATTGTGGCAAAAGGAGGCTCCTTTTGCCACAATATTTGTGAATGCTGCCTGCCACTGAGGCGTCAGAGCATTTGTATGGGGGAAAGGGTTAATATACCAAAATCAGTAGTCACTCTTTCCACCTACAATAAATCAGCAAATTGTTTGAAAACATCTTGGAAAAACTGTTGAAAATCTCTACAAATGAAATAATATTTACTGAATAATGTTTTAAACATATTCGCAAATGGAGACATTGCCCATCATCAGCAATGCTTCCCTTTTCCACAATGTTTTCAAAAGTAGTCTGCTGCAGAGGCGTTAAAATGCATATATGTGTGGGAAAGGGAAACTGTGATTGACAATACCTGTTTGTTAGTTATTTGTATAGATATGAAGTAATTCGGAAACTGATTCTTTTTCCACCTCTGAGCAGCCATCTCCTCACCTCTCTCACTGATTGACCCTTTCTGATTCTTTATCTTGGATTTAAGCTTATTTCCCTTTCTTTTGTTTGCCTTCTTCTTTTCACTCTTGTATCTTTTGTCAAGTTCGCCTAAAATATTCTAATTCCATGTATATTGTGAAAAATATTAGGTTTTGGGTGTTTGAAAAGTTTTCAGGAAATGTTCAATATCTCTTAAAACAAATAAATAATTTTGAACAAGATGTTTTTCAAAGGAGATAATTGATTATTTATTTTTATTTTCAAGATTTCATATCAGGTAATGGTTTATTCCAATAAAGTATACCTGTAGATAAAGACGAAAGATCATACACTTCTTCAACCTTGTGTCCTACATCTTGTCCACCTTCTGCAACTAAATGTGGGGAAAGAAGCTCAAATTCTGAACCAGGCCCCTCTGTCACTTCACTATCTATAGATGTCTCTGTAACTTCTGTGATATGTTTGGCTTCTGACCCAGTCTCGTATTTTGATGTATTATACACTGATGTTTCTACAACTAAAACATCAACAGATTCATCAACAAATTCTTTTACTTCAGAGTTACCAATATTGCCGTTTACATGACTTCGACCTTTTTCAGTGCATGTAGCTGGTAATTGCTCCTTGTCTATTATATCCTGAAAATTACAATGTTTCCTGACGACCTCCTCATAATCAAATGTCACTTGTGTTATTTCCTCACTGTAACATGTACTTGTATCTAAACTTTCAGAATTGATTGGTTGAACTCCCATATTTCCTGGAAAAGTAGTTGATATTCTCGTAGCAACAGCCGTTTTCTTTTCCTTTTCTTTCTTATAAGATTCTTCAGGTTTAGTTCTAGTCAGTACGTCTCTTTGCTGTTTAACTCGGTCTGTAACATTATCTAGTAAACCCTGCGGTAAAACTGTTTTCTTTTTCTTTCTAATTTGACTTGATCCAATAAATGTCTGTGTACCTTGTTTATGCTCAGTTAATAAAGATAGACTCGATTCTGCTTTAGCGACATTACCCGGGGAACTTTTACTCTCTGGAAATTCGCAATAATCTTTTGCAACTTGGTCACTATGGTGTCCTGACTGAATTTTGGAAGCTGCACACGGTTCTGAGATTCCGAGCGAATCTGGGACTAAAGTATTTACTACTTTACTATTAATAGATAAAAAGGAATTAGATTCTTCATCTGTAAACATTACACACTCTTCTTTTGGATCATCAAACCTATTTTGATTATCACTGACACATGATTGCTTAATGTCTGTACTAGGAATGTTATCTACAGAACTGTCTGTAGAAATCCTTCTGGCAGTTAATGGATTTAACAAGATGGCCCCTACTGGGGGCTTCTCCCTTCTAGACATGTCAGATAACTTCTTTGTTGATAAACACAAACACCTTGAATTATCCCATGCAACTATACTCATTAATGACAAAGTAGATAAAGTTCTTGTATTATAAAAATCTATATAGATGTTTCATAATCTGATTAACTTTAATTATTGTAATTCAATTATCCAGACATATAAATACACCTGCGAGATTAAACATTATATCACAGTGTTGCGAATCTCTATATTTTTAAGTCCTGTTCAATCTGTCTCATACAGTGACTGGAGCAAGTTCAGTCAGAGACATATATATAAATAAGTGTATTTATATCATATATGTCTGTTTTTTCAGTCTTGAGACTTCATTTTTCAACACCAATATATTTATCTGTAAACTGGCGATCCTAGACATACTATATTCATGTATTTTTAGCTTGCTTAAAAAGTTCATTGCTCTAGGGTAGGCTTCAGGTGTAAGTTGTGTTCTTTTAAATCCGTACATGCAGGGACGAGGCATCAACCCCAATGAATGTCAAAGAAGAGACCATCACAGCGGTGACCTAATACTGGGTGTTAAAAGAGTAATTTTGCAAATTGTCAAACATTTCATGAAAGATATATATATGGAATGTCATAATTATCCAACTTCCAAGACTTCTAAACAAACTATCGAATTTGTAAAGACAATCCATAGTAACCTCCCTTGGATTATAATAGTTTCCAAAATGTTGCGATTGTTCTAATACAATTTCCCGCCAAATGTCAAATTCATAGATGTATTCGAAGACGTAAGAGCAGTGCGCACCTGCACGATGTTCTATTTGTGTATACATATAGATTAAACATATTTAATTGCCATATTAAAAAAAAAAAAAAAACAACAACCATATTATTAATCAAGACTAACATATCTTATATATGATTACATTAAAACATAGTATAATACTATTATATAGTATTGTGGTATTTTGGTTTGGATAAGAGACCCGTAGAAAAGCAACAGTATACATGTATATTCAAACCTCCCAGAATCTCTTATGTAAGACTGCACTGCCAGGTTTTGAGTTCTCAACAACGCTCAGATGATTTGAACCATATAGTAAACTATTTAAATTTAATGGGTGGTATGTTCTAAGTTGTCGAAATAGCAGAATTCGTTGTTGGTAAAATATATGACATCTAAAAAAGAAATGTTCACAGTCTTCCAACCCATAACCACAAACGCGCATTCCGTTGTTACTTAAGTGGTTATTGTACAGGTCAAATTGTAAGTCACTGCATTTATTGCGAAGACGCGTGTGTATTTAGAAAATTGGCGTTTACCTATAGAGTAGTACTTTGGAACAGTTGTACTTGGGAACATTAATTCTTTACATTGGACTTAAAGGCTGACAGAGAAGTGATAGATTTTATGTTTTCGGGTAGTTCATTCCATAAAGATACAGAAGAAGGGACAAAATAACTGGCAAATAACTCTGTTCGTCTGGCAATTACTTCTATATTAGACGCATTTCGCAGTGGATATTCAGTTCGATTACCAACGTGTGGTGGACAAATTTCGCTTAGATAGTTGGGAGTAAGATCATGAATGATTTTAAATGTTAAAATAAGTTTTGGGTACTTTCTACGATCAGACAATTTAAGCCACCCAATATCTTTGTATAAATTAAAAAGGGAAATTGATCTTGTTACACCAGTGGTAATTCTTGCTGCTTTATTTTGTATTTTGTCTAGTAAATCCTGTTCAGTTTGTGTGAAGTTATCCCACACCACGGAAGCATATTCCAAACGTGGACGGAGAAAAGAAGTATACATTTGATTAAGTGAAACTCTGTTTAGTCTGAATTTAAGTGCTCTCATCATACCCAAAACCTTTGAAGCTGATTTAGTGATGTTTAAAATGTGGTCTTTCCATTTAGCATTGCTACTAAGTGTTAAGCCTAAGTGCTTATGGCTGTTAACAAATTCTAGTTCAACATTGTCAAAAACAAGTCTTGGAAAAGGAACAGCTTTGTTAGTAAACAACATGGCCACAGTTTTAGACGGATTAAAAGAAACTAACCATTGCTTAGCCCAAGCAGAAAGCATTAAGAGGTCATGGTTTAAAATGCCTTCAGTATCAGTTATACTGGTTGCACAACATGCCATTGATGTATCATCAGCAAAAAGTCTTGATATGCTAAGTATGTTTTCAATTATATCGTTAACATAAACAAGAAACAATAAGGCCCAAGGACAGAACCTTGAGGTACCCCAGCATGTATAGTTAGTGGGCTAGATTTGACATTGCCTATAACTACAGATTGTTGTCGGTACGATAAATAATTTTCAAACCAGGCTAAAAATGGTCCATCAATTCCATTCTGTTTTAATTTAAAAAGCAATCCTTTGTGCCAAACGCGATCAAACGCTTTGGATATATCACAGAATACCATACAAATATTCTGTTGAGCATCAATGGAAGAAACGATTTGGTGATATAAGTCAATCAACTGATAAACTGTTGAGTGACCTTTTAGAAACCCAGACTGCTGTGGTTGAATTAAATGATTAGACTGAATATGGTTGTAAACTTGTTTGTATACACATCTTTCAAATATTTTACCTACACAACTCAATAATGATACTGGGCGATAATTCTCTAAAGAAGACGGGTCTCCTTTCTAATATAAGGGTAGCACATTTGATTGTTTCCATTGAAAAGGGAATATTTTAGATTCAAGCGATTTATTAAATAGCATACATAAAGGTTTAGAAATTGTAATGCTTGTTGCTTTTAGTAATTTGTGACTAATTGCATCAGGCACAACTGCCTTATTAGGCTGTATAGTACTAATAATATCCTTTATATCTTGAACACTTACTCTGATATTTGTGAGTTTACTTTGCGATTATTCAACAAATTCGGGCAATTCTGTTTTAGAGTCTTCAACAGTTGATATAGAAGCAAAATATTTTCTTCATCTGAGTAAATCAATGTCTCGACGTTATTGCATGTTGTCTTTAAGATAGGAATAGAATTCGATTTGGCGTTACGTTTTAATAAATTTCGCAAACAAGACCAATAGTTTTTAGGGTCGATAATTAAATCACTTGATAGAGACTCATCAATATTGCTGAAGTATAGTTGTTTTCCTGACTTAATAAGATTGTTAACTTTATTACGTAGTTTTTATTTCTTTGGTTTACCAAAGAAGTATAGTTACGGGAATCTCAGGGCTAACCTCGTTAATTCCAGTTCTCATGTTGCTTACGCCTGAATGTAGTTCTACCAATATGCACTGCATTTTCAAATAATTCAGCATTATTGATAAAGAAACACAATAGTTATCTTATAAGTTGTATAGTGTCGTCTAGTTTTTGGAAAGGAATTTCGTATTGATATGTAATAGAGTGTTTTAAATAATCGAACGCGGTAGAATTGATCCTTACACTTATTTCGACCGAAGTACACACAACCGATTTGCCGATACACCGGTACCAAATGATTAGCCTACGCGCAATGTAGTACCTGATTTTAAACGCTTACGCTTGAAGTACAATCAAAGGAACCCAGTAATTGCTGAAAATTGAAAAAAATATAATTAGGATTTAATTAATCTTCAAAAGCGCATTGACATATGTATAATTGATGGTCTTTTATAGCGCAAGAATATACTAACATATGCTACCGGAAATTCCCATATGTAGTAGGTAACTTCAAATATGGGGTACGTGTTAATACCGGAATATACTGAATATACAGAAATAGACTTTAATATACTGAAATACACTTGTGTAATTACACAAATAAGCATTTTGGAATCGACTCATGGCCTTTTATATGTATCAATACCGCTTAGAGTTGTTGGTCAGTCCGATTAAAAAATGAATTAACACTACACAACAATAAAACAAGTAAAGTGTGAAATACACAATCCTGTCAAAAGGATAAAACGGGTGTAAAGTTGTCAGCTGACAAGATGGAATCCAACCCGGGAAAATTTCAACAAATATGAAGTAATGAAAGACAATACTTTTCTGTGCTGTATGTCGATTCAAAACTGCTTTTCGGTATATATTCAGTACTAGAAAGGCGACACCTTAAGGGTTTCGCAGGATAGAATGAGTGGAGAGGAGCAGCATTGCATCCGAACTACCAACCGACCACACACAATGCTTCTATTCTATTCTATTCTATTCACAATGCTGATAATATTATTTCGATTCTAACATGATCCAAAACGTAAAAATTGATGAAACTTGTATTTTGCAACACCAAAATTATCTCCGTAAGTCTGAAAGATAAATAGAACATTATTATCGGGATTGAGGACCCGCTCATCACGGGACTCGAACCAGGGACCTTTGATACGAGAGGCCGACGCTCTACCTCTGCACCACTGTAACGTTATGACGTCAACCGCTGACGTGACGTCACTTTCCTAGTCACGCCCACAGATTTTTTTAAAATCAAGAACCCCTATTGAAAGCTTTCTCCAAGAATCCAAACTGAATGTATGAGAAATCTAAAAACACCGTTGTTTGCACCGGATCTCGGACAAGTTTCAGTATGAATTTCAGGTCTCTAGCTGATTCCGTTTTTTGCTAGTGCGAGATCTACAGAAATATGTAGTCAAAATGTCGATTTTTCGGGTTTTAACCTTAAAAATATCTAAAACTAGATTTTTCCCAGATATAACGAAACCGCCTAGACCTAGATCGCATTGTGGTCTATCAGTGTGGCTAATTTCAGCGAAATCGTTCTCACCGATTTCTTTGTCCTCAAATCGCTGAATTTTACAACACATTGTGTCCCAATAGCCGTATAGACATTTGTTCCGTAGAACAGAATAGAATAATTCTGTTCCACTACACTCATTCTATATATTTCGGTATATTTCAATATATTTACATTCGCACTTGATTTTCTGTACAAATAAATTCTGTTCATTTTGCATGAACCGCTCGACCTTTCATGACCTCTGACGTCAAACCAAAGAAGTATAGTTACGGGAAACTCAGGGCTAACCTCGTTAATTCCAGTTCTCATGTTGCCTACGCCTGAATGTAGTTCTACCAATATGCACTGCATTTTCAAATAATTCAGCATTATTGATAAAGAAACACAATAGTTATCTTATAAGTTGTATAGTGTCGTCTAGTTTTTGGAAAGGAATTTCGTATTGATATGTAATAGAGTGTTTTAAATAATCGAACGCGGTAGAATTGATCCTTACACTTATTTCGACCGAAGTACACACAACCGATTTGCCGATACACCGGTACCAAATGATTAGCCTACGCGCAATGTAGTACCTGATTTTAAACGCTTACGCTTGAAGTACAATCAAAGGAACCCAGTAATTGCTGAAAATTGAAAAAAATATAATTAGGATTTAATTAATCTTCAAAAGCGCATTGACATATGTATAATTGATGGTCTTTTATAGCGCAAGAATATACTAACATATGCTACCGGAAATTCCCATATGTAGTAGGTAACTTCAAATATGGGGTACGTGTTAATACCGGAATATACTGAATATACAGAAATAGACTTTAATATACTGAAATACACTTGTGTAATTACACAAATAAGCATTTTGGAATCGACTCATGGCCTTTTATATGTATCAATACCGCTTAGAGTTGTTGGTCAGTCCGATTAAAAAATGAATTAACACTACACAACAATAAAACAAGTAAAGTGTGAAATACACAATCCTGTCAAAAGGATAAAACGGGTGTAAAGTTGTCAGCTGACAAGATGGAATCCAACCCGGGAAAATTTCAACAAATATGAAGTAATGAAAGACAATACTTTTCTGTGCTGTATGTCGATTCAAAACTGCTTTTCGGTATATATTCAGTACTAGAAAGGCGACACCTTAAGGGTTTCGCAGGATAGAATGAGTGGAGAGGAGCAGCATTGCATCCGAACTACCAACCGACCACACACAATGCTTCTATTCTATTCTATTCTATTCACAATGCTGATAATATTATTTCGATTCTAACATGATCCAAAACGTAAAAATTGATGAAACTTGTATTTTGCAACACCAAAATTATCTCCGTAAGTCTGAAAGATAAATAGAACATTATTATCGGGATTGAGGACCCGCTCATCACGGGACTCGAACCAGGGACCTTTGATACGAGAGGCCGACGCTCTACCTCTGCACCACTGTAACGTTATGACGTCAACCGCTGACGTGACGTCACTTTCCTAGTCACGCCCACAGATTTTTTTAAAATCAAGAACCCCTATTGAAAGCTTTCTCCAAGAATCCAAACTGAATGTATGAGAAATCTAAAAACACCGTTGTTTGCACCGGATCTCGGACAAGTTTCAGTATGAATTTCAGGTCTCTAGCTGATTCCGTTTTTTGCTAGTGCGAGATCTACAGAAATATGTAGTCAAAATGTCGATTTTTCGGGTTTTAACCTTAAAAATATCTAAAACTAGATTTTTCCCAGATATAACGAAACCGCCTAGACCTAGATCGCATTGTGGTCTATCAGTGTGGCTAATTTCAGCGAAATCGTTCTCACCGATTTCTTTGTCCTCAAATCGCTGAATTTTACAACACATTGTGTCCCAATAGCCGTATAGACATTTGTTCCGTAGAACAGAATAGAATAATTCTGTTCCACTACACTCATTCTATATATTTCGGTATATTTCAATATATTTACATTCGCACTTGATTTTCTGTACAAATAAATTCTGTTCATTTTGCATGAACCGCTCGACCTTTCATGACCTCTGACGTCATTGTTTATTTCAATAGCGTGACGTCATTTAACCAATGATATTACGACGTTACAAATATCAGCTGTTCATTTAAACAAACGTACGTTGGCGGTAACATTTCTTCTTTGTTATTAAAGACTTGTTCGCGAACACTTTAAGGTCGAATAAAATAAAGTAATGAAAAGTGGAAAATGTAAATATAAGGATTGACTCTTATTTTTCGTGCGTTCATGCAGTATGAACGCTCGGCCGCGATTTTGCAAATTTCCCAAGAAGCGCTAGCGCGCTTCATGGATTTGCAAAATCGTGTCCGACGTTCATACTGCATGAACGCACGAAAAATAAGAGTCAATCCTTAAGTATTCCGGTACTAGATAGGCGACACCTTAAGGGTTTCGCGGGATAGAATGAGTGAAGAGGAGCAGAATTATATACCGAACTACCAACTGGCCACACGCAATACTAAATATATATGTTATGAATATGTAATTTCAATTCTTACATGATTCAAAACGTAACAATTGATGACACTCAAGGTTTTTTGGCAACACCAAAATTATTTCCGCAAGTCTAAAAGATAAACACACCATACTATTGGTTTTGGCGCCAAAGCGATAACGTTATGACGTCATACCGCTGAAGTGCTGAACGTGACGTCACTTTCCAAGTATTTGGTCACATGAAAATATTTGATTCAAGAGCCCCTATTAAAAGCATTCTCCAACTATCAAAACTAAATGTATGAGAAATTTAAAAACACCGTTGTTTGCACCGGATCTCGGACAAGTTTCAGTATGAATTTCAGGTCTCTAGCTGATTCCGTTTTTTGCTGGTACGAGATCTACAGAAATATGTAGTCAAAATGTCGATTTTTCGGGTTTTAACCTTAAAAATCTCTGAAACTAGATTTTTCCCAGATATAACGAACACGCCCAGACCTAGATCGCATTGAGTTCTATAAGTGTGGCTAATTTCAGCGAAATCGTTCTCACCGATTTCTTTGTCCCCAGATCGCTGAATTTTACAACACATTGTGTCCCAATAGCCGTATAGACATTTGTTCCGTAGAACAGAATAGAATAATTCTGTTCCACTACACTCATTCTATACTAGAAAGGCGACACCTTAAGGGTTTCGCGGGATAGAATGAGTGGAGAGGAGCAGAATTGCATCCGAACTACCAACCGACCACCCACAATGCTGAATATATTATTTCGATTCTAACATGATCCAAAACGTAACAATTGATGAAACTAGTATTTTGCAACACCAAAATTATCTCCGTAAGTCTAAAAGATAAATAGAACATTATTATCGGGATTTGGCGCCAAAGTTTAGTTTAAACTTATTTATTTTACATCGATTGCGAAACAAGCTTTAAGCTTAAATTAATCACACTCGATGTCTGATTTCTGGAGACTTAACCAGTACTCGTGCCGTTTTGTGATGAAAAATCTCAAAAGGACCCGCTCATCACGGGACTCGAACCAGGGACCTTTGATACGAGAGGCCGACGCTCTACCTCTGCACCACTGTAACGTTATGACGTCAACCGCTGACGTGACGTCACTTTCCTAGTCACGCCCACAGATTTTTTTAAAATCAAGAACCCCTATTGAAAGCTTTCTCCAAGAATCCAAACTGAATGTATGAGAAATCTAAACACACCGTTGTTTGCACCGGATCTCGAACAAGTTTCAGTATGAATTTCAGGTCTCTAGCTGATTCCGTTTTTTGCTAGTGCGAGATCTACAGAAATATGTAGTCAAAATGTCGATTTATCGGGTTTTAACCTTAAAAATCTCTGAAACTAGATTTTTCCCAGATATAACGAACACGCACAGACCTAGATCGCATTGAGTTCTATAAGTGTGGCTAATTTCAGCGAAATCGTTCTCACCGATTTCCTTGTCCCCAGATCGCTGAATTTTACAACACATTGTGTCCCAATAGCCGTATAGACATTTGTTCCATAGAACAGAATAGAATAATTCTGTTCCACTACACTCATTCTATACTAGAAAGGCGACACCTTAAGGGTTTCGCGGGATAGAATGAGTGGAGAGGAGCAGAATTGCATCCGAACTACCAACCGACCACACACAATGCTGAATATATTATTTCGATTCTAACATGATCCAAAACGTAACAATTGATGAAACTAGTATTTTGCAACACCAAAATTATCTCCGTAAGTCTAAAAGATAAATAGAACATTATTATCGGGATTTGGCGCCAAAGTTTAGTTTAAACTTATTTATTTTACATCGATTGCGAAACAAGCTTTAAGCTTAAATTAATCACACTCGATGTCTGCTTCCTGGAGACTTAACCAGTACTCGTGCCGTTTTGTGATGAAAAATCTCAAAAGGACCCGCTCATCACGGGACTCGAACCAGGGACCTTTGATACGAGAGGCCGACGCTCTACCTCTGCACCACTGTAACGTTATGACGTCAACCGCTGACGTGACGTCACTTTCCTAGTCACGCCCACAGATTTTTTTAAAATCAAGAACCCCTATTGAAAGCTTTCTCCAAGAATCCAAACTGAATGTATGAGAAATCTAAAAACACCGTTGTTTGCACCGGATCTCGGACAAGTTTCGGTATGAATTTCAGGTCTCTAGCTGATTCCGTCTTTTGCTAGTGCGAGATCTACAGAAATATGTAGTCAAAATGTCGATTTTTCGGGTTTTAACCTTAAAAATCTCTGAAACTAGATTTTTGCCAGATATAACGAACACGCCCAGACCTAGATCGCATTGAGTTCTATAAGTGTGGCTAATTTCAGCGAAATCGTTCTCACCGATTTCTTTGTCCCCAGATCGCTGAATTTTACAACACATTGTGTCCCAATAGCCGTATAGACATTTGTTCCATAGAACAGAATAGAATAATTCTGTTCCACTACACTCATTCTATATTTCCCACGTATCCCGAGCGTGCAAACCTGTTATGTTTTTGTTTTTCCTTTTATACTAGAAAGGCGACACCTTAAGGGTTTCGCGGGATAGAATGAGTGGAGAGGAGCAGAATTGCATCCGAACTACCAACCGACCACACACAATGCTGAATATATTATTTCGATTCTAACATGATCCAAAACGTAACAATTGATGAAACTAGTATTTTGCAACACCAAAATTATCTCCGTAAGTCTAAAAGATAAATAGAACATTATTATCGGGATTTGGCGCCAAAGTTTAGTTTAAACTTATTTATTTTACATCGATTGCGAAACAAGCTTTAAGCTTAAATTTATCACACTCGATGTCTGCTTCCTGGAGACTTAACCAGTACTTGTGCCGTTTTGTGTTGAAAAATCTCAAAAGGACCCGCTCATCACGGGACTCGAACCAGGGACCTTTGATACGAGAGGCCGACGCTCTACCTCTGCACCACTGTAACGTTATGACGTCATACCGCTGAAGTGCTGAATGTGACGTCACTTTCCAAGTATTTGGTCACGTGAAAATATTTGATTCAAGAGCCCCTATTAAAAGCATTCTCCAACTATCAAAACTAAATGTATGAGAAATTTAAAAACACCGTTGTTTGCACTGGATCTTTGACAAGTTTCAGTTTAAATTTCAGGTCTCTAGCTGATTCCGTTATTTGCTGGTGCGAGATCTACAGAAATATGTAGTCAAAATGTCGATTTTTCGGGTTTTAACCTTAAAAATATCTAAAACTAGATTTTTCCCAGATATAACGAAACCGCCCAGACCTAGATCGCATTGTGGTCTATCAGTGTGGCTAATTTCAGCGAAATCGTTCTCACCGATTTCTTTGTCCTCAAATCGCTGAATTTTACAACACATTGTGTCCCAATAGCCGTATAGACATTTGTTCCGTAGAACAGAATAGAATAATTCTGTTCCACTACACTCATTCTATACTAGAAAGGCGACACCTTAAGGGTTTCGCGGGATAGAATGAGTGGAGAGGAGCAGAATTGCATCCGAACTACCAACCGACCACACAATGCTGAATATATTATTTCGATTCTAACATGATCCAAAACGTAACAATTGATGAAACTAGTATTTTGCAACACCAAAATTATCTCCGTAAGTCTAAAAGATAAATAGAACATTATTATCGGGATTTGGCGCCAAAGTTTAGTTTAAACTTATTTATTTTACATCGATTGCGAAACAAGCTTTAAGCTTAAATTAATCACACTCGATGTCTGCTTCCTGGAGACTTAACCAGTACTCGTGCCGTTTTGTGTTGAAAAATCTCAAAAGGACCCGCTCATCACGGGACTCGAACCAGGGACCTTTGATACGAGAGGCCGACGCTCTACCTCTGCACCACTGTAACGTTATGATGTCAACCGCTGACGTGACGTCACTTTCCTAGTCACGCCCACAGATTTTTTTTAAATCAAGAACCCCTATTGAAAGCTTTCTCCAAGAATCCAAACTGAATGTATGAGAAATCTAAAAACACCGTTGTTTGCACCGGATCTCGGACAAGTTTCAGTATGAATTTCAGGTCTCTAGCTGATTCCGTTTTTTGCTAGTGCGAGATCTACAGAAATATGTAGTCAAAATGTCGATTTTTCGGGTTTTAACCTTAAAAATCTCTGAAACTAGATTTTTCCCAGATATAACGAACACGCCCAGACCTAGATCGCATTGAGTTCTATAAGTGTGGCTAATTTCAGCGAAATCGTTCTCACCGATTTCTTTGTCCCCAGATCGCTGAATTTTACAACACATTGTGTCCCAATAGCCGTATAGACATTTGTTCCATAGAACAGAATAGAATAATTCTGTTCCACTACACTCATTCTATATGCAATTTCGGTGTTTTGAAATAAGTTGCATAGCCTCTCTGTAAGTATTATTTCTGTGTTTTGCTTTTATAAAAAAATGTGATTGTTCAATTGAACTGTCAATCTGCCATGTTGTTTATTTGAAACAAAGTTATCTTCGTACCCTAGTTATTTTGTACTAGAAAGGCGACACCTTAAGGGTTTCGCGGGATAGAATGAGTGGAGAGGAGCAGAATTGCATCCGAACTACCAACCGACCAAACACAATGCTGATACTATTATTTCGATTCTAACATGATCCAAAACGTAACAATTGATGAAACTAGTATTTTGCAACACCAAAATTATCTCCGTAAGTCTAAAAGATAAATAGAACATTATTATCGGGATTTGGCGCCGAAGTTTAGTTTAAACTTATTTATTTTACATCGATTGCGAAACAAGCTTTAAGCTTAGATTACTCACACTCGATGTCTGCTTCATGGAGACTTAACCAGTACTCGTGCCGTTTTGTGTGGAAAAATCTCAAAAGGACCCGCTCATCACGGGACTCGAACCAGGGACCTTTGATACGAGAGGCCGACGCTCTACCTCTGCACCACTGTAACGTTATGACGTCAACCGCTGACGTGACGTCACTTTCCTAGTCACGCCCACAGATTTTTTTTAAATCAAGAACCCCTATTGAAAGCTTTCTCCAAGAATCCAAACTGAATGTATGAGAAATCTAAACACACCGTTGTTTGCACTGGATCTCGGACAAGTTTCAGTATGAATTTCAGGTCTCTAACTGATTCCGTTTTTTGCTAGTACGAGATCTACAGAAATATGTAGTCAAAATGTAGATTTTTCGGGTTTTAACCTTAAAAATTTCTGAAACTAGATTTTTCCCAGATATAACGAAACCGCCTAGACCTAGATCGCATTGTGGTCTATCAATGTGGCTAATTTCAGCGAAATCGTTCTCACCGATTTCTTTGTCCACAAATCGCTGAATTTTACAACACATTGTGTCCCAATAGCCGTATAGACATTTGTTCCATAGAACAGAATAGAATAATTCTGTTCCACTACACTCATTCTATAAATAGAACATTATTATCGGGATTTGGCGCCCAAGTTTAGTTTAAACTTATTTATTTTACATCGATTGCGAAACAAGCTTTAAGCTTAGATTACTCACACTCGATGTCTGCTTCCTGGAGACTTAACCAGTACTCGTGCCGTTTTGTGTGGAAAAATCTCAAAAGGACCCGCTCATCACGGGACCTCGAACCAGGGACCTTTGATACGAGAGGCCGACGCTCTACCTCTGCACCAACATTATCTCCGTAAGTCTAAAAGATAAATAGAACATTATTATCGGGATTTGGCGCCCAAGTTTAGTTTAAACTTATTTATTTTACATCTATTGCGAAACAAGCTTTAAGCTTAGATTACTCACACTCGATGTCTGCTTCCTGGAGACTTAACCAGTACTCGTGCCGTTTTGTGTGGAAAAATCTCAAAAGGACCCGCTCATCACGGGACTCGAACCAGGGACCTTTGATACGAGAGGCCGACGCTCTACCTCTGCACCACTGTAACGTTATGACGTCAACCGCTGACGTGACGTCACTTTCCTAGTCACGCCCACAGATTTTTTTAAAATCAAGAACCCCTATTGAAAGCTTTCTCCAAGAATCCAAACTGAATGTATGAGAAATCTAAACACACCGTTGTTTGCACTGGATCTCGGACAAGTTTCAGTATGAATTTCAGGTCTCTAGCTTATTCCGTTATTTGCTGGTGCGAGATCTACAGAAATATGTAGTCAAAATGTCGATTTTTCGGGTTTTAACCTTAAAAATCTCTGAAACTAGATTTTTCCCAGATATAACGAAACCGCCCAGACCTAGATCGCATTGTGGTCTATCAGTGTGGCTAATTTCAGCGAAATCGTTCTCACCGATTTCTTTGTCCACAAATCGCTGAATTTTACAACACATTGTGTCCCAATAGCCGTATAGACATTTGTTCCATAGAACAGAATAGAATAATTCTGTTCCACTACACTCATTCTATATTTATTTTACATCGATTGCGAAACAAGCTTTAAGCTTAAATTAATCACACTCGATGTCTGCTTCCTGGAGACTTAACCAGTACTCGTGCCGTTTTGTGTGGAAAAATCTCAAAAGGACCCGCTCATCACGGGACTCGAACCAGGGACCTTTGATACGAGAGGCCGACGCTCTACCTCTGCACCACTGTAACGTTATGACGTCATACCGCTGAAGTGCTGAACGTGACGTCACTTTCCAAGTATTTGGTCACGTGAAAATATTTGATTCAAGAGCCCCTATTAAAAGCATTCTCCAACTATCAAAACTAAATGTATGAGAAATTTAAAAACACCGTTGTTTGCACTGGATCTTTGACAAGTTTCAGTTTAAATTTCAGGTCTCTAGCTGATTCCGTTATTTGCTGGTACGAGATCTACAGAAATATGTAGTCAAAATGTCGATTTTTCGGGTTTTAACCTTAAAAATATCTAAAACTAGATTTTTCCCAGATATAACGAAACCGCCCAGACCTAGATCGCATTGTGGTCTATCAGTGTGGCTAATTTCAGCGAAATCGTTCTCACCGATTTCTTTGTCCTCAAATCGCTGAATTTTACAACACATTGTGTCCCAATAGCCGTATAGACATTTGTTCCGTAGAACAGAATAGAATAATTCTGTTCCACTACACTCATTCTATACTCATTTTGACAGCTATTTCTACTTTCGTTACTAGAAAGGCGACACCTTAAGGGTTTCGCGGGATAGAATGAGTGGAGAGGAGCAGAATTGCACCCGAACTCCCAACCGGCCACACACAATGCTGATACTATTATTTCGATTCTAACATGATCCAAAACGTAACAATTGATGAAACTAGTATTTTGCAACAACAAAATTATCTCCGTAAGTCTAAAAGATAAATAGAACATTATTATCTCAAAATTAAATCATTAAAATCTCAAAAGGACCCGCTCATCACGGGACTCGAACCAGGGACCTTTGATACGAGAGGCCGACGCTCTACCTCTGCACCACTGTAACGTTATGACGTCAACCGCTGACGTGACGTCACTTTCCTAGTCACGCCCACAGATTTTTTTAAAATCAAGAACCCCTATTGAAAGCTTTCTCCAAGAATCCAAACTGAATGTATGAGAAATCTAAAAACACCGTTGTTTGCACCGGATCTCGGACAAGTTCCAGTATGAATTTCAGGTCTCTAGCTGATTCCGTTTTTTGCTAGTGCGAGATCTACAGAAATATGTAGTCAAAATGTCGATTTTTCGGGTTTTAACCTTAAAAATCTCTGAAACTAGATTTTTCCCAGATATAACGAAACCGCCCAGACCTAGATCGCATTGTGGTCTATCAGTGTGGCTAATTTCAGCGAAATCGTTCTCACCGATTTCTTTGTCCACAAATCGCTGAATTTTACAACACATTGTGTCCCAATAGCCGTATAGACATTTGTTCCGTAGAACAGAATAGAATAATTCTGTTCCACTACACTCATTCTACTAGAAAGGCGACACCTTAAGGGTTTCGCGGGATAGCATGAGTGGAGAGGAGCAGAATTGCATCCGAACTACCAACCGACCACACACAATGCTGAATATATTATTTCGATTCTAACATGATCCAAAACGTAACAATTGATGAAACTAATATTTTGCAACACCAAAATTATCTCCGTAAGTCTAAAAGATAAATAGAACATTATTATCGGGATTTGGCGCCAAAGTTTAGTTTAAACTTATTTATTTTACATCGATTGCGAAACAAGCTTTAAGCTTAAATTAATCACACTCGATGTCTGCTTCCTGGAGACTTAACCAGTACTCGTGCCGTTTTGTTTTGAAAAATCTCAAAAGGACCCGCTCATCACGGGACTCGAACCAGGGACCTTTGATACGAGAGGCCGACGCTCTACCTCTGCACCACTGTAACGTTATGACGTCAACCGCTGACGTGACGTCACTTTCCTAGTCACGCCCACAGATTTTTTTAAAATCAAGAACCCCTATTGAAAGCTTTCTCCAAGAATCCAATCTGAATGTATGAGAAATCTAAAAACACCGTTGTTTGCACCGGATCTCGGACAAGTTTCAGTATGAATTTCAGGTCTCTAGCTGATTCCGTTTTTTGCTAGTGCGAGATTTACAGAAATATGTAGTCAAAATGTCGATTTTTCGGGTTTTAACCTTAAAAATCTCTGAAACTAGATTTTTCCCAGATATAACGAACACGCCCAGACCTAGATCGCATTGAGTTCTATAAGTGTGGCTAATTTCAGCGAAATCGTTCTCACCGATTTCTTTGTCCCCAGATCGCTGAATTTTACAACACATTGTGTCCCAATAGCCGTATAGACATTTGTTCCGTAGAACAGAATAGAATAATTCTGTTCCACTACACTCATTCTATATTTTACATCGATTGCGAAACAAGCTTTAAGCTTAAATTAATCACACTCGATGTCTGCTTCCTGGAGACTTAACCAGTACTCGTGCCGTTTTGTGTTGAAAAATCTCAAAAGGACCCGCTCATCACGGGACTCGAACCAGGGACCTTTGATACGAGAGGCCGACGCTCTACCTCTGCACCACTGTAACGTTATGACGTCAACCGCTGACGTGACGTCACTTTCCTAGTCACGCCCACAGATTTTTTTAAAATCAAGAACCCCTATTGAAAGCTTTCTCCAAGAATCCAAACTGAATGTATGAGAAATCTAAACACACTGTTGTTTGCACCGGATCTCGGACAAGTTTCAGTATGAATTTCAGGTCTCTAGCTGATTCCGTTTTTTGCTAGTGCGAGATCTACAGAAATATGTAGTCAAAATGTCGATTTTTCGGGTTTTAACCTTAAAAATCTCTGAAACTAGATTTTTCCCAGATATAACGAACACGCCCAGACGTAGATCGCATTGATTTCTATAAGTGTGGCTAATTTCAGCGAAATCGTTCTCACCGATTTCTTTGTCCCCAGATCGCTGAATTTTACAACACATTGTGTCTCAATAGCCGTATAGACATTTGTTCCATAGAACAGAATAGAATAATTCTGTTCCACTACACTCATTCTATACATGATTCAAAACGTAACAATTGATGACACTCAAGGTTTTTTGGCAACACTAAAATTATTTCCGCAAGTCTAAAAGATAAACGCACCATACTATTAGTTTTGGCGCCAAAGCGATAACGTTATGACGTCATACCGCTGAAGTGCTGAACGTGACGTCACTTTCCAAGTATTTGGTCACGTGAAAATATTTGATTCAAGAGCCCCTATTAAAAGCATTCTCCAACTATCAAAACTAAATGTATGAGAAATTTAAAAACACCGTTGTTTGCACTGGATCTTTGACAAGTTTCAGTTTAAATTTCAGGTCTCTAGCTGATTCCGTTATTTGCTGGTACGAGATCTACAGAAATATGTAGTCAAAATGTCGATTTTTCGGGTTTTAACCTTAAAAATATCTAAAACTAGATTTTTCCCAGATATAACGAAACCGCCCAGACCTAGATCGCATTGTGGTCTATCAGTGTGGCTAATTTCAGCGAAATCGTTCTCACCGATTTCTTTGTCCTCAAATCGCTGAATTTTACAACACATTGTGTCCCAATAGCCGTATAGACATTTGTTCCGTAGAACAGAATATAATAATTCTGTTCCACTACACTCATTCTATACTAGAAAGGCGACACCTTAAGGGTTTCGCGGGATAGAATGAGTGGAGAGGAGCAGAATTGCATCCGAACTACCAACCGACCACACACAATGCTGAATATATTATTTCGATTCTAACATGATCCAAAACGTAACAATTAATGAAACTAGTATTTTGCAACACCAAAATTACCTCCGTAAGTCTAAAAGATAAATAGAACATTATTATCGGGATTTGGCGCCAAAGTTTAGTTTAAACTTATTTATTTTACATCGATTGCGAAACAAGCTTTAAGCTTAAATTAATCACACTCGATGTCTGCTTCCTGGAGACTTAACCAGTACTCGTGCCGTTTTGTGTGGAAAAATCTCAAAAGGACCCGCTCATCACGGGACTCGAACCAGGGACCTTTGATGCGAGAGGCCGACGCTCTACCTCTGCACCACTGTAACGTTATGACGTCATACCGCTGAAGTTCTGAACGTGACGTCACTTTCCAAGTATTTGGTCACGTGAAAATATTTGATTCAAGAGCCCCTATTAAAAGCATTCTCCAACTATCAAAACTAAATGTATGAGAAATTTAAAAACACCGTTGTTTGCACTGGATCTTTGACAAGTTTCAGTTTAAATTTCAGGTCTCTAGCTGATTCCGTTATTTGCTGGTACGAGATCTACAGAAATATGTAGTCAAAATGTCGATTTTTCGGGTTTTAACCTTAAAAATATCTAAAACTAGATTTTTCCCAGATATAACGAAACCGCCCAGACCTAGATCGCATTGTGGTCTATCAGTGTGGCTAATTTCAGCGAAATCGTTCTCACCGATTTCTTTGTCCTCAAATCGCTGAATTTTACAACACATTGTGTCCCAATAGCCGTATAGACATTTGTTCCGTAGAACAGAATAGAATAATTCTGTTCCACTACACTCATTCTATATAAAGTGTTACAAACTCCTTTCAATAACTTTCATTTATAGAAATATGCCTTAATAACACCTCAATAAAGTCGTCTTTCTTTTGTATCTGGGAAAGGATATTTAATTGATGTGTGATGCAATTTTTGTTTTAAAATGTGTGTTGACTCGTGTTATTGTTACTGATTTTCCAAAGAGTTAAATTTTTCATTCAGTTAACAGGTTTTTAAGTATATAACATAAAAAAACTCTCTGACACCAGGCGCGTAGCTGGACCGAATAGGATTTGCAAGCCGCTATACAGAAATCATGCATGTACTTTAATGAATTAATTATTGATATGAAGAAAAGTAGAATCAAGAAAATAATGTACAAGCTTGGGCTTTTTGGCGTAACAGCAGCTACGTGCCTGGACAGGGTGACGGTCAAAACGTCGAATGACCAAAACGTCGAATTGATAAACAAGAACAAAATGGGAGTCAAAACGTCGAAAAGGAAAATATAGAGACCATATATTAATAAACGTCGAAAAGGAAAATATATTGTCTATTTTCTATAATTATGTACATGTATATACTATGCCATAATAAATTTTTTGTAGTTAATTGAAGTGATATTTGTAATATTTAATAAGAGTTGTGTAATTAAATAAAAAGAATAAAGCGAGGGCATAATCATTTTGTTTGTTGCAGTTTTAAAAAATAAATTGTTGTGGCAATTATGAATATTATATGTGTTATAGACAATATTTTATTGACGTAAACTACATTGTTTCTTGTCGAACAATAAATCATTATACTATATACAATACAAAAAAACATACAACCAATTGCATAGAACATGAAATATACACAAAATCAAAATGCTTCCCCAATATTACAAATAATTTATGGAAGACTAGCATTTTAACTATTTTACTGGACTTCCTTGGTTAATAGTATGATAAATAATCTTTTGCTACAGCATATTGTTTATTAAACTATTTCTCCGGATAAAGGCTTCCTTGATAAATTTTGCAAGATGTAATAGTTTTTGTTGTTTAGTAAAGAAATTGGAAAACGTTGTGACAAAACGAGAAATTGCTCGTTATATGTTTTAAAAAAAAGCTGTCTGCTCTATATGAGGAAAATTCTAGTTAAGAGGTATTTTCATATTCTAAAAGTTCTACTTGCTATACAAATTATATTGATTCTGACTACAAATTGCGAATAATTCATAATTGTGTAATTTTCAGCCGCTTGGCAAGCTCTCCGAGACGTCTTTCCGCATTTGACGATCTATATCAACAAGCTGTGGGAGTCGATGGTCCTGCTGGCTGTTGTTGACAACGTCCGGAGAGTATGGAGAAGCAATCCGATGTGGCGACCAGAAAATTGGAGCGTGTTTCGTCAAACAATACGCACTAACAACGACGTAGAAGGTATTTGTAATAAAATGATAATTTACTATCAAAGATATACTGAAAAAAAGTTGAAATAAAAAAAAAAAAGTTTAACTACAACGTATCACATGAACTTCCAAAGATATGGATAAAATAACCTCAGAGAAATGAGATGAAATTTAAACCACAAAAAGCCAAACTAGCATATCATCTTTCAAATATTGGCAATTTGAACATCATATATTTCCATTCACAGGCTGGCATCGAAGAATCAACACAAGAGCGGGACGGTCTGATATTGGGCTGTATGTTCTGATAACACTGTTGAAGAATGAAGCCGATACTGTTGACTTACAAATTAGACTGGTTTCCGATCACCTAGTTACACTAATTCAAAGACAACGGTACCGGCAGATCCATGGTCATCTGTTTGACGCCTGGGATATGTATGCATTATTTTACTTTGTGTCTTTGCTAACAAATATCCACATGTACACATAACTCTACTTTTCGATGTAATAATCAATAAAGAAAATACAAGACAGAATATCACACTGTATTGTATATGTCTATGAATCGTAGGTTAAATATTCGTTTTCTAATATTTTTTTCATTTTATGTGCAGATATGAAGACGATGACAGGACAACGTCGCAGCTGCTCAGAACTTGCAGTTTTATCGCTGGCTTGGGGCCAATGCAATCAACAGACCGGGTATACGATGAGGAACTATAAATAAAAATATAAAACATTGTAAATAAAACCATAAAAAAAACTCAAAAATGTATATAAGTTATAACATATGATGCTTTAATAATATAAGATAAAATTAAAAGTTAATCATTCATTGATGTGTTCTTGTTTATTCGGATTATTTCAATTGAATATATATTCAAATGCCATTTTATTTAATTTTTCCTTTATAATTGCATTGACAGAAAAGGTTCGAAAATGTAGTGGTCCGTAATGTTCCGTATATGACTAAACATATATTATTAAATTGTATTATTATTTAATTACATTGTGCGGTAAAACTTGATAAAACAGCATAATAACTATTCTATATATTTTCCTTTTCGACGTTTTGACTCCCATTTTGTTCTTGTTTATCAATTCGACGTTTTGGTCATTCGACGTTTTGACTGTATTGTAGTTAAAAAACCCAGCTGCTTTCCCCTTTATCATTGAGGCCTAAGTTACGCTAATCAGAGTTGGGAAATGCTATATAGTCATTAATATTTTATGAGTCGCCTGTTGAATTTCACACAATTGGGTAAAAAGGCGAAAAAGTATCTTGAAGATTTAATTTATTAACCTTTTGTTTTATTTTCCAGTGCTGTAACACATCATTTATAAATTTCCAATGTGACAGAAGTTCCCAGAAGGATGGATCGGATGGAGCTATCATAGCCAAAGTCAGAAAATTGTGGTCCATTGGATCTGAAGGCTGTAAACAATCAAACTGTTCCAATGGTTTCCCTACACAGCTGGTGTTTGGGGATTTAAAAACTGTGACGACATGAACAAACTCCAACACATGGCTATACAAACATTTCTGGGCATCGAAAGCAAACTTCTTTTATTGCCCTGGACGGTGAAACAGGACTTAATAGCCCACTCTACAGAAGACACTGATATAATTTGTCTTTGGCATAGACTATCTTGCTTACCTGTTTCACGCGTTGCACATTGTCTGGGATAAAGGCAAAACAACGCTTTCAGGGGACACGTGGCAGACGTTAAGCAAATACTGGAGGACAACTACCTCATAAACCTTTTTGATGTTTATACCATAAAAGATGTGTCGCGTGAATACATAATTAAGTGTTTGAACCTTAGTATGAGACACAAGCTGGAAACAACCTGGAGAGATGGGTTACATCAATCGCGAAAGCTGCAGACGTATAAACTGTTCAAAGACTGCTTTAAAACTGAGCAATATGTAGATAGACAATTGTCAATAAAACAAAGATCCGCATTGGTGTGATTCAGATGCTGTGTTTTCCCACTATCCATAGAATTGGAGTGATACAGGAGACCCGAGTACCACTAGATAGAAGAACCTGTAACCAAGGACACGTAAGACAAGACACACTTCCTTGTGTCGTGCCTAGGCTACAAGGAACTACGACATAAACATTTTGGTGACATCTTAGGGCAGGACAGTGATAACAACACTCTAAAAACAATGATGAGAAATATTGACTCTAAATCAATCGCTAACTTCCTCATTGAATCATACAAGAGCCAAATCAGATACTAAAGCATCGCCAGTGATATTTATTAAAAACATTGAACCATCTAAATTTAATAACTGTGATAAATTGTAGACATTATGTTGTGATGAAAGAGACTATATTAATTTTTCTGAATGCCTAAAGGAGAATTCATTCTCAAATTCAATACTTGCACAAACAAAACGAATACGATTTACTACTTAATACAATCACTGTATTAATTTACTAAAAGTAACGATAACGTGACCTTCATAAACACTTGCAAACATATATTTCAAAACAAGCAAGTTATCCTTTCATCACAATGTTTTCCACTTTAAGTAATAGTTTATCCATTCTGATGCAATGATAGAGATATTTTTTAAATAATGTTCAAAGTCAATCTGCCGCAAAATTGTTGCAGTGGTAAAGGGTTAAGTTAAATGGTTTCGGTATATAACTGAAATACTGTTGAAATGGTGTAAATCCAAATTATAACCGAAACATGGTACGTTTGTTTTAAGTTTGCTGTATGGACTTTGACATGTTGCTTATAATAATTTTTATTGAACAACGTGTCCTTAGATAAAAAAAATTGTTTACCATAATACAGTTTTTGAATTTGTTCAAGCTGTTGTGATTGGTTACAAAATCATAGCAACCATGCGTCATTACAAAAGGGGTAAATTGAACCTTTACCTACAAATGACAACCCCTACCATTCCACTCTACCAATTTCAAGGTAACTTTATAGGAATTTTTCTTTGATGGGTGTTTTTCAATCTCTTCAAAAACTTACAATCTGTGTAGGCATTATGTGTAGAACTTTGATTGCTGCATCATCAGAAATTGAGAAAAGTAGCCAAACTTTCAAAACCTTTTCCTCAATAAAGTTCATTGGTCAGATTCCAAGATATTTTGGCAGTAATGTTCTTAAAGTGATCCTCTTACAAAATCTGTTGAAGCCTTATTGATTTTGTTGACAAACAGGGCAGCAATGTGGCATTAGGAAAGGTACAAAACGACAAAACTTGTTACATTTCAAGAAACAAATGACCTTTACTGATAAGCTATTTCTTTAACAGAGTGTCCATTCCTTGCAATATCATATACATGAGCTCCTGTTCAAATTTTCACAGATATTTGCAGTTAAATATTTGTTGCTAATTTACTATCACTAAGAGTGCATGATTTAGGGCTATCTTGGCCCTCTTGTTAACTGTTCTACAATTCAACTTTCAAAATGTCACAACAAAGCTTGCAATGCTATAAAAATGAACATTTAGAGTCACTTTGAAAACAAATGTTCATTTTGAGTAACACTAAAACTTGCTCCTATGTTGTAAACCTGCATGTTTTACTAATCTTGGTCTTAAATTTTGATGTAAATGGATATGTGTATAAACACTGTTTGCTGTATTTCTATAAGCACACAATGAAATAGTTTAAGTAGCATAGTTGAGTGTCAATCTGTAACAGAAACAAAGTCTATTTCTATAAGCACACAATGAAACAGTTTAAGTAGCATAGTTGAGTGTCATTCTGTAACAGAAACAAAGGTCTTTGAGACTAGAATACATTCAGACAAACCTCCACCTTTGTGCAATTTGATCTGATTGATCAGATAATATGCATGCTCAGATTGATGTTTATCGTAAAGAGTTATTGATGTTTTCAAGTGGTCAATAGATATATAATGATACAATTATTTTTGCTTTGGCAGATCTGTTATTCATTTCTCTGATGCGTTTATCTGCTCACCTGTCACATAGTGACAAGATGAGATATTGTAATTACACTTTGTCTGCCAAACGTCCACAATTTCTTAATAACACGATAAACTCTTATTTTAATCAGATTTATATCAAACTTATCCAGAGCTCGGTTCCTTTCGTAAACCAGTCAGGTCCATCAATGCACAACTGGATTATGGCCCTTTAAAATTGGCAAGATTGTTATAATTGACCTTGTGAACGCGATAAAAGCTTCATTCATTATCTTATGTTTATCAAACTTATTCAATAGCTAGATATCTGTGACAGCTCGGCTCCTTTCGGAGATCAGCCAGATATGTTTATGCATGACACGACTATGGCCCTTTAAAATCAGGAAAATAGTTATAATTGACCTTGTGAGCACAATAAATCATTATTTATCACCTGGTGCTTACCAAACTTATTCAGTAGCTAGATATCTGTGAGAGCTTGGTTCCTTTCGAAAACCATTTATGCATGTCAGGATTATAACCCTTTAAATTGGCTGAATTGCTATAATTGACCTTGTGAACATGATAGAGTCATCATTTACGTTCCAATGATTACTAGGAATTTGCTGTGCTCGAGTGGTCAGCGTCGAGGATTTCGAAACAGGGTGTCCCTGGTTCGATCCCCAGTTGCGGCAATTCGGTCATAGTGGAGTGCCCTTGGGCAAGGCACATTTTCTAACCTAGTACTGATTTGTTTATCCAGGGATCATGAATAATAAAATTTAATTGTGCGCTAAATGACCTTAGCTGTCTATGCGCCATAAAACAATATACATTCATTCCAATGATTACCAAACTTATACAGTATCTATGTATGCATGAGAGCTTGTTTCCTTTTGACCAAAGGCCCTCATGGGCCTCTTGTTCTTATATGTAAATTGTAAACTGTTAAAATTTGGCACAAATGTTTCTTAAAAAACATGGTTGTTTTAAACACATTAACAATCTAATTAATCAGGTGAGCAATATAGGGCCATCATGAACCTCTTGTTATGAAAAGTAAACACATTTTAATAGCGCATCAAGGAAACAGCCATGCAGCAGTTCTAATTATTCGCATGTGTGAATAACTAGAACTGTTGCATTGCTCTTTGAAAAGGCAGTCTGGATTTCTGTCCACAGCAGGTCATAGTGTACTGCACATTTCTTAGCAATACTAATTTAATTGTAGTATGTATAAGCACAGTTATACTTAGATATAACCCATATACTGTTGAAATGGCATGAAACCCAATTTATTGTTCAAGGTTGATGCATGCATTGATGCATGCATTGATGCATGCATTTTAAAATGTGTTGACACAAGTAGTATGAACTGAAATTGGTACAGTATGCATACCCATTTTAGAGGAGTATTGCTTTCTGATCTGGGTCTACTTAATTTGTCAGTGTTTTAGACTGTCACCTTATTATAATGAGTAATGGTGATACATGTATCCAGCCTGTTTCCCAAAAGTAATATTTAAAAATAATAATAAAAATATAAAAGATTGGTGAATTCATTCTCTGTGTTTATGTGTTAAGAATTGATCGACTCACTATATGGTTTATTACCACCAATATTAGTCTGAGCATGAGATGTTTTGATTTGAAAAAGATCAGATGCCACATCACAGATACTTTCTTATTGTCATCTGCTGAAGTAATCTTGTCTGTTTGATTGACAGTTTATTGGGTAATGTTTTCACTTGACAAAACTGATAGAATCTTAAATATTATTTGTATGTAAGAAAGAGGGAAACTAATAGTTTCTTTACTTCATAAAGCACAGCTTTTAATTGAGTATGCTTGTAAAAAATATCTTTGTTCCCAGAAATGCAAAACCCTTTTTCAACTTGCAGAGCATTTAATACATTTGCACCTGAAGACATCTGGAAACATTGTCACAAAGGGATATAAAATGATCATAGTGGTGATATATTTGCAACTATGTATTCAACTCTTTTCTTCTATGCTACCGGTACTTTTATTTTTACATAGATTTTCCATATTTTTAGCTCACCTATGCACAAAGTGCAAGGTGAGCTATTGGGATCACATTTTGTCCGGCGTCCGGCCAGCGTCCATTTTACCCTTGTTAACACACTACAGGCTACATTTTGCCTCCAATCACCATGAAAGTTTGCCAGAACATTCGTCTTCATGAAATATCGGGCAAGTTTGGAACTGGGTCATGTCCGGTCAAAAACTAGGTCTCAAGGTCAAATTTGTGGAAAACATTGTAAACACTCTGGAAGCTATATTTTTGGATTGAGCATGTTGAAACTTTGTCAGAATGTTTGTCTTAGTGATATCTAGGTCATGTCCGGAACTGGGTCATATCCGGTTAAACGCAAGGACACTAGGTCAAATTTATGGAAATTCTTGTTAACACTCTGGAAGCCACATTTTTCTCATGGAAACTCAATAAGTGTACAGGTAGGTGTACCCAAAGAAATGCAGTGCCTTCAGCGCTTTGATTTATATTCTAACCAATCAGAGGGCCTTTTGAGTTTTACTGCAAGTGATATTTGCCTATCCCGTTTCCTGGAAAATGTCCTTATTACAGAATCGTACCAAGGTTGGTCATTAGGGCGCATGACAACTTCTTTTGATGGTATGCACTGATTCATGAATTCGGTTATAATTGTTGTAAATTGTTTACACGCGTCATCAGTATTTAGAGTAGATATAAAGTCCCAGTTGTGATTTTCAATTAAACTATTAAGTTCTTCAAAGTCAGCTCTGTCGTAATACCACACCCTCCTCATTTTACAAGAATCTATGATTTTACTAAATGACATGGAGACAATAGTCGCTTTATGGTCACTAATATTACTTTAATAAAAGGTTTACACGCGTCATCAGTATTTAGAGTAGATATAAAGTCCCAGTTGTGATTTTCAATTAAACTATTAAGTTCTTCAAAGTCAGCTCTGTCGTAATACCACACCCTCCTCATTTTACAAGAATCTATGATTTTACTAAATGACATGGAGACAATAGTCGCTTTATGGTCACTAATATCCCCCCCCCCCCCCCCCCCCCCCCCCCCCCCTTCAAGAATGGGATATAATAAAGTACTTGAATGCTCAGTTATACGAGTTGGTTTACTTATAACTTATATAATGCTGTTTAAATGAACTTCATTAGTTTTAAACAGATCCTGGTTTAGGTCTCCTACAACAATAACGTTAGGATTACTATCGATGGCGCTTTCAAGAGACAAGTTAAACCTATCCCAGAATGCTACGGGAGTCCCAGGTGAGCGATAGACAGTACATAACAAAACAGAAGATGTACGATACTTCACTTCTACCCAAATTGAATGAACAGAATCCATTTCCAAATCTAACCGTCTTTTCGAGTATAGAATATCGGAGACATAAACTGCCAAACCACTAGAGTGAGATGTAAGATCACGTCTGTACATAATGAGGTTACGACCATCAACTATCAAGTCGGAATCTAATACATTGTTATCAAGGTAAGTTTCAGTAAAACATAAAATTTCAAGATCTGAAAAATGGTCAGATACGAAGCTGAGTTTGTTTCGAATGCTACGTATACTCAAGTGTAATATTGACAGACAAGCATTGTGTGTCGTGTTCTCTGACTGTTGTCCGCGGTTCAGTTCGACATTACTACACAAAAGTAGCAACAGAAGTAGTATAAAGCTTAATCGATGTGAAAAGACATCCAAACAGAACGTCATCAAAAACCTTATAGAAGTCAGAACTAGTGAGATATCAACACCGGAAAGCTCAAATAGATGTGAAAGTGGGTATGCAGAATATAAACATTTTTTGAAACCGCGATTTGCTCGAGCATGAAACAGTCCGACAGCCGTGCGCCAGACAGCCGTATCACAGCCTACGGTGGGTCAAATAACGTAACATGTAAGTCTGCGCACGGATACCACACCGCATGCTCGAGGGTCACAGCAGTCACCAAGTCTACAGTCCAAACCAAAAGTAACAAACCACAAAACACAGAAAAGAAATGAAAAATATAAACATATAAATACATAGATGAATAATGATTAATAATGGTCAAACTGTATATGGTATAAACAGTACGAGCCTAAAATGATATAACATTACGGTTAATATTTCGTAAAAAGTTTTATCATTGGTTTTAGTGAACACATAATCATGATATGGAAAATAAAAACGTGTGCACTCTTTAAGTGCAATCAAATAAAACTACAATGTGTAATAATTGCTCAAACAATAAGAAAAGATTAAAAAGTATGATCCCTAATAATCACAATCTTATTTACAATTGTACATACATGGTTGTAAATGCAAAAATAAATGTTGACCAGATTTTTCAGTTCTCAAATTCTATACAAAAAATAATAATATCTATATATATGGTTTTTTTTTTTTTGGTTTATCCCAAGAAAACAACGCATTTATAAATTAATGTATCAGAGTGATGTCCCTTGGATAGCAGATGATTCAAGAAACAAAATGGTCACAATGTAGACATATCAGTGTTATAACACTTATTTGTTTCACGGCTATAAACAACATATGCTTCTTCCGGTTTACATTTTATATTTTAAAGCAGACAAAAACAAGTGGAAAAAGTACAGAGCCTGTTTCGTGTCATCTGATCATGACCTGCACCACTTTCAAAATATTTGACTTATGATTACTAAAACTAGTGGAAATAGTACAGAGCCTGTTTCGAGTCATCTGATCATGACCTGCACCACTTTCAAAATATTTGATATGGTCATTTAATAGGCAAGTCAGAAATGGGGACTGTGTAGTATTTTAAATACATATTGTCTGTTTACCGACATGTATAGCCTAGAGCTATTCTCGATGTGATGTAAACACTCTGATGTCGTTGGATTGCATTATGCTTGTGGTATATATATATACTTGTCGAAAAAGGCTAGGCACTGCCTAGCTTAGATTTCAATTGATCTAAGTCGTGCTGACTTTCTAGCCTATGAATTTTCAAGTTATTGTCTTTAACAATGATAGTATACCATCACTCGTCCAAGCACTGCTTACCTCTTTATCTTTGACTAGTTTTCTTGCTTGGAAGAAGACATTATCTCTCGCGGTAGTTAAGCTTTCACTAAGAAACACACCTTTGTAGCCTTTGTCCTTCAGTTTTGACTTGTGCTTAAGCAATATCTGGCGTGACCGATAACTCGTCAATTTGATGATGATGTCACGCGGTTTGTTTTGGGAACAGTTAGAAGACAGCCTAGGTTTTCCAAGACGATGACTCCCTGTCTATTTCGAAAATGGTTATATTGGCATCAATGGCGGCAGCTATCTCTAAGACTGAGTTATCTACAATTTCGTCATCAGATTCGGATACTCCTGAAAGGCGAAGACAATTTCTTCGGCTATACTGTTCAGCACGATCACACTTCAGTTCGAGCGTTTCTACTCGAAGTTTAAGATTGTTATTCTCCCAAGTCAATTGATCAATCTGTTGTTTTAGACCTCCTACTACACCGTCTACAATTGTGTTTACCATTTCGGATAACTGCTCGTCTATAGAAACCTTCAGCAGATTGCTTATTTGGGCTAACTGCTCTACTCCGAGTGTGACCTGCGTCACAGTGTCTGTCCCAGATTCATGCATTGTTTCCTCGGGAATAGTTACCGAACTATTGATAGCCTGTTTTGTTTTCTTCGTATCACTTAAATCGACTGGTGATGAAAGTGCTCGCTTCTTCGTTTTTCCTATTTTGGGGGTATTGTGGCATTATCCTGGCAACTGCCCCTGTGGTGATTTACCGACGAACTCGATCATGATCATCCAGAGGCTTTATTAATGTTCACCAAATATGTATCGCATATATCGTCACGTGATTTTTCTACCGTGACAGTTAAAAATGGGGCATATACACGTGCCTTAAAGTACGAGACGGACTTTTCTCGTGTGTTGTTGAATGTTTTGTTATATTTCATTTCTTAAATCGATTTTGGTAGATTATTACTGTTGTGGAAGAAAAATAACATGATTAAATTTCCATAACGTTATAGGCCTACACACAATCTAGAATGTGTTACAATTTTATAAAAGTGAAATTAAATGTTGTAAAAATAGCAGACAGTACTTTCTCGCAACGAATGTCAATGATAAGTAAGAAATATTGAAACATAAACAATGCGAAAGGCAATGCCCTCGCGGAATTTGCTTTTAACCTTTTATTTTTGACGAAGTGTCTGTGTTATCAAATATAAGAAAATATTTAAACACGTATCCCCTATAGGGAATCCCTTTGGAAGGGTATTCTTACCAACCCAACAGTACATTTCCCTCGCGAGAATATCGTGCAACTACCTACCCGAACCTCCATTATCAAATATTTGCATGAGGCACTCTATGGGGTTTCCTTTCTACCTCAGACGTCTCTACTTAAATGAGATCTTTCTTGAAATTTGCATAATAAGCCTTGTCATCAAGTCCATTCCGTAAAAGATGCATTTCAAACATTTCCACCCCCACCCCCCTACCCTCCCAAAAATGTCCATTCATAGCATGTTTTAAACTAGACATGTTTAACTTTAAACAATTGATAATTGCATTTTAAACGGAATGAAGAGCAATACTTGCTTTTACGCAGTTGCCAGGAGCATATATAGAGAGCGACATATAAAGTTGAACTGAAATATGTTCATTCAATAGCATTTACCCACAAAACAAACATTTGTTTATAACAATGAATGAATGAATGTATATTGTTTTACGGCGCATCGACAGCTAAGGTCATTTAGCGCGCATTTAAATTTTAATTATTCATGATCCCTGGGTAAACAAACCAGTACTAGGCTAGAAAATGTGCCTTGCCCAAGGGCACTCCACCATGACCGTAGTGCCACGACTGGGGATCGAACCCGGGACACCCGGTTTCGAAATCCCCGACGCTAACCACTCGACCACAGCGGATTCCTTTTGTTTATAACAAACAGTAGCCGTCGCTGTCTATATATGGTCCTGGCTTCTGCCCTGGGGCACTTGCCTAAAAGCAATTCTTGCTCTTCATTCCGTTTAAAATGCATTTCAGACAGTTTCCCCAAAAAACTTCCAAGCCCCGTTTTCTTTATATTGTCTCTCCCCCAAAGAAACCCTTTTCCCGGGAAATCTTCCCCTTATATGCAATTTTAAATTACAGTTTCTAGGCACAGACTATAATAGTCGCTCTCTATATATGCTCCTGGCTTCTGCCCCGGGGCACTTGCGTATCAGCATTTATTGCTCTTCATTCCGTTTAAAAAGCATTTCAGACAGTTTCCCAAAAATACTTCCAAGCCCCGTTTTCTTTATATTGTCTCTCCCCCAAAGAAACCCTTTTCCCGGGAAATCTTCCCCTTATATGCAATTTTGAATTACAGTTTCTAGGCACAAACTATAATAGTCGCTCTCTATATATGCTCCTGGTAACTGCCCCGGGGCAGAAGCCAGGAGCATATAGAGAGAGCGACAACTATTGTTTATGCGAACTATGTCTAGTTTAAAAGATGCTATTAAGAGAAAAAAATCCCTGAAAAAATGTTTTCTGTGTTGGGGAAATGTTTCGGAATGAACTAACTTGTTGACAAGGCTTTTACGCCAATTTCCTGAAATATTTGTTTTCAGTAGAGAGAAAACACCTCTAGGGTACCTCATGCAAATATTTGATAATGAAGGTTCGGTGCATGCATCATCCAGTAAGTACCATTTGGCCCATTTATTTGTTTTCCAAGCGTCTGAATGATCATGAGCAATACCTTTATTGATATTTAACCGTCATTCAAAACAGGCTCGACAAAAAGGTACGAAAAAGGGCATATTTAAAACAAATAAAAAGTAGTAATTTCCCGAGGGGCAGTTGCCAGGATTATGCCGGTATTTTTTTTATTACTCATGACACAAGGACACTAACTATCTTTTCCGTGAAATATACTGTTGGAAAAGCTCGAGCGCTATTTATAAACACTGTCCACTGTCCACTAGATGTACCCTGTGACACAGGGGTGTGTAATTCTGACCAGTAATGCGCCCATTTCACTTGCGCTGCGTCAGTGTCAATCAGGGTCGGTCAGTAAATTTTGGGCTGTCGCAAAACTCTTCAAGCATTTTCGAACATTTTCGAACACAAATGTCACATCCACGATTCATATCGGTCAGAGTTACGTCAGTACTCGGTCAAAATGGGCCGGTGTCGGTCGGTGTGCGGCAATAGCTGCGTTGATGGTGCGATGATGAGTGTCAGAGTTGCGATGCACTAGGATGCACATAGGACAGACATACGTCGATGTGGGTTAGTGTGCGACGCAGTTGCGTCGATGTTACGCCATGGAGGGTCACAGAGGGTCAGACATGTTAATGGCTGCGATCTTCGTTGATTTAAAATAGTGTGAGTTCAGGCCTGGGGTGGTCCAATCTAGTCCAGTCCAGTCCAGGGACAGTATGGATGAGCAAGTACTAGGACTTTTCCAGGCTGATCTGATTGTTCAGCATCATGCCTACATCCGTGTCCAGGCCGAGGTCCTGCAGGAGAGAAGGAGGCAAAGGGCCCGAAGAAGATAAAGCAAGAAGCGGTTCTGGGTGAGGACCTGGTTAACAGAAGATGAGCGAGTCTCAGCTGGCCAGTACCAAAACCTTATGGTCAAGCTCCGGAACGATGATGTGCAGTCGTTCACTAACTACCTGCGCATGCCTCCAGACATGTTCCAATTCCTGCTCAACCGGCTGACGCCTCGCCTCCAGAAGAAGGACACCAAGTTCAGACGACCACTGGAACCAGGGCTGAAGTTGGCTGTGGTACTCCGGCACCTGGCTACTGGGGACAACTACCCAAGTTTGCAGTACAACTTCAGAGTGTCCAGACACACCATCGCCAGCTTTCTGCCAGATGTCTGTCAGGCCATCATCGATGAATTTGCAGAAGAGGAGGTCCAGTGCCCCGTCACCCCCGATGAATGGAGAGAGGTGGCCCTGCAGTTCCAGAGGAGGTGGAACGTCCCTCATGCTCTGGGTGCCCTGGATGGGAAACATGTGGCCATTAAATGCCCAATCAAGTCAGGCTCCTACTACTATAACTACAAGGGGTTTTACTCCATTGTCCTAATGTCCCTGGTTGATGCCAACTACAGGTTCCTGTGGTGTGATGTGGGAGGAGCCGGTCACATGTCAGATGCCCAGATCTTCAACGGTAGTGAGCTCAAAGAGGCCATGGACAACCGTACCATAGGGTTCCCCCCCCCCCCCCCCCCCAGAAGATCCACTGCCTTCTGATGATGAGGACACCCCCTACTTCCTCCTTGCGGACGACGCATTCGCACTCCGTACCAACTTGATGAAACCTTACTCCACCCGAGGCATGACCAGATCACAGGCAATGTACAATTACCGCATATCAAGAGGACGTCGGGTTGTAGAGAATGCCTTTGGCATCATGGCAAACCAACACCAACGTCTGCCTCCTCCATGGCCTCGGCTACAATATCTTTATTGCCACGTCCACGTCCACACCCTCTGCTCCCTGCACCACGACCACGACCTCTTGGATGCTCCCCTCGCTCCACGATGGTTATCACCTGGCCCACACCTTCAACAACTGGCTGGACCTCTACCTGGTGCTCGTCGTCTCCTGTTGGAGTGTCTCCGGGCTGCATCACGGCTTTGCCCTTCGTCTTCTTTATTGCCTGGATCAACGTTTTTCTTGGTTTCTTTGGTGGCATGATGCTATGGAAAACAAATGTATCACTAACCAACCGTGTGTGGCGCACCCGTATTTATAGCAACCGACATTGACCAAACTACAACCCAAGCTGACCGAATATTGACGTAACACTGGCGCAGGCTGACGCAGCATGACCGAATGGCGACCCATGTCTAACCCCGCCAGGCAGTGCATGACTGTCCCTGACATTGTTGGCTGACTGAATGTGACCGAATGTCGACGCAGAGCAACCGACTGTGACGTAACACCAACGCAGAGAAACGCACTGTTGACCGAGTCTGATAAAACACTCGGACAGGCAGGGTTTCTCAGGGTTTGTGTTAGGTCGATGGGGGTTGCTATTCGGTTAGACTTACGTCACCTTGCGATGCAGTTCGGTTGATGAGGGTTAGTACTCGGTCAAAATGCTATCTTGGCCTGTCGCAGCCGATTTTTATGCATGCTCAAAATTTGCCGGGGTCAGAAAATGTTCTCTCGGTCACTCTGCGTCAGTTGGGGTTTCTCGACGTCACCCTTCGGCCAGTGTTTGGTTGATATTCGGTCAATCTACGTTCCTGTCGGATCCTGTCGGATGGTGGCTAACTGACACCGACGCCGCCTGTCGTAGCCTAGTGAAATGCGCCCATAACAGGCACGTGCACAGGTAAACTGACAGGTATATTCAATATGGTGGTGCTCACTGAAGCTTAACTTGTGATAAAGAAGCTCAATTTTGGAAAAAGTCAAATATCTCAAAAATAAAGAAATAACATAACCTGGTTTCTACGGGAAAGCTTCGAGTCCACTTTTAGAATTCACATTATTCACTGTTTATACTGTTTCTCACGTCTGAAATACGTTAAATGAAGTGTTTTTTGACCACTGTGTTTTCAAGCTAACCAGCCATTTCCAGTCACGTGATGTCTCTCATATATATATAAAAAAAACACAAGGCATAAAACGCGTTTTAGGAGTTGAATGTTAAATACATAATTTACTCTAGAAACGAATTATAACATGCACAGACACATTATAACGGTTTAATGTCATAACAATTTGGTACTTACGATGTGTTTTAGTTTTAATTTCAGGATTTTACAGCTGACAGACGCATCCCAGAATCCATGACGTTAACCAAACCAAAAGTGCTAGACCGCAGTGAATAACACTGTCCTTGCTTGATTCGTAGTATTTTGTTAATTTCAAACTATTTATTTTAAATCATTCTCCATAATTTAAGTCTGAACTCACATAAACATACTCTTAGCGGTTAATTTAAACGGGAGAATGAAGGCGTTTCCATTCCTTAATAGCTTTATAGAAAATTAAACAAATTTATAATGTCTGTTAACATAGATGTTTCTTCATGGTAATATTTTTGAAACATATTTTTTATCTCTGTTTATGTTAATTTAATATTTTATAAACTGTTTATAGTAATTTAAATTGAGTTTTATCTATAAACTAGGTAATAAGACCGTTAAACAAGAATGATTTATACAATATTTGACAGAGCTTCTAGACCGCAGCTGTAGTGAGAAGGTAGAGCGTCTCCAACGCTCGAGGCGGACGCTCTTAAAACACCTCACTGCAACCAGTCGTTTTGGTTTCGATTCCTTCATTTGGTCATAAGCGGGAGCATTGATATGTGAACTGTCGCATTGACTGACATACTATTGAAATTGGATAAGCTCCCAATAAAACAAATACACACAATTATTTTGCTGACTGTATATGTACTGTATATGTACTTATAGTATTCGTTCAAAGTGTACGTTTGATGAAATAATTAATGAATTAATCCAAATGTATAGCGCCTTTTCTGAAGAACAAAGAATATACTCTTATATGCGTAAGAACAAAATTGAAATAGGCCTACCTTTTCAAATGTATAATATGAGTTGTAACTTATTCGTCTAAACTGCACTGTCCGACTGATCATGAATAGCTGCGTGCGCACTTGTATTCGTTTTCAAATGGCAGGTAAAATCCTGTTGCGCCTAATTAACATGTACAATATGACATAATACTCCGTTTTAACACCGAGCACTCGGGAAAGTGCTAGCCGAATTAACCAATCAAATAGCATATTTTTGCTAACACACGCCGAACACTCGATGTGTTAGGGTATTCTGAATACAGCCGTGGTCTCAGAATGCTGATAATCTACTTAGCAAGCGCGGTGATATTTAACAAACTATCAAACATATCATTAAATGAAAGGTTTTGCATTTTAAGATTAATTATTCACATAAATTACATCAATTATCCTTTACTACATTCAGCGAATTCATAGCTTAACTCTTTACACCGGTCATGGTGGAGTGCCTATTTAGGCAAGGCACATTTTCTAGCCTAGTACTGGTTTGTTTACCAAGGGATCATGAATAAGTGAACTGTCGCCGTGATATAACTGAAATCATATTGAAAGCGGCGTAAAACACCAATAAATAAATAAATAAATAAACCCTTTACACATACACTAAATCAGCATTTGTTTTGAAAACATCTTGGAAAAACTATGGAAAATCTCTACAAATGAAAACAAATACTGAATAAAGTTTAGAAATAGTTGCAAATGGAGACATTGCACATCATGTTTCCTTTTGCCACAGTGTTTTCAATAGTCGTCTGCTGTAGAGACGTCAAAATGCATCTGTATGTGGAAAAGGCTTAACAACGGAAATGTTCAATACCGGCTTGTTAGTTATTTGTATAGATATGAAGTAATTCGGAACCGGCTTCTTTTCCCACCTCTGATTATCAACCTCCCTCACTGATTGACCCTGTCTGACTCTTTATCTTGGATTTGAATTCATACCCCTTTCTTTTACGACCGATCCGCATGTGTTAGGACAATTTTACCAGCAGAACTGCTAATGTAGACAGGAAACGTTGAAAGCAGCGTAAAACACAATACAATTGTGTTGTGCAATGGGGTTTTACGCCGTTTTCAACATTATTTTAGTTGTATCACGGCGACAGTTCACATAGTCATGATCCCTGGGTAAACAGTACTAGGCTAGGAAAAGTGCCTCGCCCCAAGGGCACTCCACCATGACCGTCGTGCCGCGACTGGGGATCAAATACCCGACGCCAACCACTCGACCGCGGCGGGTTCCTTAAACACCATACAAACAAATCAAAGTAAAATGTACGAGATTCTAGATGATATTTAAACTCACGATGCGAATGGCTTATGTCTCGATTTGTTCATTATGGCAAACATATTAGTTATATGCATTAGTTAAACATTTTATGTTTGTATTTTGTATAACATAGTAAAACAGCAGTAAACTTTAGTTAAACTAAATATATATCAAGTCATGTTCGTTATGAGGGAGGCAAAATTGTCGGATTTGATAATTAATATTTCTATGAATTTCTATAAAATATTAACTGGCAAACTGTCTTCAATTTTAATTTCTATGATATCTTGGAGAGCTCGACACGATAGTTGATAGCTCAATATAGATATGTACTTGAAAATATGTCTACTCCTGAAACCATGACGGTCATACATTTCCAATAGTTATTAATATGCTGGACAACTGGGAGCATTGTCTCAACGGAAATGTGTAGATCTGTATCAAATGTGTAAGAACAGTAAAGAAGGTTACACAAGGAAAGTTACATATAAACAAGAATAATGACATAGTCTCAACGACACAAGAGTGTTGGCTTTACTGAATCATTTAATCCTTTCTAATATTTGAAATAGACCTGTCCAGCTTTGCAGTTGGAAGACTCCACAGCCAAGTTTAGGAATAAGACGATAAACGCGTTGAGTCGAACAACCAACATTATGGGGCCTAGTTAGACCAACTTCTAACTTCATTACTTCTAACTTCATTACCTTTCTAACTTCATCACTTTTAACTTCCAACTTCCTTACTCCTAACTTCCATACTTCTAACTTCCTTACTTCTAACTTCCATACTTCTAACTTCCTTACTTCTAACATAATATGGAAGCCCTGAAGGGACTTCTAACTTCAATACTTCTGACTTTGGACTTTCCAAGTTGGAAATTAAAAGTGATGAAGTTATAAATGATGAAGTTAGAAGTATGGATGTCAGAATTCAGAAATATGGAAGTCAGAAGTCAGAAGTATTGAAGTAAGAAGTCCCTCCATGGCTTCCATATTAACATGCTTAATTCAGAAGAATGTCGAAATTTCCCCATTCGGAGACTATTTCTCATGGTTATTGACAACTTTAATGTATCAATGTAGATACTGTACATGTAGATACGGTATCCACCGGAGCCGAGTGGGTAGCGTTAGGATTTGGATTCGGGTGTCCCTGGTTCGATACCCAGTCTCGATGGTCATGGTGGAATGCCCTTGGGCAAAGCACATTTCCTAGCCTACAAGTTGTACTGGTTTATTTACCCATAGATCATGAATAAGTGAACTATCGCCGTGATACAACTGAAGTAATATTGGAAAAAGAAAAACCATCGTACCCAAATAAGAGAAACAAACATGTGGATAAGTGAACTGTCGCCCCGATATAAATGCAATAATGTTGACAACAGCGTACAATCCAAATAAAACAAACACACAAGTGGATGAACAATATTATATTCATTAGGTCTACCACAGGCGTCCGAATTTCTATTACAGCAAAAAATGCTGAAAATCACACAATACCTCGTTAAAATACTAAAAAAGTATCTCTATATTGTCTATACGCTATGATAAAAGTGATCGTAAAGGTAATTTGGGGAATCCCGCACGTGTTACTATAAATAGCCCATCTATACGTCCATATAGTGTAATAATAATAAGACAGCGCATGGCGGTCGGGACAACTGAACATTTCCAAATATAATGAACATTAAGCTTAAAAACGCCGGCGTATTGGTCGGTTGGCAAATATTGATGTGGTGGATAATGAGAAAAATCATTTATGAACCTGTCTCTACCTGGGACCAGGTCGTTTTGGACGTGTTTCTGCGGAAATTATTGCCCGAATCGAGCAAAGTGGTAAAATGCCGTTGCACACCTTGTCATTATTATAACACTATATAGACGTTTAGAGGGGCTATTTATAGTAACACGTGCGGTATTCCCCAAATTATCATTACGATCATTTTTATCATAGCGTATAGACAATATAGGGAGACCTTTTGAGTATTTATGATGATTATCAGCATTTTTTGCTGTAATAGAAATTCGGACGCCTGTGGGTCTACAAACACGGTTTAAGCGAATTCTTTGTGTATGAATAAAACAAAATGACAAGTAATGAACAATAGTTAGCAGTTAATTAAAACAAATGACTCCTATATAGTAGGTTCTACGAATACCTTGTTATCACGAATACCAAGGTAAACACAAAACCGGTGATTTCTTTGTTGCGCGCGCACAACCGGATGCTGTATGATTCCATCAGGAAATGACGTTATCACGACTTTCAAATCCTAGAGTATTTATTTTCAAAAAATCAATATTCTCAGAAATTACGACACATCATGATTGTTACCCATAATAAAAAGAAAATCATATGCCCTGACCCCTCACCAACAAAATCGTCATTTTTTTAGTAGAAAACCTGTTGTTGATTTTTTTTCTTTCACATTTGAACATGTTGTGTATTAACTGCTTATGACATCATAGGAATTTTAAGTCACATGATTACATTCCGTGAAGTTTTCTCGACTATAGAAAACATGGAAGAAATAAAGGACCAAAATTCTTAAAAAAAAATAATTTTTTGGCCTGTATGTTTGTGGTGGTTATAAATTTATATTATATGTAAAGTGTATTATTATGCGCCGGGCACCTGTGGATAATAGGGAGTCCCATCCTATATATAGTATAAACTTATTTATCTAACATCGATTGCGAAACAAACGTTCAGCTTATATTAATCACGCTGGATGTCTGCTTCCTGGAAACTTAACCAGTACTCGTGCAGTTTGTGTGGGGAAATCCCAAAGTCAGGACCCGCTCATCACGCGATACAAACCCGGTATCTTTGGTACGAGAGGTCGACGCTCTACCACGGCATTTCTGTCTCTCATTCCTTTGTTTAGTGATAACGTAAATATATATTGCGCACAGTCACCTACTACAAACAATTAATGCCCACTAAAACAGCTGTTTTTAAGGACACAATTCTCGAATGAGGAAGCGCTTCATTTACCACAATCTTTCTCACAATTAGACCAATCAGGCGTTTGGGTCATTTAATTTCCAATATACATCAACATTTTCATGGATCTACTCGAAGGTAGTCGTCAAAAACATCGCAAAAGACATTACAGTGTGTTCAAAATTACTTTGATTACAAATGAGCGGGGATGCGTGTCACTAATTAAAGCGTACACATTTTCCTTTTCATTTTTGCTGTGATATGCGTTTAATTAAAGCACAATAAAACGGCACGAAGTTGCTAAAATCCTGCTCACCTTCGTAGCGTTTAGACTGGCGAAAAAATCGCAACGTTACAAAGTTCAGTAAAACGCTCTATCCTGCTTACGTTCAATGTACGCAAGGTTCTACACATATTCGCCAAATTCATGTTTTATATCCTTGCATGAGCTACATTTTTCTTCTCTAGTGTTTCGACAAGATGTCAAGCAAACAAGTATGGACTCATACATAGGGGCCTAGCACGCTAAATAAATGTATATTCTATATATAATAGAATATACATCTGTTTCCTCTTTTTTTAAATATCGTGCCAGAACCTTTATTGACTGATAAACCTTTTTGTTTCAGATTGTTAGTCATGATCATCGTGTCGTCTTAATACATGTTGACGCCTCTGCAGCCTGTCGACTTTTGTCACAATGATTCCAACCCTTATCAACAATAACGCTTTTGTAGAAAAGTTCCACATTTTTGTGTTGGTGTTTTCAAAGTTGTCTGTTGCAACTTTCTACAATAATGATGCCATCAGCACGTTAAGCTTTCATTATAACATTCGTGAGTATTGGTCTATCGATTGCTAATGTAACGGGAACGGGGTATAGGTTTAAATATCACTTCTACGGCCTTGTCGTAGAAGCCGGCTTTTATAGCGACGTTGGTAGATCGGTTGACCTTTTCATAAAGTTAAGCAATGTTCATCGCGGTTGTACTGTACCTGGATGGGTGACCCGCGATGGCTTAACGCCGGTACACGTTACAAATGGTGGCAGCGGTGGGATTTTTGGGTTGATACCACCATCATCCACGGACCCCGGTGGTTCCCAGTGATGTTACATAGACTCCGCTCTGGTATACTGCTTGTGTGCAGTTGTGTGACTTCGGGTCGAAGTCAAGAGAAAGAGGGAGAAATGTAAAGGGAACGTGATATAGGTTTAAATATCACTGCTACGACCTTGTCCTAGAAGCCGGCTTTTATAGCGACGCTGGTAGAGTGGTTGACCTTTTTATAAAGTTAAGCAACGTTCATCGCGGTTAGTATCTGGATGGGTGACCCGCGATGGTTTAACGTCGGTACACATTACACTACCAACACACCAAAGTCTTTAAAAAATGGTATTAATTGCTGCCCTCCTTCGCGCTCAGGGTTGCGGGGATATATTTACGACTGACTGGCTGTGGTCAGGATAAATATACCAACAATTATGTTATATTAGTCAGGAAACGCCGTGATACAACTAAAACCATTGTTGAAAGCGGTGTAAAACACCAAACGATAAATCAATTAACATATGGACACTAGGTTGACTTGAATTGTACGTCAACTACGTTATTCATTGCCTGCCATTTTGAACTTTCGTGCTTAACCATAGATGTCCATGAAATTGCAGAACCGCTAGGGGTGAGACAGAGGAAACTATATTCTCCAATTTGAAGATACTAGCAGCGGTTTCAGTCCTTCAAGCAGAATAAATAATACTTGCTAGATTGCCGTGTCTTGTTAAGAGTATAGCTGGGTTGTTATGACTAGAGAAAGCTGTTTGGAAAGATAAACTGTTAACATACACATCGTCATCCAACACATTTCAGACCGGAATCAACAGCTAAAATGTGAATGGAATCGCCACACAACTGCTCGAGATGCTTTGTAGATTCCTTAGGTATTGCAGTGTTTCTGTGAAAACGCACACATACTGATGTTAATCGAACGTTAGCAAATGTTGAGCAGGTACTACCAGTAATAAGTTTCAAGTATACCAACAAGGGAGAATGTGACGGTAGAAAGACGGGGCTTGCGCACAAGGGTCAAGGGACAATAATAAATTGCGATACTGGTTAAGCCAGGACAAGATTGAACCCAGCACCGATGTTACGTCATATAAGAACCAGTATCTATCAATATTTGCTGATATTTCAATGGGACCCTGGAAAGTCAGTGTTGGCTAAGAATCGGACCGGCGAAAAGGCTTTAATGTCTAGGATCCGGTGATGTAGACAACCAACGACATGCATATAATGAATCATTTATTTAAAGATTATGTCTACGTAAAGGAAATACCGACAACCTCCATGAAATAGACAATACGGTTCTAAGAGAAGATGGACAATCCTGCATCCGGTGACTCAGCACTGCATGAGATCTACAGATAAACTATATCAACTAGAATTTACTATCCCGCAGCCTCAGACACATTTTTAAAGTCGGTGGGGAGTGAAGTACTTATGGACCTGTGACCTGTCTACTTATCGATGCGCATCAATGAACACAATAAGAGATAACCCGTCTCTCCGTATGCATGAGTTGGTTGTTATATCCCCGTCAGACTGGACGGAGACCATCAGCGAAAGTACAGAGACCAGAAAATGTACAAGGTCGCCGGCAAACGTGAACACTATGCGAGAAGATGTCCAAAAGAAATACAAACTTGAACAAAATCCGCGCTCTTACCGCGACCATATCGTATTATCACGGCACGCCCGCCACGACCTCCTCGCACTTATGGTGTTTCTATTGAGATATATGGGCTTGGCAACGGCGATCACCGAAGATCCCGCGGCGCTCTAACTACGCTCATGGGGTTCTAACCACGCGTCTTCTACGTGTATCGCGACTGCACGGCTATCTCACGGTGTTTCTTCCACAAAGCTGATCAGGTTTTCGGAAATTTCTGATGCATGAACTATGAAACTTCAGTTCTTTTACCAGGTCGCACATGAAAAGCATGGTCGCCATAAGAGCGCAGTGCAAGCTTGGTAACCACGTAAAACTCGTATTTAGAACTCCAAAAACGCAGTGGGAACCCAATAAGAACGCCATATGCGCACTGGAAGCCCCATGTGGACGTGGTGCTTTCGTGTAACGGTGGTGAAATCATCGTTGCATCGCTCTGAAAACGCCATAAAGATTCCGAACGCGTGGTGGGGTGCTGGCACATACTTGACGGTCGTGGTGAGGACGCCATGAAGTCGCCGTTTTAAATGTTACCATTTCGCAGGGGGTATTAAAATACAGACAATCTCATTAAAACAATACCTTAAACATCGCCCGCTCGTATATACGTACAGCGAAGTATTTTGGTCCGAGTTTCATGAAAGTAAGGGTGTAGACTGACACAAAGTGACAGATAAGAACACATCTAAGACCATAATCACACACTATGCGTTTGTGTCGTTTTATTATTATTATTATTATTATTATTATTGTCAAAAAAACCTAGATTCTTGTAGAACATGATCAAAGTTATACATGTTTCTTCAAATGTTTTTGTCATTTTTAATACCATCTAGACAAAGAAGACATCAATTGAATCACACTCTTCACTACCAATATAGACTTTGTTCTCTGCTTCATCATATAATATACTGATTGGATTTAAAATTCCGTCATCTTCGCAAAGAATTATTTCGCCCGTCGACAGGTCAGCGGATATCTCGAAAATTTCGTCAGTCTCATAGCTACATACAAATAGTCTACCATTCCTCCCAACAGTAATACCCTTTGGACACCCCATACTGTCATGTTTAAAACTTGGTATTATCGTTCCGTCCTTGGTCATACCAACTATTTTATTATTCTTGCCATCAGAAATATAGATGGTTTCTGTATCAGGATTTTGTGCAATGTAGTGGCCCGCTGTACACAATAAATCATATTGTGCGTTTTGACTCACGGGTTTTCTTTTATCATTTAGGTCTAATACTTGTATCTTGCTTGTGATATTAGAATGACACAACACTTTCAGTGTGTTATTACTGTATATTATTCCGCGACAGTTTTTTAATTCATTTTCCCAAATAGTTCTCGAAATGGTCATGTTTTTGTCAGATATTGATAGAATCAGAATTTTCCCGTTGCTATCTGTCGTCATTGCAACTGTCTTGTCATCAATCATAGTCAGGTCCCATGTAACCATGTCTAATTGCAAGTTTGAAGTAACATTCATGCTGGTCAAATCAATGAGTTTCACTCTCTCGTTGGCCGTGTCAGCGACTAGAAGTATGTCTTCAGACAGTTTCTCAATCCCTGTAATAGAACTCATGTTTTTTTCTTCATCAATTTCTATATTTATACTTCCACTTTTTGCGGGAATTTTCCGAAGCATTCCAAATGTCCCATAAAATGCGAATTCGTCTTCCGTAAGTGCATATTCAAACATTTTGTTGTCATGTTCGATCTGTATCAGTTTGCTATTTAAAGATTTTACTCGTGGTTTTGCCAATTTCATTGCCACAAATAACTGTGCATTGACATTCTGCTTTGCCAACCTTTCTAGGTTCTCTGTAATTGACGTTACCTCCTGCATCATTTGGACACAAGCTATGTTTACAGCTTGTGTCACTTTCAAATCAGCATTTCTCATCTCTGTTAACCTTTTTACGACCTGGTGGAAACTACTCCCGAGAGTTTCATTATTTTGAGTTGCAATATCTTTATTTTTCTTGAACTTTGTTTTCATATTTTCGAAAAGACATTGCAAATTAGTAAGTTCCTCATTGTCCAAAAGTTCATCATTTATGTCAACAATTTTTTTACGTTTTTGACATTGTCTGTGATCAATTAAGTTGCATGTTTCACACGAAACCTCATCGTGGAAAGTACAATAGAACCTCAACGACTTGTCATCGTGCACTGGGCATTTCGGCTCGTTAGAACTCTCTGCATTATATACCGTTTTTTCCAGCGGCATGTCGTTCTTGTCCTGTACAACATGATGCCTCATTGGCTTCGGTTTTCTATGAGACTGATAACAATCAAGGCAGAGGTAATCATTGCAGTCCACACAGTAACCTTCCACTTTCAGAGATTTGCCTTCTTCCGTACAAGGTTCACAAAGCAAACCCATATTATCCCTGTCACTAGGAGGAAAGTGTTCTATTAGTCCAGCTGTTTCAAAATCAGAAGGGTCCCTGTCGACAATCAACATTCCAAAAAAGTCTCCACCCTCTTTAGATTGGTCATCTAATATGCTGTGCGTGTCTTCGTCAGATAACAAATCCTCTAATTCTTCAGCCATATTTACTCGTCAATCACTCTGAAATGTATTAAATGCAAACTTATAAGCAGGGAAATATATGTTTTGAATAATGATGTGTTCCCCGTACTCATGATTGCTTTGTCTGTTTGTTTTATTTGCATAGTATTTACGTCGGTCAACCGTTGAATTTTTCAGTTATATCACGGCGATTTGAGGGTTAGTTACAAGTATTTCTGGTCCATTTTTTCTGACACCAGCCAGTCAGTCATAATGCTTATTCCACAAACCAGTGCGCAAAGGAGGACAAGCCATTACTTCCAGTTTTAGAGACTTTGGTATGACCTGATCGGGAATTAATCCCGCGACCTACCGCACCAAAGGCGGTCCGCAATTATGATCGCAGGGTTAGCAGTACGATTATCCCGGTAAAATAATACATTTGCTGGAGCGTTGATCCTGGTGATTTACTCAGTTTATTCCGTGATCTTACAGAAAAGACATTGCAGGCATCGTAAAACACTGTTTAATCAAAATAGTTACCTATGTGATATAAACATGCCTATTAAAACAAGAGGGCCATGATGGCCCTGGATCGCTCACCTTATTTAATACAACTTGGCAAATGGTCACCCATGGAACACTTGTAATAAATTATATCAAAATTAGGCCTATTCTTTTGACAAGAAGTTGTCTTAAATTTTCTGTACAACATGATGCCTCATTGGCTTCGGTTTTCTATGAGACTGATAACAATCAAGGCAGAGGTAATCATTGCAGTCCACACAGTAACCTTCCACTTTCAGAGATTTGCCTTCTTCCGTACAAGGTTCACAAAGCAAACCCATATTATCCCTGTCACTAGGAGGAAAGTGTTCTATTAGTCCAGCTGTTTCAAAATCAGAAGGGTCCCTGTCGACAATCAACATTCCAAAAAAGTCTCCACCCTCTTTAGATTGGTCATCTAATATGCTGTGCGTGTCTTCGTCAGATAACAAATCCTCTAATTCTTCAGCCATATTTACTCGTCAATCACTCTGAAATGTATTAAATGCAAACTTATAAGCAGGGAAATATATGTTTTGAATAATGATGTGTTCCCCGTACTCATGATTGCTTTGTCTGTTTGTTTTATTTGCATAGTATTTACGTCGGTCAACCGTTGAATTTTTCAGTTATATCACGGCGATTTGAGGGTTAGTTACAAGTATTTCTGGTCCATTTTTTCTGACACCAGCCAGTCAGTCATAATGCTTATTCCACAAACCAGTGCGCAAAGGAGGACAAGCCATTACTTCCAGTTTTAGAGACTTTGGTATGACCTGATCGGGAATTAATCCCGCGACCTACCGCACCAAAGGCGGTCCGCAATTATGATCGCAGGGTTAGCAGTACGATTATCCCGGTAAAATAATACATTTGCTGGAGCGTTGATCCTGGTGATTTACTCAGTTTATTCCGTGATCTTACAGAAAAGACATTGCAGGCATCGTAAAACACTGTTTAATCAAAATAGTTACCTATGTGATATAAACATGCCTATTAAAACAAGAGGGCCATGATGGCCCTGGATCGCTCACCTTATTTAATACAACTTGGCAAATGGTCACCCATGGAACACTTGTAATAAATTATATCAAAATTAGGCCTATTCTTTTGACAAGAAGTTGTCTTAAATTTTCGCGATATATTCATACATGGATATTAAGCCCATCCCCCTGGCAGCCATATTTTTCAACGGATCGGAATAATTTGAACACTCTTTGTAGAGGTTAACCCAAGGACCACTGCCAAATTATTTTCATCGGTCCAGGACTTTTTTGACAAGAAGATTTTTTTAATTTTCACTATACAATGCGATATATGCATTTATTCTACGTTTAACTTTTATTCATAAAAATAAATTGACATTGACATTGGCCATGATTGAACATTTTGCATTGTACCATACAAGTTGATGAAGTATATAGTTAAACTTTGTAACTATCTATGTGTTGTTCATTCTCGTATGTGTATGTGTTATATCGAATTAATGCTTATAGCAGATTCATGACTTTGTCAAAATATGTATATGTTTTTGAATGTAACTAGAAACTATGTAAAGTTTACTTTACGAATTCAAGAATATCTATAGTAATCACATTATCGTTACTTTCATTTAAATGTGGTGAAGAAATAGACGTTTATTTTCTCTAGAAAACCACCGCACACGGATAACATCGCTCATATGAATTTAAGAATTTAAAAGGACACTAACTCATTAAGGTTGAGGAATGTAGTTGTGACCCTTGTTTAAAAAGTCCCATTTTATTGATGTGTATGTGTAAAAACTTCAGAGCCATAGTTTTTAAAGTAAAGGCAAAATAATGACCTTAATTTCAAACTAAATAATAAATTAAGGTTTAAATGGGCCATTCTTCAGAAAAAATGAATGGTAGAGTTATAGCTCTAACAACAAGAAGACACATGAATGATTATGATGAATAAGCGTTCTGAGTTCCAATATCGTAAATAGAAAATGCAGGTGGATTGTAAACACACATCTTCATTGGACCTAATGGCAAGGTAGCCAAATTTACAAGTCAATAAAGTGTCATAATGCAGGTCAAATGTATAGCAGATTAAGACTGTGCAATCGTCTTATGATGTTGAATACGTAATGTAATGGTCTTTACTATAGTAATATGATGATACCATGGTTAAGAAGAAGCATAAACCAAAACGCACAACTTCATCGGACCTTATCACAAAACATAGCCAAAATAATTACAAGTAAAAAAAGCGTCATAATGCAGGTTAATTGTATGGTAGACATTTGCAACCGTCTTATCATGATGAGTAAGTATCTCAAGTTGAAAACCCATAGTTGTTGTACTTTAAGAGAAAATGAACATGAACACACAACTTTACGGGACATTAAACATTTAACCAAAATGGTTTGCTCGTCAACGCGGACGACGATCAACGCACTGAAAGTACTGATGGGTGCGGTGTATTGGAGATGTAAAGATATAGGTTTGATTGATTGGAGTTTAACGCTCTTTTCAACAATATTTAGTCAATTTACAGCTGTCACTTCATCTTCCTATGTTTCCTGGCTTAATCACACGTTATTCAAAGGCAATAGCTGCGTTATCACATAGACTGTAATTCCATTGGTGGAATACACATGATGCGGTGTTGCATTGACTTTGTCAATTGTCCGAAAGAATGTTGGCCACGCTGGGATTCGACCTCAAACCCCTGAATTTACTATTGACTGAGCTAGCAAATATATATGTTGTGGAAAAATACAAGGTGATATTTAGTTTAGGTTTAAACTAATTATAACATCATGCAAACATGAATCAATTGTGTAAAGGGTCACTAAGCGAACACTTCTACCAATTTATCTTGACATCAGACATTCACTTTCATAAGAATGTAATTCAAAAGTGTTGTAATTTTGCCCCTTTTCTGAATCCATCTGTCTATCATGTTTTTACAACTAATCAATATGGCTTTAATCAAATCAATCATCTTAGAATTCGAAAAAAATATAAGTTTTGACATTTCCCCTTTTCTAATTCTGTAGCAATCAAAGTTCTTGATAACATTCCATTTTTGATAAGGCAACCTGGTTGCTTTAGAGAAGACGAGTACGGAGGCCTGAAATCAGAAAAACACTTTTGATGAGAACAGCTTTAAAGTTTTGTCATTTTGCCCCCGTCCCTGTGCATCAGTGAAAGAAATAAAGTTTATTTTTACCCTTTCTCACATACAACGAATATGCAGCAGACTAATTTAAAAACTTTCTAGGCAATTAAATGGAACCTTGCTACAAACGAAAGCGTGATTTAACAACCAATCAATATGATTATATTTGTAGAGGATTATCCAATGATAACATTATACCACAATATATTGGCATCAGACAAGCTAATTCAGAGTAGAATATTTTTTAACAAGAGGGCCATGATGGCCCTGGATCGCTCACCTTAATTATACAATGTACTACAATGCAAAATACATCAGGACAATTATTCTGAATGCAACCTCCACAGTGTTAACAAGATTTTCCTTCATTTGGCCCAGTGATCTATATTTTTTTACCTGATATGACCCATATTCCAACATGGACTAGATATTATCAAGACAACATTCTGACAAATTTTCAACTTGCTCAAAGTCAAAATGCGGCCTCCGGAGTTTGAACAATATTTTCCTTGACCTTGTTTCTGACCCTACATGATCCATATTCGATCTTGGCTTAGATATCATTTAGATAAACATTCTCATAAAATGTCAAGCTGCTGTAGCAAAAAATGTGTTTCTGACCCAATATGACCCATATTCGAACTTGACCTAGATATAATTCAGACAAACATTCTGACCAAAATATAAGCTGCTGAAGCAAAACATGTGGCATCCAAAGTGTTAACAAGATTTTCCTTCAATTTGGCCTAGTGACCTAGTTTTTGACCCTACATGATCCATATTCGAACTTGGCTTAGATATCATTTAGATAAACATTCTCATAAATTGTCAAGCTGCTGTAGCAACAAATGCGTCTTCTACAGAGTTAACAAGATGTTCCTTCAATTTAGCCTAGTGACCTAGTTTCTGACCCAATATGACCCATATTCGAACTTTACCTAGATATTATTAAGACAAACATTCTGACAAAATTTCAAACTGCTGAAGCAAAAATTGCGGCCTCTAGAGTGTTAACAAGATTTTCCTTCAATTTGACCTAGTGACCTATTTTTTGACCCAACATGACCCTTGATCGAACTTGACTTACATATCATCAAGAAAAACATTCTGATAAAGTTTCATCATGCTAAAGTTAAAAATGCAGTATCCAGAGTGTTAACAAGATTACCCTTCAATTTGGCCTAGTGACCTAGTTTTTAACCCGGCATATTCGAACTTGGCCTAGATATCATTATGACAAACAGTCTGACCAAATTTCAAGCTGCTTAAGCAAAAAATGCGGTATCCAAAGTGTTAACAAGATTTTCCTTCAATTTGGCATTGTGACCTAGTTTTTGACCCTGCATGACCCATATTCGAACTTGACCTAGATATCATTTAGCTCAACATTCTGACCAAATTTCAAGCTGCTGAAGCAAAACATGCGGCTTCTACAGAGTTAACAAGATGTTCCTTCAATTTGGCCTAGTGACCTAGTTTCTGACCCAATATGACCCATATTTAAACTTGACCTAGATATCTTTAAGACAAACATTCTGACAATATTTCAACATGCTCAAGTTGAAAATGTGGCCTCTACAGTGTTAACAAGGTTACCCTTCAATTTGGCCTAGTGACCTAGTTTCTGACCCGATATGACCCATATTCGAACTTGACCTAGATATTTTTAAGACAAACATCCTTACAAATTTCAAACTGCTGAAGCAAAAATTGCGGCCTCTAGAGTGTTAACAAGATTTTCCTTCAATTTGACCTAGTGACCTATTTTTTGACCCGACATGACCCATGTTCGAACTTGGCTTATATATCATCAAGACAAACATTCTGATAAAGTTTCAACATGCTCAAGTTGAAAATGTGGCCTCCAGAGTGTTAACAAGATTTCGCTTCAATTTGACCTAGTGACCTCGTTTTTGACCTCATATGGCCCAGTTTCGAACTTGTCCAAGATTTGATGGAGATGAATGTTCTGATACACTTTCATGAAGATTGGATGCAAAATGTAGCCTGTAGAGTGTTAACAAGCTGAAATGTTGACGACGGACGACGCACGACGCACGACGGACGCACGACGGACGGACGCCGGAAAAAATGTGATCACAATAGCTCATCTTGCACTTCGTGCATAGGTGAGCTAAAAATGGGTAAATTTCACCCTTTCTGATGCCGCAGCAAATTCTCCGTAGAATATAAATATACCGCGCAATTTCTTCATTTGCCACAATATGTCCAAAGGTGATCTGCTGCAGAGGCCACAGAAAGGGTCTATATGTGGGTAAGGGTTGATATGTCCGGTTTATTTGTCTGAATAGTTTAGAATAGCATAGAAACAAAACATTGTGGCTAAAGGAGATATTGATTTGCTTTGTACGTCTCCTTTTAAAAATCAAAGTACTGAAGTACTAAAATGCGGGGATGTAGCAAACAGTGGAGCGTTTAATTAACTAGATACATGGGGGCAGCATGTAGAGTTCATTATTTGTCAGAAGCATTTATACAGACTTATGAGCTCTTAGTAACCTTGAACATTGACAGCCATGTGTTTTAAATGTGATACACAGTATCATTAAAGTGCAACGGTCATGGTGGAGTGCCCTTTGGCAAGGCATATTTCCTAGCCTAGTACTGGTTTGTTTACCCAGGGATCATGAATAAGTGAACTGTCGCCGTGATATAACTGAAATAATGTTGGAAGTGGCGTAAAACCCTATATATAATAATAATCATTAAAGTGAACATTTCTACCCGTTGTGTAAAAATACAACAAACGCTATGACTAGGGATTAAAGTGAACATTTCTACCCGTTGTGTAAAAATACAACAAACGCTATGACTAGGGGTTTTCTCAAACAAAAAATGGTTTCAATATAAATTTACATTTTGTTATTTTTGCACAAGCAAATTGCTATACTTTTACAACTTTATGGATTAAAACTTTACATTGTGTCCGTTTACTTTGTATAATGTGCATACTGTTTAGCTTGTGAAACGTATTTAACTGATCCCTGGGCAATCAAGACAAATTGTCCATTTTGAAAAAACAGAGGGCAGCACAAACAATTTACAAATTTTCATTTCCTGTAAGCTGGGCATGACAATATACGGAGGTATTCAGCACAGCTGAATCCCCCGCATAAACATTACTTTTTCAGAAGGAATATTACTATTTCTGTTACTAGAGGGAACAAAGGGTTATAATTTTCAAAGGGTAATTTGTTTAGACGGTGGGGGGTTGCGTAACGATATCCTTATCCTTCATAACACCTAAATATGATATTTACACATCTTTTTAGACTTTAACAGTTGTAACTGCATGTCTTCACACCAAACAGTAACAACTGTTTCGAACTGAGCCATCAAATTATTAGTAAGTATTTTAATATTATTTTAAGCACTGAAATTATGAGTAGCGGCAGGAATCGCCACACAAACTAATATAAATGTCTTGGACATATATTACAATTGCGTTTGTTTTAAAACACTGAGTTATGACACATCTAAATTGAAATAAATATTTTTTAAGAATTTGCATTTTTCTTAAACTCGCATTTTTGTAATTTGCGCCCCCTATTAGACTGGCAGCAAACTATAATGTGTCAAAATCGGGATAAAATCACGTAGAATTCTCCTGTTAATTAACTTATTGAATGTTATTTTCACGTTGAAAAAGATGTCTTGTGACATATTTGAAAAGAAATTCATGTTTCCAAGGTTATAAGCATGTGTTTGATTAACTTTGTATTTCGTTTTATTTCAAGCTACTCGGGATTATTTATTCCGACCCCGATTGGCCATGCAGCAGACGCTAATGCTAAAGTGTCATTACAATATCAGCATTCTCTTTTTAGTAGTTGTTCCACATTACTAAACTTTCTTTTCCAAATTAAAAGACAGGTCTTGATATGTGTAGTTCGCATAAAAGGTTATTTCATAAATGTCTTAAAAAGTAAAATGTATGGACTGTTTCTTGTCTAATAATCAAAACAAGGCGTACGTGACGAAACAGGAATGTAGGAAATGTAAATACATTCCTGTCGTAACCTTCATTCGGTCATAATCGGGATCACGAGCATGCTATTGAAATTGGATAAGCTCAGAATAAAACCCAAACAATTATTTGCTGACGATCGTTTTCGTTTAGAGTGTATGGTGACTAAATAATGAATCAATCCAAATGTATAACGCCTTTTCTGAAGAATAAAGAATATAGGCCTACTGTAATATGCGTAAGAACAACATTGAAATAGGCCTACCTTTTCAAATGCATACTATGAGTTGTAACTTGTTCGTCTAAACTGCACTGTCCGACTGATAATGAATAGGTACGTATTCGATTTCAAACCGCGGATAAAGTCGATGGGCCTTATATGTAAGACATGTACAATATGACATATATTCCGTTTTCGGAAAACGTGAAACGAAAGTTGACCGCCTCGAGATACTTGTGTTGTTCGTAAACACCGAGCACTCAGGAATGTGCTAGCCGAATTAACCAATCAAATGACATATTTTGGCTAGCACTCGCCGAACACTCGTTGTAGTAGGGTATTCTGAATATAGCCCTGGTCTCAGGATAACTAACAGGATAATTTACTCAGCAAGCGCAGTGATATTTATCAAACTGTCAAATATAACATTGAAAGAAATGTTTTGCATTTTCAGTTGTATTGTTCTTTAGGAAAAAGAAAATTAACCGTTTCATATGCAGCAGACGACTTTGAAAACAATAAGGCATACACATCAAACATATCTCTAAATAGAAGTTTAATGAAGTTGAAAACTTTGTGGCAAAGAAGAAATTGCTCGTAACGGGTAATTTGTCATTTTACCATTACGTTTTCAATTTCGTCTGCTACAGAGGCGTCAAAATGGAAAACAGTGTAAACTTATTTGCAAAATCATATGATTGTCCGACAGTGCCGTTATAACTGATAGAGTTTCGACATCGATAACATTGTTTGTTCATTGAGATTTTCAGGACAGTACCTGTATCCAAGACCTATGATTGACAAAACGGTATTATGCTAGGAATTGCACCTTGCCCTTGGAACTCAACAATGACTACGGTAAGCAAGGATCGAACCAGGAAAACGCGGTATCAGACCCTACGGCGTACGCGCTAACTACTCGTTAGGGTACACAATATGTCACAGTAGCAATTTAGAAATGGCAGTTTATAGCCCTGTCAATGCTGCATTCTTAAAATGGATGTGTTCAGCTTTTTTCCGTAGACAGGTATATCAAGAGTTGAGCTGTCAACAGTGTAAACGTTTGCATGACAAAACTGTAATATGCTAGGAATTGCGCCTTACCCAAGGGCACTCAACATTGACATCGGTAATCAAGGATCGAACCAGGGACACGCTGTATCAGACCCTACGGCGTGCGCGCTAACTACTCGTTAATGCGACAAGGTACAACATATGTCACAGCAACAGTTCATAAATTGGGATATATCCGACTGTACCCGTATCTAAAACGTTTGCATGACAAAACTGTAATATGATTGAATTGCAACTTGCCAAAGGGCTCTCAACATTAACTAAGGTAAGCAATGTTCGAACCAGAGTCCATAACTGATTCTAGAAATATCAAGATAAAATGTTCAGTTGAGCAGTCAACAGGAAGCGCTGACTGGCCTGGCTCTATATTAATGACACAGGCTTCACAATATCTGTTCAAGCAGTCAAAGGCTTATTGGTTTCTTTGATTGATTTTTAGGGTAAGAATGAGCAGCAACCTGTTCGTCTCAACTGCATTAAGGCATTGTTGCCACCGACTGAACTCATTCGATCTAGACGTAATGCAGTGAAAGAAATATGGGTATTCATGTTTAAAACCAATCAAACTTTCAGGAAAACAGAACAAAAATACCACAAAAAGGTTTAGACGAGATTGGTCAGAGTTTAAGCCATTGCTCATGCTCCAAGCGTAATACGTGACAGACATAAATTAATTAAAGTGCAAAACTAGAGCTAGGGGTGATTGTATTTGATTTGTAAAGACGGGTAGAATCTATTGCCTTTTTCTGCAACACATGTACGATATGACCTAATATTCTGTTTTCAAAAAATATGAAACGCGAAACGCGTCAGCCGCGACAGCAGGATATCGGATCATAACAAATGGTTAAGTGTATTCTGGTTATCTTATCACAACGCACTGAAGACTGAATACTATGCTAGCCGAATTAACAATCCGATTACAGCTTTTGAAGAGAACTCGCCGAGGGCTCGGTGATTTAGGGTAGTCAGAATACGTCCCTGGTATCAGGATACACTTACCAGAAGTGCTGATAATTTACTTAAGCAAACTCTAAGTGTAACTGTTGACTGTATAATATTCGCTTTATCTGTAACACATGTACAATATGACCTAATTTCCGTTTTAAGAAAATATCGAACGAAACGCGTCCGTCTCGAGATTGGGAGATCCGGGTTCGCTGCACGGTCGGATCATATCACATGGTACTGGAATTTTTAGTCTCAGTAAAATTTGTAATATTAATGTCGGTTGAGTGTGAGCGTACCAACAAACTAACAAACACGAACATTTTAACCTTCAGCTGTATTGATCTTCAGGAACGTAAATTAATCTACATACTACATGCAGCAGACGATTTTGAAAACAATTAGGAACAAGAGAAAGTTGATGCATGACATCAATGTCGCCGGAAATCCATGCTGCAGTTATGCATAACACTAACAGTATAGTAGTTGAATAAACAGTTATCAACTGAGGGGCATATTGGAACATCAGGGGTGGGGTCAAGTGAAAATGTATCATAACTTGCATTATTTTGTCAACGAAGTGAATGATAATTGAAGCCTTTCATTGTTTATGATCAATCTCCATTCCAAAGTAGGTTGACCATACACACAGCCAACTAATTATTGATCATAAACAGTAATGGAAATGAGTAATCTTGCCATTATTAGTCTTAGTATGTATACAGTGCTTTCATTAAGGAATAATTATACGATTTGTGAATTCCACATACACTTTTCAAGATGTTTGTCAGAATATTTGAATTTTATTATTTATCAATAAAACCACAAAACAGACAATTTAGGATTTGCATGCAATAGCACGTCATTTTACCTTTCCCCTATTAAAGTCAACATGGGACACCTTTGCACAATCTACTTTTAAAACAATGAGATAAGGGTTAAATCGCTGAAGACATGAGTTTTCTCTTTTTCTCAAAATGATATTAGCTTGGCATCCTAATTATATCACACTTTAACAAATGTTGAAATGTAGTCCAATATTTATAAACTAGACCACCTTCGAAATATAATATCAGCTAAACACTTAAATCTCATTGGAATTGTTGTATAATTTAATTTCGAACATAAACTGAGCCCTACAACATTTTAATTTATTGTAATTCTTTCCTTCCTTTTTTATAATGAAAATAACAAACTACTCATGTTTTAAAATATATATTATGATGAGCGCCATTGTGTCAATGATGCACACCAATATGCAGATCGGAAGCAATATGCCTTTAGGGAATTTAATGACACATTTAAAATTGTCAAGGACGAAATAATTTTGTACGAAAGACCCGATTCGCGACCCACAGGTGTCGTTCTTGAAACTCTCTTTATAGGCAGATGTTCGTTCAAAGTAATTTTTCTATTAAAACCAGTTTTATCTCGGGTTGTTCTTTTCTTCATTTGTTTCGAACCAATAAACATTTTAAATCACCTATAATTTTTCTATTTGTAAGTGAGTGTAAAGAGCGGCTCTCTGCAAAGGAGATTGATCTACGCAGTTGTATTCGCAAGTCACGCGATCAACAGTATTAGCTTAGAAACAGTTCATATTTTAGATAATACATAGATAAACATTATAAAATGCCTTCTTCACAAATACAAGACATCTCTTTGAACATGAAAATAACATTCAGTAAGTTAAAATTGCTAGTTAAGAAACTGCAAATACTTAAAACATCGGAATATTTATTTCATTTTAGATGTGTCATAACTTAGTGTTTTTAAACAAACGCAATTGTAATATGCTCAAGACATTTAAATTAGTTTTTTTCTAATAATAACTCCTCCTCCTCCCATGTGATTTCCGAAAAGCTATTAAAAATAGAAGTCGCGGGCTTCTGCCCGGCGACTAATAACTATTAAATGTTGAAAAACTTATGGCAAAAGGAGAGTTGCTCATAATGAATAATATGTCCTTTTTAACACAATGTTTCAAATTTCGTCTGCTCCAGAGGCGTCAAAATTGGAAAACACTTATTTGTAGAATCATATGATTGTCATACAGTGCCAACAACGGATGTAATCCGAGATCTATATCATTGTTTGTTTATTTGGATTTCACAACAGTACCCGATTCCAAGACCGCTGCGTGAACAAACCGGTATTAGACTAGGAAATGCACATTACCCAAAGGCACTCAACACTGACTGCCGATAGCACGGATTGAACCAGGCACACGCTGTCTCAGACCCGCGAGCTCACTTCTCGTTCCGACGGCTAGTCGCTCTCTCTCTCTCTCTCTCTCTCTCTCTCTCTCTCTCTCTCTCTCTCTCTTCTCTCTCTCTCTCTCTCTCTCTCTCTTTCTCTGTCTGTCTTTCTCTTTTCTCTGTCTGTCTTTCTCTATTTTTCTCTCTCTTTCTCTGTATCTCTCTCCTCTCTCTCTCTCTCCCTTTCTGTGTCTCTGTTCTCTCTCCTCTCGCTCTCTCTCTCTCTCTCTCTCTCTCTCTCTCTCTCTCTCTCTCTCTCTCTCTCTCTCTCTCTCTCTCTCTCTCTCTCTCTCTCTCTCTCTCTCTCTCTCTCTCTCTCCTCTCTCTCTCTCTCTCTCTATTCTCATTGTGACCTTGACCTCTGTCCTCATTTAAAGAAAAAGCGATCCCGGGCCATATCTGATGTGCTATTTAAAAACCGAGTTAAACAAGAGGGCCAAGATGGCCCTAAATCGATCACCTGAATGATAGTTAATTAGAAGCAAATATTTAACTGCAAATATCTGTGAAAATTTGATCAGGAGTTCAAATGAAATTGCAAGGAGTGGACACTCAGTTAAAGAAATAGTTTATCAGTAAAAGCCATTTTTATCTTGAAATCTAAGAAGAACTTTCTCAATTTCCGATGCTGCAGCAACAAAGGTTCTACACAGAATGCATGTCTTTGAACAATTTCTGAAAGAGGACCATCAAAGGAACAATTCCTGTGAAGTAACGTTGAAATTGGTCAAGTGGAATGGTAGAGTTGTCATTTGTAGCTAAAAGTTCAATTTACCCCCTTTGTGATGACGCGAGGTTGCTTTGATTTTTGTAACCAATCAAAACGGCTTGAACAAATTAAATGTAGAGGATCACTGAAGTAGGATTTATATTCAATTTCCTTTATATCAGACAAGAACTTAAAAAAATGATATTTCCAAATTTTGTCATTTTGCCCCTTTTCTGATGCCTCCTGACTGCCATGTTTTTCAACCAAACAGTATGCCTTGAACAATCTTGTAGAGGCTCACCTAAGAAACATTTCTACCAAACTATATTGGAATCTGACATGCAGATTCAAAGAAGAAGATTTTTAAAGCTTGGACATTTTGCCCCCTTTCTGATGCCGCAGCAACCCTGGCGGCCATGTTTTTCAACAGATCGGACATATTTGAACAAACTTGATAGAGGGTGCCCCAAAGAACATTTGTGAAAAATAATTTTCAAATCGGGATTATTCTTTTGGACGAGAAGATTTTTTAAGTTTTAACAATGCACATATAAGGAAAACAGGCTCCACCCCCCTGGCAGCCATGATTTTTCAACGGATCGGAAATATTTGAACAATCTTGGTAAAGGGTGCCCCAATGAACATTTGTGCAAACTAATTTTTAAATCGGGCCAGTACTTTTGGACATATAAGGAAACAGGCTCCACCCCCCTGGCGGCCATGTTTTCAACGGATCGGAAACATTTGAACAATCTTGGTAAAGGGTGCCCAAAGGAACATTTGTGCAAACATAATTTTCAAATTGGGCTTATACTTTTGGACAAGAAGATTTTCAAAGTTTTAACAATGCACTATAAGGAGAACAAGCTCCGCCCCCTGGCGGCCATGTTTTTTCAACCGATCAGAAATATTTGAACAATCTTGGATTGTCAAATCAGGCCAGTACTTTTGGACAAGAAGATTTTTAAAGTTTTAACAATGCATATATCAGGAAAACAAGATCCACCCTCTGGCGGCCATGTTTTTCAACGGATCGGAAATATTTGAACAATCTTGGTAAAGGGATGAACATTTGTGCAAAATAATTTCAAATCGGCTAGTACTTTTGGACAAGAATATTTTTAAAATTTTAACAAAAAAAAAACAGGCTGGCGGCCATGTTTTTCAACCGATCAGAAATATTTGAACAATCTTGGTAAAGGGTGCCCCAGTGAACATTTGTGCAAAATAATTTTCAAATCGGGCTAGTACTTTTGGACAAGAATATTTTTTAAAATTTTAACAAAAAAAAAAACAGGCTGGCGGCCATGTTTTTCAACCGATCGGAAATATTTGAACAATCTTGGTAAAGGTGTACCAATGAACATTTGTGCAAAATAATTTTCAACATCGGGCCAGTACTTTTGGACAAGAAGATTTTTAAAAATTTTAACAATGCACATATAAGGAAAACAAGCTCCGCCCCCTGGCGGCCATGTTTTTCAACGGATCGTAAATATTTGAACAATCTTGGTAAAGGGTGCCCCAAGGAACATTTGTGCAAATTAATTTTCAAATTGGGCCAGTACTTTTGGACGAGAAGATTTTTAATTTTAACAATGCACATATAAGGAAAACAGGCTCCGCCCCTGGCGGCCATGTTTTTCAACCGATCGGAAATATTTGAACAATCTTGGTAAAGGGTGCCCCAAAGGAACATTTGTGGAAATTAATTTTTAAATCGGGCCAGTACTTTTGGACAAGAAGATTTTTTAAGTTTTAACAATGCACATATAAGGAAAAGAAGCTCCGCCCCTGGCGGCCATGTTCTTCAACGGATCGGAAATATTTGAACAATCTTGGTAAAGGGTGCCCCAAGGAACATTTGTGCAAAATAATTTTCAAATCGGGCCAGTACTTTTGGACAAGAAGATTTTAAAATGTTAACAATGCACATATAAGGACAACAGGTTCCGCCCCTGGCGGCCATGTTTTTCAACCGATCGGACATATTTGAACAATCTTGGTAAAGGGTGCCCCAATGTACATTTGTGCAAAATAATTTTCAAATCGGGCCAGTACTTTTGGACAAGAAGATTTTAAAGTTTAACAATGCACATATAAGGAAAATAAGCTCCGCCCCCTGGCGGCCATGTATTGTCAACGGATCGGCAAATATTTGAACAATCTTGGTAGAAGGTACCCCAAAAAACATTTGTGTAAAATAATTTTCAAATCGGGCCCAGTACTTTTGGACAAGAAGATTTTTATAGGATTTGGCAATTTTCCCCTTTTCTGTTGCCGCAGCAACCAAAGTTCTCGATGGAATTTAAATCTTTGAACAATTTGAAAGAGGTCCACCAAAGGAACATTCCTATGAAGTTTGGGGGTTGAAATTGGTCAAGTGTTAAGGAGGAGATGATCTAAATGTCTAAATGTTAACGACGGACGACGGACGACAGACGACGGACGGACGGACGGACGGACGAGGACGACGGACGACGGACGGACGGACGTCGCCAGACGGACAAAAAGTGATCAGAATAGCTCACCTTGAGCCTTTGGCTCTAGGTGATCTAAAAACTCGGTATAACTATCAATCTTTGGAAGACGCTGTGTTACGTACTAAAATTTGATCACTATGACTTGACATTGAATTTGGTAAAAAGATGAACCTCGTTTAGAGGATATTTCCTGGCACGAAAATAACGGTGCTGTAAACTTGACCTTTTACCAAGTTTAAAGAAAATCTTGTAAAGGCCATATTTCTTGCACGTTTACACAAAGTTATCTATTTGGTATGTACGAAGCATTTTGGGTGGACGGTTCTTGCCGCGTACTTTTAATTGTGTCATTTTGACATTGACTTTGACCTCATTTAAAAATAAAGCTTGACGGGGAGTCATCTTTCCTATGCTATCGTTATTGTGGTTACCAAAGTCAGATCACTTTTAAATTAATTGGCCGCGGACATGAATATTGTTGATTGTTTGGTGCCGCTTTCACAAGTTTTCAGTTATATCACGACGGTTCATTGGTGAGTTACCAGTACTACTGTTCCATTTATCTTAACACCAGCCAGTCAAAAGAGGGCAGCCATTACTACCATTATTAAAGTATTTGGTATGACCCAGCCGTGGATCGGACCCGCGACCTCTCACACCCGAGGCGGTCGCTCTGCCATTACACCACTGAGGCTGTTCGACAATAGGTGATTCGTATGAACAAGTTTTTCCGCTATGTACTCCAACCCACTTACATTCACGAAGGAACCGTAGTGTCTCCCTATTTTCTGTTTTAGTGGACCGAACTGACGTTTTTACGTGTCTTAAATCAGTAAAGTTAACCAATACCTCTGATAGAAAGAGTTGAATGTTAAATATAATCAAAACGCTGAAAGCTCTAATGGTATAGGGGCATATGTAAGTTGAAAATATATGGCATAGATACTATCGACAAACATTGTTGAAACAAGAAATAATGACCTTTAAAACAAACCAAACCAAAAATGTGTGAAGCAACCCATACTGCCTGCCAATAACATATACCTTATTTATCAAAGTTTGACCCTTTTCTTGTATAAACAAAATAAATCAGAAGGACAACAGATTGACAAAAATGCCGAACAACGACCCCTTAATTAAAATATTTTCATTTTAGAAATCACTAAAAGATCCACAGTGAATATTGTAATCATGCTGATAAATAAAAGACAATCGAAAGCATGCTAGAGTTATGTTTCTTTTTGATACACTGCACCTCTGTAGATCTGCATTCCCAATACACCAAGTCTTAAATTGATACCATTGGACATCTATTGAGACAATAACCGAAGAAATGAAAACATGAGTTTACACCTAAAAACCAGATCAGATTTGTGTTCAAAATATTGTATCGATCTCCTAATCCCATGTATACATGTACGTGTGACGACTATGAAATGGATCCGCAAAACAGAAACAAAAGTTTTGACCTCAATTAATGCAAACCGTAACGGACAGACTGACGGATGATGAACACAAAGACAGACAGAGCAGTCAGTCCGCTCCGGACAAAGTACACAGCTGGGGAAGATTGTTAAGTGTTTGAGTACTGGTGTTAACGGTAACAATCTCAGTAATCGTTATTTCACGGCGGCCAGTTCACCTACTCATGCATTTCCTGGTTTTCTCACACCAGTACTCCACACAACAATCTTCCCAAGCAACTGGCTGCTTTTCCACATAGACTTAGCCCATTGGTGGAAGACGAATGACGCATGTCGCATTGACTTTTGTCAATCGTCGGAAAGAAAGTTGGCCGAGCCGGGATTCGAACTCACAACCCCTGGATTGACAGCCCGCGTCGCTACCGACTGAGCTACCGGGGCTCGGCTAACGAACAAGGGCATTTCACGCCGGGAACGCATGTGTTGCATGCGAAAGTCATATAACAAGTGAGAACATGGAAGGACAAACATATACAGACTCCAAACGCAGCATGCTAAAGTTATGGTAATGGTGCACTGCAAATCTGTAGGTCATACGTTACCTACAAACCAAGTTTGAAATGGATACAATGGAAATTAATTGAGACAATCGCTGAACTAAATAAGGAACAAGAGGCCCAAGAGGGCCAGTATCGCTCCACGGCCATAAGGCAAAAATAAAATCTCCAAACAGCCCTGCCCCGTGGTGGCTATTTTTTTTACCAACCACCATGGCTTAAAGGAATCTTGTAGAGTGTCACCAAAGGAATGTTTCTGCAAAATTATTTGAAAATATGACTGACACTTTCGGAGGAGAAGATTTTTTAAGTTTTCACTATGGTCATATAAGTCAAAATAGCCCCGCCCTCTGGCGGCCATGTTTTTCGACCAATCAACATGGCTTGAAGGAATCTGATAGAGGGTCACCCAATGAACATTTCTACAAAATTATTTGAAAATCGGCTGAACACTTTCGGAGAAGAAGATGTTTTAAGTTTTCACTATAGCTATATAACGCAAAAAAGCCCCGCCCCCTGGCGGCCATGTTTTTCGCCTAATCAACATTTCTTGAAGGAATCTAATTAAGGTTCACACAAGGAACATTTCTACAAAATTATTTGAAAATCGGCCTGACACTTTTGGAGGAGAAGATTTTTTAAGTTTGCTCTTTAGCCATATAGGCAAAATAGCCCCGCCCTGTGACGGCCATGTTTTTTTACCAATCAACATGGCTTGAAGGAATCTGATAGAGGGTCACCCACGGAACATTTCTACATAATTATTTGAAAATCTGCTGAACACTTTTTGAGAAGAAGATTATTTAAGTTTTCACTATAGCTATATAAGGCAAAAAAGCCCCGCCCCCTGGCGGCCATGTTTTTCGCCCAATCAAAATTTCTTGAAGGAATCTAATAAAGGGTCACCCAAGGAACATTTCTACAAAATTATTTGAAAATCGGCCTGACACTTTCGGAGAAGAAGATTTTTTAAGTTCTCACTATTTTTTTCTTTCGGTTGCCATGGAAACCAGAATTTTGAATGGATCAAAAAAAATTGAAGGAATTTAGTAGAGGACATTGAGAGGATGCTTCTCATGAAGTTTCAACCAAATTGGCCAAGTGGTTAGGGAGAAGAAGTCGTTTAAAGGAAAAAGTTAACGCACGCACGCACGCACGCACGCACGCACGACGGACAATTCGCCATGACATAAGCTCGACTGGCTTTCAGCCAGTGGAGCTAAAAATGGAGATAACTAAAATAAACAGACCAGAGTTATGTACCTAGTACTTTGCCGTTCTCCTGATCACACGGTATAAGTGTGACCACTTTGAAATAAATCTGCCATACAGTAACAACGTGTTGACCAATACATGCAATCCATGACGGACGGACGAATGCACATTCATGCAGACAGTCGGCCGGACGCCGGATTATACCTCCAAATTTACAGACAGAGACAACTCATAAAGTATTGATTACAGAAGACTGGTTAGATGCGTCTCCGAAATGGGACTGTACAAGGGTAATTTACAAACAAAAACATTTAGACTACATTTCTAGTTTATATGTCAACAGATACATCTAGGACTAGATTACACGTTGACGGACGTTGAGTCTTCAATTAACGCAAATGCATATACATTATAAATGTTGTCCCAAAATCGCTAGAAGCGCCTCAAATATAAAATAAATAATGACCTTGCGGTTATAACTCGTGTTGACATTCTCGGTCAAATTTCTTTCCGACGTTTGATAAAAGTCAATGCGACATGCGTCATTCGTCTTTCACCAATGGGCTAAGCCTATGTGGATGAGCAGCCAGTTGCTTGGGAAGATTGTTGTGTGGAGTACTGGTGTGAGAAAACCAGGAAATACATTTGTAGGTGAACTGGCCGCCGTGGTATTACTGAGGAAATGTTGAAAAACGGTGTTAACCACTATCAATCAATGTTGAAATTAAATTATCTCTAATTTGTAGATTTAATTTCTGTTTCCTATTTTGAATAGTGATGTAAATATTGTGGAAAAAGACAAACTTGCTGATTATGTTTCATCTGTTAAGGTGAGTCAAATGTGTCTAAAAGGGGCAAAGGTTAAAATAATAACTGTAGACAAATGTGTTCGTTATCTAGGTTATAGAAAAAAAGATTAATGTTCCAAAGCATTGTTTGGAAAGGAGGAATTGCTCATTGTCAGCAATTGCTCCGTTTGCAAATACACTTTCAGCATTCGTATGTAGCTAAGTAGCCATAACGAAACGGTTCAACCCTTTCCCGCTTACAGTCGCTTGTTGACGCATGTGCAGCAGACGGCTGCAGAATTGTTTATCGTGATCCATTTCCTCTATTTCCACAAAGGTTTCAACTTTATATTTTTCCCCTTGATGTAAGGCAAAATTGCTCGTTATCATTCATCTCTAGCATGTTATTCAAAATGTGTCGAGTAAAAGAATGTCCATAGTAAAACGTTCATATATGAAAATAACTTATTTAAAACGTGTATGAAAGTATTGTGTGAAAAGGAGGAATTGCTCATTGTCAGCAATAGCTCCATTTCCAACAATATTTTCAATATTTGAACTGTTATAGTATCACGGAAAGGGTTCAGCTTCCATGGGAAGGATGTAACCATTTTCCGCTTACAGACGCCTACAGACGCATGTGCAGCAGACGACAATCGAAAACATTGTGACAAAAGGAGAAATTGCTTATCGTAGGCAATTTCTACTTTTACCACGATGGTTTCAACTCCTTTCAATAATTGTATTTACAGTGATTTGCACATTTCTCTATCTATATAAGTCGACTGTTGTAAACTAATGGGTCACAGCACGGTCGACGTTACCTAACACCACTGACATTGAGGTCATTCATAGTGCAGAGTGTGTTTCACGCGTTGGAACTATTTTGTCTCATTAATTAATGCAAGCGGAGGATTTTTCGTGATTCGGTCGAACCAATGAAATCGTTGAAAAGGCAGATTATAACCAATCAAAACTCGATTTTGGCGTATGTATACACATGTGGCCACATGTGTTGCAGCCTTAATCCGACTTTTCGAAAGCAGCCTGAGTATGGTATAGTGGCGAAACGCCCCTATCCCAAAAACAGATGTCAAGAAAAAATTGAACAGCGTGAGGTTATATATTTCTATATCACTTTAAGGAAGTAAATAACAATGAATACCAATTAGATATATTTGCATAGCACGAAATAAATAGTTTATGTGCGTCATGGTTCTGAAAATATAAAAGAAATCGAAAACAAAACTTCACTTTTTTAATTTTTAATTCAAACAAATGTTGTATACCACATCATTATTGATAAAAAGAAGTTATCATAGCATAATAGGACAGAACAGTTGTAATACTTGTATGATCGAGACTCTAAATCAATTGGTAATGGATTGAATTCCAGATTTGCCAATGGATTTTAAAACGTTTTGTAAATCTGCGTCTTTGTTAATCTCAATGACTAAATGGATTTGTAGGATATAGTCGCTTCACTTTAGAGAATTGTGTTTGAAGTTCGGATGAGATAAAGTCAATACATTGCATGGCTAGATAATCATTTACTGATTGTGAAGGTAAAGTTTATATGAGCGGTGTTCTGCTTGTTGTTGCGGTGTTCTGCTTAACCAAACCTGATGACCAATATATATTCAGATCAGCCTGCACATCAGCGCAGATCGACATCTGCTGCTCGTTAATAAACCAAAGATGGATTCGTATAAGGTATAAAAGTAGTAACCATTTTAATTCTTTGTTATGATTAGGTTGTTTTTTCCAGGATCCCGTTCATATATTAAAGTGAACCCCGTTAACCCAACATCAATCTATATAATGTGTATTTTCATTTCATATTTTTCCTAACTAAAAGATTTGTATGGTGTTTTTATAACTACCAATTAAAAGTTGCTGTTTTTCATCGGAAAAGAAAATGCTTTGTGGCTGAAATATCCCATTCTCTTTATCCAATATGACGTGACCTTGTGAAAGGTCTGACGATATTTCAAATATCATATCCGAACCAAAACTGCATACAAATATCCTACCATCTCTGCTGCAAGTAATTCCTCTAGGTTGTATCAGATCTTCATGCGTAAAGCTCACCAGTACTTCACCTGTCAGTGTCATAAGTGATACCTTGTTACTTCTATCATCAGTCAGGAAGACAGTTTTTGTACCAACACCTTGTGAAATGTATTGGACGTCATAAAACCTAACAAAGCCATCTTCGTCTTTTGCACTTACAGTATGCTTAACCTTTCCCCCCAATGTTTGTACTTGTATTTCATTTGAATAACTGTTATATATAACCAGATTATGATTGATATATGTTATACCCTTAATTCTATTTCTGAATGAAGAGCCATCTATACTTTTATAGACTGTCATTTTATCGGATATAGAAATTAGAGTAATTCTATCACTTCCACAAGATGTTACAGCTAATTTCTGTTCATCAATTTTAGTTAAATGATACGGGCAGTCGCCTAACCTTAAATATAAAGTAACAGTCTTACTAGTAAGATCTATAAGTTTAACTTTTTGATTGTCGCAATCAGCTATAACGTATTTATCCTCGGACAGCATGGCTATACCTGTAATATGACATGTACTAGTATCTGTTTCCGTCTTAATGTTAATAGTTCCGGGTTCTTTTGGACGTTTCACGAGAGTTCCCATTTTTCCAAAGCTACTATTTTCATTGCCTGATTTGACGAACATGTATTCAAATATCTTGCTATCATATCTGACATGGATAAGTTCACATTCAAATGTTTTAATCAATGTCTGTGCTTTCTTAAGTTCCAGAAAGAGCTGCAACTTATCTTCTTTTGCAGACAAGCTTTTCAAATATTCACCAATCGAAACCAATTCTAGCAACATGTTTTCGCATGTTGCACTTATAGCTGTTATCATTTGGAGATCCAATTCTTTTATCATTTTTATTTCTTTGACAACATGTGCATAACTGACTTGAATGTTATCCCCTGCTTGTGTCGTAATAGTTCTGTGGTTCTCCATTTGTTCTCCTAAAGCTGCAATTTGACTTTGAATATCAGTGAGTTGGTCAGTATCTAAAATAACTTCATTTAAGTCAATCAGATTTCCATGTTTCTTGCATTGCCTATGATCAATCAGCTGACATAATTTACACACAGCACTGAAATGTATAGTGCAATATGAGAGTACAGTTTGTCCTTGGTGAATCAGACAATGGCGCTCATTTCGTCTCTCTTTAGTTGTAGTCGATTTAGTCTGTGGCATATTTTTCTTGTCCTGTAAAACATGGTGTTTCATTGGCTTTGGTTTTCTGTGGGATTGGAAGCAATCTAAACACAAGAAATCGTTGCAGTCCACACAGTAGCCTTCTGCTGTTAGGCGTTTGCCATCTTCCTCACAGGGGTCACACAATATGCACATATTTTCACTGTCATCAGACAGATCATCTGCATTCAAGGAATCGTCTTCATCTCTATGGACAGAGTCACAGGATTGTTCCGTCGCGTCTTTGTCCTGTGGCTCTTCTGGTAATTTTCCAGGAATTTCTCCATCATCTTGCGTGTTCTCAGGCGATGTGTCTGGTAGTACCCCTTTCGACTCAGCCATCTTTACATGTCAATCATTTAGGCTGAAAATGTACAAAGTACATAACTATAAAAAGTTCTTGTATCTCACTGCTGTACATGCTATACACATATTATAAATAATTTGGGTTCTTACAAGCATGTTCGTACATTGAAACTCTGGCGAGCATGTGCATCCGCAGTCCCACCGGAGCCTTCACTGTCCAGCTACATTTAATTTTGTCCCAGATATATCTTTCGAACAAGAAGTGAAGTGTCAAATCTTTACGCCAATTCACCTTTAAGTGGTTCTCTAACAGAGGTTCAATAAGACCCCAAGTCGCCAGACGTGGATCAAATGCGACTCCTAACGAATTATACAATACAACGTTGGTTAATCTGCCAAGATGAAGACCATATTAATATGATTTATTCCGTATCTAGTATTTCATTCAACAGTCAAATACTTCAGTATATTGATAATATATTGATAAAATATTTCCCATTCGTAAACCAGGAATATAATCCTGGCGAGTAGGGTATAACATAGAGGCAGCGTCCCTGAATCTAAAGAAAATCCTATTTTAAAAACCAGGGGCCATATTCAAATGTTACTCTTAATTGTATTATTATCTTAGTTAAAAGCATGTTCCACAATTACCATCACTCAAGCAATGACATACAAACTAAACGTAAATACATGTATTTTTTTCCTCTTGAAACATTTCCCTTATATATGACGAGTGATAAACGTGAGTGTATTTTAGAAGGGTGTCCCTGGATCGATCCCTGTTCACGACGGTCGCGATGGAGTACCATTGGGCAAAAGACAAATATTCTAACATTGTACTGGGTTGTTACGTTTAACATAGCAATACAACAAAACAAGAGGGCCATGATGGCCCTGGATCGCTCACCTGATATTTTTTTTTTCACTTTATATAAGCCCCGCTCCCTGGCGGCCATAGTTTCCGACCAATCAACTTGGCTTGAAGGAATCTGATAGAGGGTCACCCTTGGAACATTTCTACAAAATTATTTGAAAATCGGCTTGACACTTTTGGAGAAGAAGATTTTTTAAGTTTTCACTATAGCCATATAATGCAAAATAGCCCTGCCCACTGGCGGCCATGTTTTTCGACAATCAACATGGCTTGAAGGAATCTGAAAGTGGGTCACTTAAGGAACATTTCTACAAAATTATTTGAAAATCGGACTGACACTTTCGAAGGAGAAGATTTTTTAAGTTTTCACTATAGCCATATAAGGCAAAATAGCCCCCCCCCCCCCCCCCCCCCCCCTGGCGGCCATGTTTTTCGACCAATCAACATGGCTTGAAGGAATCTGATAGAAGGTCATCCAAGGAACATTTCTAAGGAAGATTTTTTAAGTTTTCACTATAGCCATATAATGCAAAATATCCCCGCCCCCTGGCGGCCATGTTTTTCGACCAATCCACATGGCTTTAAGGAATCTGATAGAGGGTCAACCAAGGAACATTTCTACAAAATTGTTTTGAAAATCTGCCAACCAGTTTGGGAGAAGACGAATTTTGAAGTTGTTTTCAATTCGTTGCCACGGAAACCAGAATTATGTATGGATCCCAACAATTTGAAGGAAATCTGGTGGGGTCATTGAGAGGATGCTTTCTGTGAAGTTTCATCCCAATTGACCCACTGGTTACTGAGGAGAAGAAGTTGACGCACAACGAACGACGGACGACGCACGACGGACGACGGCCAGACGACGCACGACGGACGACGGCCAGACGACGCACGACGGACGCCGGACAAAAGGCGATCACAATAACTCTCCTTGAGCAAAGCTCAGGTGAGCTAAAAACGGGACACACACTTATGTTGCTAAATGCATATAAACTGATATAATTAATTGGAATGTCTGGTGAAGTAATTCATGAATGCTGAAGTAAACCACATTTGTGAAGAATAAAGAATATACAATAATGACTTGTAATGAACAAGAAGAAATTGAAATAATCCTACCTTATCAAATGTATAATATGTGTTCAATTGTGTTGTAAAGTGTTCGTCTCAGCTGAATTCAGGCATTGTCCCTGTCCGACTGAACATAAATAGCTGCGTACACACTAGCTCAATCGATTTGAAACCCTTTACGCAATGTTAGAAACTTTGGTATGCGTGCCTACAACCAATCAAACATTCAGGAAAACAGAAACGATTTAGACGAGACACTGTCAGAGCTTAAGCCATTGATCATGCTCCCTTTCCTCCAAACACAATACCCAACATACATAAACTACATGTCAATAAATAGGGGTATTGCTGGTATTCGATTTAAAAAGACGGGTAAAATATATTTGCTTTATCTCTAGCGCATGTACAATATGACCTTATATTCGGTTTTCAGAAAATATCCAACGAAACACGTCCGACTCGAGTGCGGAAGATCCGGGTTGACTCCCCTTTCGGCACTACTCGGCCGATTTCGGTACCCTACATTTAATGTTATATGTAGTACCCGGTCGGATCATACTACGTGATAGTGAGGTGTTTTAGATTGTTCTGACACACCGAGTACTCGAGAATGTGTTAGCTGAATTAACCATCGAAAAAAAAGCCATTGGCAAGCACGTTACGACCAGCTTGGAATAATTTTCGGTTTTGGGTCATTTTTAAATAAAATGTTCAGCATTTTGAATTATAATGAGTTTTCCTTCTCCTCTTATCCACGGCTAATGGTGAGTTATTGTGATCACGTTCCGTCCGTCGGCCGAAAACAATCCCTTCAAACGTTACTCCTCCTAAAAGACTTGGCCAATTTTAGAGAAACTTCAAAGGAATTTTCCCAGGGTGATGCCATTTCAAAATTATTTAGATAAATACATTCCATGCATATCTCTGGTTGCCATGGCAACTGAAAAGGGAACAAAACTCTTGGACATAATCCTGTCTGAAAACGAAAGGTCTAGAGGTTATAAATTGGGTGTGTGTCATTGTTTTGTGGTCGTCTACCACGATTGTTCAAATTAGGCCCCTGGGATCACCAGTTTTTCATAGATATACACATGTATAGGGATTTGAGGGAAACACGCAATTGTTCTTTTTCCCCAATGCTTTTAATTCTGTATCTATAAATTAATTCCATATTTTGTTATATAATATTTTTCAGATATTTTAAAATAGACGACTCGCAAATTTAAATATGTTAACCCTTTCTCATAAGCAGACAAAGTTTGTCACATCTGCAGCAGACGATTTTCGAAATAATTGTGGCAAAAGGAAAAAGTGATTGTCATCCCTTTGCCTCATATTGACGCTTTCTGACGCCTCTGCAGCAGATGGCTTCTTGAAAACACTTTGACAAAAGAAGAAATTGCTCAACACCAGCAATTTCTCCGTTTGCCACAATGTGTTCCACTTTTAGTCAAAGGTTATCCATTCAATTTTAGAGATTTTCTATTTTTTTACAAAATATGTTTAAAGTCGTCTGCTGCAGAATTGACATATGAGGGAAAGGGTTAAGATCGATTTCTCCTTTTGCCACAATGTTTTCATGTATGTTCATACCTGACATGGAAATAACCCTTTCCCTGATACAGACAACTTATTGTGCCATTTGCAGCAGTTTATAATCTTAGAAAAGGAGAACTTGCTTAAAATGAGCAATAACTCCTTTAGGACAATATCTTAAACAAAACTTCCTTTTTTCCATTGAATACAGTGCAACCTGTATTTAAAGACCACCCAACAGAAGAGAACAATCTGCATGGTCTTTGTTCACAGATGATCTTTATTTGCAGGGTCATTTATGCAGAAAATTAGTAATTGGGAAATTAAAAGTGTCGTTGCTATAGACAGGGAAATGGTTTACAAAGGGTGGTCTTGAGCACAGGTTTGACTGTAATTTGTATTTCCTTAGATGTTTAGAATTATACAAAAATATTGTACCAGGTGAATAGATGTCTCCTGTTCACGTACAAGAACGGCAGGATCTATGAGGGAATGTTTGAGCGAGATCACATTGTGGAATACCCAGAATCACGATTGACGGAACCGCTTCCCCGGATCCAGATATGTCTAACATATAAGGACACGCACACCCTTGCCAATGGGTAAATTACATGTTATTTACAGAAGCCTAGATAAAGGGGATTTAATAAAAAGGGGAAGTTAATAAAATATCTGCCCCATGACATTTGTCTTATAACTTGAGATATCAGATGTTGTTGGTACTCAATGGAATTGTCTGATAAAATGGATTATTTTGAGTACCAACAACATAGTGTTTCAAGGTACTACAAGAATGAAGGAACTTGAAATAAGTACCTTAACCCTTTCCTACATATGGGCATTTTCTGACGTCGCTGCAGCAGACGACGTTTGAAAACATTGTGACAAAAGCAGACATTGCTCAAAACGAGCAATTTCTCCTTTGCAACAATGTTTTTAACTCTATTTAATGATTTAACACTTATTTATTGAGATTGTTCACGTTTTCAGCAAAACGTCTTCGATGTCGTCTGCTGTAGATTTACTGTATGTCGGAATTGGATATCTAGAGTTCTGTATTCACGACAACCTTTAATCGTGCAGCAATACCCTAACATCACCAACTCCAAAATATAACATCGGTTTAGTGTAGTAATAAAACACTCACTCACTCAATCAATCAATCAACACTCAGACATTCACTCACTCATCCACAACTTACTCACTTATATACCCACTGGAATTGATTCACCCACGAGCTTTTATTTATATTATCTTAAGCTCGCTCAATACATCATATGCAAAGTTTACATTATATATTGCTCATTATATCTTTCTATAGGTCTTTCGATTTCCTCCCCACTAGATTGATAGAATAGTGAGACATTATACTAATTAAACTCTCTCTCTCTCTCTCTCTCTCTCTCTCTCTCTCTCTCTCTCTCTCTCTCTCTCTCTCTCTCTCTCTCTCTCTCTCTCTCTCTCTCTCTCTCTCTCTCTCTCTCTCTCTCTCTCTCTCTCCTCTCTCTCTCTCTCTCTCTCTCTCTCTCTCTCTCTATCCTCTCTCTCTCTCTCTCTCTTCTCTCTCTCTCTCTCTCTCTCTCTCTCTCTCTCTCTCTCTCTCTCTCTCTGTATTCCCTAGCAAATTCAAAAGAGCCATGACCTTTGGGAAATCTTTTAAACCAAAAAAGACCCAGATCATCCTTTGTCTCCACTCAGTCTTATCTGAATCTTTCCTGTTCCCTTCTGACTCACATTGCATATTGTATAGTATTGACTCAAGGTGGGCTGTAAATTTGTGATTTCTTCAAATTAATGAAGACATGTTATGTAACAATACATATGTAATCTAGTCTGAAACATAATAAATGTTACAAACTGTGAAAAGGTTTGCTTTGATGTGGCAATGCTAAAGTAGTTTCTGGCTCTTCTAATTTCTTAGACAGGCTGTCAATCTAGGGGTTGTGAGTTTGAACCCCAGCTCGGCCAAAATTCTTTCAAACATTTGACAAAGGTCACTGTGACAAGAGTCATTCATCTTCCACCAAGTGGCTAACAGTCCGAGTGGGAAAGCAGCCAGATGCTTGGAAAGTCTATTGTGTGAGAAAGCTAGGAAATACATGAATGGTGAACTGGCAGCTGTGATATGACTTAAAAATTGTTGAAAACAACATTAAACCCAAATCAATCAATCAATAAATCCAAGTGGGAAAAGGGTTAAACCAAAATTGATGTACCTATTATTTTTTCTGTTTCAGACAATGTATCAGTACACAGTAATGAGATTAGGAATACAATTAGTCCGAGTTTCCAGTTAGACCTGGACTATTTATTGAACGAGTTCACTGAGGCTGACAGGGACAATGAGGCCAGCCAAGTATTATATGTTATTACACGACATATATCCAGCCTTCGAAGAATATACAGGTATAACACGCATCAAAGAGAAACTTCAATATTTCGTTTCACATGAAGAAATAAGAAAAAAGAACATTTAAATCCACAAACATTAGAACAATCTAATCTGTGGTCAGTAAGGCTGATATCGGTTTTTGAAGATATAAGTTTTATGTAGGATATTTAACCTGGCGGGGTCTGTATTTTAAATGAAAGAGATGATTTAGAGCTAAACTGATCATGAAAAGTGACATATAATACTAAAGACAAATGGACAAGAGGTTGTGATAAATTTAAATTAGTACCAAAAACAATCAACTATTTGTATTGAACACACGCCCTGTTATGATAGTGTTTTATCAAATAATGCTGACACACAGAAAATCTGTTTTTCGTTTGTATCGGTAAGTCATGATAGTGGATAAGGGTTTCCCACATAAAACAAATCTGCAGCAGACGACTTTGAAATTATCAATAAAAAAATATAAAAAATCTCTATAAATGATCGTATGATAACTGAAAAGTGTTGAAATTACTTTGGCAAATGCAGATATTGCTCATTATGAGCAATTTCTCCTTTCTACAATGATTTCAATGATGTTCACCCTAACATACTTTGAAATCATCAAGTACAAAACATAGAAAATCTCTATAAATGATAATAAGATAATTAAAAAGAGTTGAAATTATTGTGGCAAATTGAGCAAACGAACAATTTCGAGTGGACAAAACTGATGTGAACTCGTGTCGTGATTAGAATTAAAAGAAATCAAGGAAACGTATTATCCAAAAGACTGACAAGAGCTGCAGCGACTTTCGAAAACATTGTGACAAAAAACGAAATTGATCACGAGGAATTTATCCTTTTGCTACAATGTTTCCACTTTATGTCCATAAATTATGACTTCATTTAGCAAGCTGTTCCAATTTTTACTTAATGTGCTACATTTGTCGTACGTGGGAAAGGCTTAATATAGGAACTAGTTTCAATTTTTTTGAAAACGTTAAACCAGTGCATGACAATTTACTTGCATTTATTTCTCAAACTGTAAAATCATGAATTTATAATTATAGATTTACCAGTTGACATAAGAGTTGAAATGCTGTCTACATGTACAGTGATAAGTTAAATACAGTTCAGTTAATCCGATAACACTTTGATTGTAAGAACCAGAAGATTTCATTTCATATAATATTCGTTCTGTGTAATATCTTAAAATATCTATGTAAACCATACACCTTGTTGATAAATACTACAAAGAAAGCTTTTTAAAAAGCAAAAACATTCGCGCATCCATACAAAGGAAGTGAAATTTCTTAAGCAGTTTTAAACTAAACCTGGTACTCCACTTGAACAGGTATGTGTGCACCTTTCCCCCACAGTAAATGTTCATTATTATGATATATATGCTCATTAAAAGCGAAAGCTATGCTGTCAAACTAAAGAGAAAAGAGTGTTTTATGATCGAACAATACAAATCGTTGGACTTCGATCATTACATAAAGGCACATTGGTAGTACAATGGTCTGTACAAAGAAGTATTTTTCATAAATTTTGTTGGGGGTGGTGGTGGGGTTTTGAGACTATGTTGTTTTCAAGATCGTTTGTTGTTTGCTGTTTCCCACATACATACACTCTAAAGCAGATTGAGAAGACGGTTGACAAATTGTGGTAAAGAAAAAAGTTGTTCATAATGAGCAATTTTTTTACTAAATATTGTAAAAGTTGTCTGCTACTGGCTGGTTGTATGCGAAAAGGATTAAACAAATACATAGTATTGGGCGCATCCAGGGGAAAGGTACAAGTTGACATCTGTGAACAGTATAGGTTCAGATCAACCTGTACGTCTGCTCCGTCTTAACAGGGCCTACACTGTTTAACAGAAGCTTCTAGACTGATTATGTGGTGTGGTGGTAGAGTGTCTGCCTCGGATGGGGAGGTAGCGGGTTGGATCCCCGACAAGGGATCGAACGTATGTCTCCAACTCTCGAGGCGGACGCTCTTACGTCCTTTCCATTACTGCGACCAGTCGTTCTGGCTTCGATTCCATCATTCAATGGTCATAAGAGGGAGCATGGATATGTGAACTGTCGCATTGACATGACTGAAATACTATTACAATTGGATAAGCTCCCAATAAAACAACACGCACAATTATTTCGCTGACTGTATATGTATTTATCGTATTTGTATGGTGAACTATTTAATGATTTAATCCAAATGTATAGCGCCTTTTCTGAAGAATAAAGAATATACTCTTACATGCGTAAGAAAAAACTGAAATAGGCCTACCTTTTCAAATGTATAATATGAGCTGTTACTTGTTCGTCTAAACTGCACTGCCCGACTGATCATGAATAGCTATGTGCGCGCTTGTATTCAATTACAAATGACAGGTATAAACGAGACGCTTTACCTGTAACACATGTACAATATGACATAATATTCCGTTTTCGGAAAACATGAAACGAAAGTTGTCCGACTCTAGATACTGGGTTCTTCGTAAACACCGAGCACTCGGCCACTCGGCAATGTGCTAGCCGAATTAACCAATCAAATGACATATTTTGGCTAGGACTCGCCGAACACTCGGTGTGTTAGGGTATTCTTAATACAGCCCTGGTCTCAGGATAACTCACCACCGATGCTGATACTCAACTCAGTGATATTTATCAAACTATCTAACAAAAAAATGAAACGAAAAGATTGGCATTTTCAGTTTTATTATTCTTCAGGAACATCAATTATCCTTTACCACATTAACCGAATTCATAGCTTAACCCTTTGACACAGATAGACACTAAATCAGCATTTGTTTTGAAAACAGCTTGGAAAAACTATGGAAAATCTCTACAATTGAAAAAAAAATACTGAATAAAGTTTAAACATAGTTGCAAATGGAGACATTGCACATCATGTTTCCTTTTGCCACAGTGTTTTCAATGCTGCAGAGACGTCAAAATGCATATGTATGTGGGTAAGGCTTAACAACGGAAATGTTCAATAACTGTTTGTTAGTTATTTGTATAGATATGAAGTAATTCGGAACCGGCTTCTTTTCCCACCTCCGAACATCCATCTCCTCACCTTCCTCACTGATTGACCCGCTGTGACTCTTTATCTTGGATTTGAATTCATTCCCCTTTTCTGTTTCGACCGATCCGCATGTGTTAGGACAAGTTTATCAGCAGTACTGCTAATTAACACAGGAAACGTTGAACGCAGCGTAAAACACCATACACACAAATCAAACTAAAATGTAAGAGATTCTAGATGATATTTAAACTCACGATGCGTATGGCTTATTTATCGATATTCATTATGGAACACATATCAGTTATATAATGGATTCAGTAAACATTTAATGTTTCTATCTAATTTATTCTATTTTGTCACATAAAGCCCTGCCTGGGAGTATCACAATGCCATTACATAAATATCATATGACACTACACAAATATCATATGACACTACTAGTTTGGTTTCCAGTCTTACGCTCAAGTCTTTGTTACAACACGGAAATCAAAGTAGGAAAATGACATCACGTCAGCGGTTTGACGTCATAACGTTAGTCACTTTGGCGTACAAACCGGTAAATTTCATGTAGAAATATGGTAAACGTTTAAAAGTATGTTGACATGTATTCTTTCGAAATACGCCTCATAAATCACTTTATGTGATAAATAGAATATCTCATTCGTGTTTATTTATTATAGCTCATGAAATATCCTCTATGTATTCTATTGTAATGTTTAAGTATTTCAATAAAAAAATAAAAAAATGTTTCTATCTTGTAGTTAACTTAAGTTAAATTAAATATTTATCAAGTCATGTTTTGAGGGAGGATTATCGTATTTTATGATGATTATTTCTATAATTGTTTAGAAAAAAAGAACTTGCAAACTGTCTTCAATTTTAATTTCTCGGATATCTGGAAACAGTAGTTGATAACTCAATATTGAAATGTACCTGAAAATATGTCTTCTCATGAAACCGTGAGTCATACATTTTCAATAGTTATCAATATACTTAAAAGCTGGGAGCATAGTCTCAACGGAAATTTGTAGACCTTTATCGAACTTGTAAGAACAATAAGTAGATTACAAAAGGAACGCTACATACAAACCAGAACAATGACAAATTCTAAACGAAACATGAGTGTGAGCCTTACTGAATCATTTAAGCTTTTTAATTCTGAACTTATAAAATGGACGTCTCCAGCTTTGCATTTGGAAGAGTCCACAGCCAGTTATTTTAGGAATATCAAGACAAAAATGTTGAGTCGAACAGCCAACATTATGGAATCCTAGTTAGACGGCGTGGATGCACCGATTGACTCTGAACATGTGACACAGGCTGGTCCTGACTCTAAACACATGGCGCAGATTGACCTAACTCTAAACTGGTGACACGGGCTGACCTGGCTCTATGGTGGCACAGGCTGATCTGACTATAAAATTGTGGCACAGGCTGGTCCACACTCTAAACTGGTGGCACAGGCTGGTCCTGACTCTAAACTGGTGACACAGGCTGGTCCTGACTCTAAACACATGGCGCAGACCGACCTAAACTGGTGACCTGGATCTATGGTGGTGACACAGGCTGGTGCTCACTCTCAACTGGTCGCACAGGCTGGTCCTGACTCGAAACTGGTGACACAGGCTGGTCCTGACTCGAAACTGGTGACACAGGCTTGTCCTGACTCTAAACACATGGCGCAGACTGACCTAACTTTAAACTGGTGACCTGGATCTATGGTGGTGGCACAGGCTGATCTATCTATACGATAGTGGCACAAGCTGACCTGACTCTAAACTGGTGGCACAGGCTGGTGCTGACTCTAAACTGGTTACACAGGCTGTTCCAGACTCTAAAATGGTGGCACAAGCTGACCAGAATATAAAACGGTGGCACAGGCTGGTCCTGCCTCTAAATTGGTGGCACAGGCTGGTCCTGACTCTTAACTGGTGACACAAGCTGGTCCTGACTCTAAACTGGTGGCACAGGCTGGTGCTGAATCTAAACTGGTTACACAGGCTGGTCCAGACTCTAAAATGGTGGCACAAGCTGACCAGAATATAAAACGGTGGCACAGGCTGGTCCTGCCTATAAACTGGTGGCAAAGGGTGGTCCTGAATTTAAAATGGTGGCACAGGCTGGTCCTGACTCTAAACTGGTGGCACAGGCTGGTCCTGACTCTTAACTGGTGACACATACTGGTCCTGACTCTAAACTGGTGACACAGGCTGGTCCTGACTCTTAACTGGTTGCACAGGCTGGTCCTGACTATTAACTGGTGGCACAAGCTGACCTGACTATAACATGATGACACAAGCAGTCAAAAGGGTTAAAATGCTGAATTTAGAACAAAGTCCCGAAATTAACATTCGGAGATTTTTTATCATGGTTATTGACCGGGGCCGTGATTAAGCGTTGGGGATTTGGATCCGGGGGCGTCTCGGGTTCGATCCCAAGTCGCGGTGGTCAAGTTTGAATGCCCATGGGCAATGCACATTACCTACACTAGTACTGGTTTGTTTACCCATGAATCATGAATAAGTGAACTATTGCCGTGATCCAACTGAAATAATATTGGAAAAAAAAACATCGTAAAACCCCAATGAAACAAACACACATGTGGATAAACAATTTTATATTCATTAGGTCTACAAACAAACACAGTTTAAACGACTTATTTGTATGAACAAAACAAAATTGATTTTGACAAGTAATGAACAATAGTTAGCAGTTTAAAGTTAAAACAAATGACTTATTTATAGTGTAAACTTATGTATCTAACATCGATTGCGAAACAAGGTTTCAGCTTATATCACGCTGGATGTCTGCTTCCTGGAGACTTAACCAGTACTCGCGCCGTTTGTGTGGGGGAATCCCCAAGGCAGAACCCGTTCACCACGGGGTACAAACCCGGCATCTTTGGTACGAGAGGTCGACGCTCTACCACTGCATTACTGTCTCTCCTTCCTTTGTTTGGTAATAACTAACATATATTCTGAACACAGTCATCTACTACAACACATTAGTGCCGTCACTAAAACAGATGTTTTTTAAGGACACAATTCTCAATGAGGAAGCGCTTCATTTACCACAATCGTTCTCATAAGTAGACTTATATCAAATTCTATTTAGGTTTAAATAACTTCTTTTCTTTTTTATCTCAGACGTTGTGAACTTGTAAAAATAAACACCAATCAAGTTTTGGGTAATTTAATATCAAATATACATCAACATGTTCATGGATCTACTTGGAGGTAGTCATCAAAAACATCGCAAAAGACATTGCAGGGTGTTCAACATGACTTTGATTACAAATGAGCGCGGGTGCTATTCACTACTTAATGCGTACACAAATTACTTTTCATTTATGATGTGATTTGCGAATAATTAAACCATAATAAAACGGCACGAAATTGCTCAAAATGTTCGGGCTTTATTAACGTTTAGACTGGCGGAAAAAACGTAACGATACAAAGTTCAGTGAAACGCTCTATCCTGCTAACGTTTGGCGTACGCAAGCTTTTTGTGCGTGCGTAGTTAAGTGAAGCACATCCAAGAAGTCGAATACAGACAATTCTAGGTCGATCAGGTTCTACAATTATCACCAGAGTCATGTTTTATATACTTGCATGAGTTGGCTCAATTTTGTTTCTATAGTGTTTCCACAAGATGTCAAGCAAACACGTATGGGCTGATACATAGGGGCCTGTAACGCTAACAAAATGTATATTTTATATATAATAGAGTATACATGTACATCTGTTTTTCTATTTTAAAATAGCGTGCCAGACCCTTTATGGACTGATAATCTGTTTTGTTTCAGATCGTTTTGCACACAAGACGAATTACATGTCTTTAAAATGAAACCAACAAACACGATTAATTTAACCTTTCCCAACATACAACAAATCTGCGGCAGACGACTTTGAAACAAAGTAACAAAAGCCTGAAAAATCTCCATAAAAGATAGCTTAATTGTTAGATAATGATGAAAACATTGTCGCAAAATGTTTTAAAAAAGTCGTCGGCTGCAGAGACGTCAGAAAGCGTCTATATGTGGGAAAATGTTAAGCAATGAAAAGGTTTAATCCAAGAGCATTACAAAAATATGGATAACATTAAAATACAATGAAAGAAATATTCATGGTTGGGAACCTAACCCTAGAAATTCACATGGATATCTGACTACACATCCATGTTCTTAACCATTGCCCTATAAAATCAATTCAATCACATTATTTCGAATAAGGTATATATTAAGTTGAATACCCATTTAAATAACGAATATACTGTTGAATGTTACCGAACATCGGCGAAGATTAATAAGCGACAGGTAAATCCTGTTCACTTATATTGTCGATAGGCTTTATCTATAACACATGTAAACTGTGACCATATATTCTGTTTTTGGAAAAAATGAAGCGAAATGCGTCCTCTTAAAGAGCAGCAGATACAATCCGTGTATTCAGATTGTCCTAATGCACTGTTCACCCGGCACTGTGCTAGCCTAATTAACCGATTAAATGACAGCTTATGACTAGCAACCGCCGAACACTCGGTTGGTTAGGGTAATCAGATTACACCCCTTGTCTCAGAAGAAATATTAATTGGGGCTTATCGCCGTTTTCAACAATCTTTCAATAATATCACGGCGGCCATTTCACTTACTCATGTGTTTCCTGGCTTTCTCATACCAGTAATACAATATAAGACTTTTCAAGAACAGGCTGCTTTTCCCACATTTACTGTTAGACCAGTGGTTGAAGACGAATAAAGCTTTGTGAAACGTCGAAAAGAACTTTGGCCGAGCTGGGGTAAGAACTTACAACCCCTGGATTGAGAGTCCGCGTCGCTACCAAATAAGCTAAGAGGCTTCGGCCAGAATAAACGAACCAGCAGTGCTTACAATTTACTAAGCAAACGCTGTAACAATTTTAAGTTTTTAAAACTAAAAATCAGACAAAGTAAAGGTTTTACAATTTCAGTTTAATTATATTAACCCTTTCCTACATACCGCACATCTGCAAAAACATGAAGGCATACAAAGCAAACATCACTTTAATTGAAAGTATTAAACACATTGTGGCAAAAGTAAAATTTGCTCATTATGATCATTGTTTACAAAAATTCGTCTGCTACAAAGGTGTAAATATGCGTATGTAATTAGGACAGGGTTAATATGATTTTTGTTGAGGTGGGGTTGTGACACTTTGTTGTTTTCAAGATCGTTTGTTTTTAATTCTAACCCTTCCCCGGATACATAGACACATACTATTCTTACGACGCTGAAGCAGACAACGTTTGAAAAAAAATAATGGCAACAGAAGAAATTGCTCATAATGGTCTTTTCTCATTTTGCTACATCTGTTTTCAATTTTATTCAATAAGTTTCTTTTCATTTATAGTCAGTTTTCTTATCGTTTTACTAAATGTTGTAAAAGTCGTCTACTGCTGGCTGGTTGGTTGTATGCGAAAAGGGTCAAACAAAGACATCAAACTCAAAAGGTTTTCCTAAAGCTGATGCGAACCTTGTAAGACTGAAATTTGGCACAAAGTATACCTTTAAAGAACACACGAATAAATGTCTATGGGTCACAAGATAATTTGCGATAAAGTATTGTTTAAAATTTAATAATCAATTCAACAGTGTGGTTCTTCTATGGGCCCGTACAGGGGAAAGGTACAAGTCGACATCCGATCAACTCGAACATCTGCTCCGTCTTATCAGAATCTACAATATTTGACAGAAAGCTTCTAGACCGCCTCTGTGGTAGAGCGTTTACCTCGGATTGGGAGGTAGCGGGTTGGATACCCGACAAGGGAGCGAACGTATGCTTCCAACTCTTGAGGCGGACGCTCTTACTATCTATCACTGCGACCAGTCGTTCTGGCTTCGATTCCTTCATTCGGTCATTAGCGGGAGCATTGATATGTGAATTGTCGCATTGACGTAACTGAAATGCTATTGAAATTGGATATAAACCAACACAATTATTTTACTGACTGACTGTATATGTATTATCGTATTCGTTCAGAGTGTAATGAATTAATCCAATTGTATAACGCCTTTTCTGAAGACTTATATGCGTAAGAACAACATTGAAATATGCCTACCTTTCAAATGTATAATTTGAGTTGTAACTTGTTCGTCTAAACTGCACTGTCCGACTGAACATGAATAGCTACGTGCCCGCTTGTATTTGATTTTAAATCGCGAGTAAAATCGATGCGCCTTATCTGTAAGACATGTACAATATGACATGATATCCCTTTTTTCAGAAAATATCAAACGAAAGTTGTCCCCCTCGAGATACTGGAGTGTAATCAAGTTGTTCGTAAACACCGAACACTACGGAATGTGCTAGCCCACTTAACCAATCAAATGACAGATTTTGGCTAGCACTCGCCGAACACTCGGTGTGTTAGGTATTATGAATACAGCCCTGGTCCCAAGATAACTAACCAGCAGTGCTGATAATCTACTCAGCAAGCGCAGTGATATTTAACAAACTGTCAAACATAACATAAAACGAAAGGTTTTGCATTTTCAGTTGTATTGTTCTGCAGAAAAGAACATTAACCGTTGCCTACATACAGCAAATATGCAGCAGACGACATTGAAAACAATAAAGCATACATATCAAACATCTCTCTAAATGGAAGTTTAATGAAGTTGAAAACTTTGTGACAAAGGATAAATTACTCATAATTTAGTAATTTGTCATTTTACCACTATGTTTTCAAATTTCGTCTGCTACAGAGGCGTCAACATGGGAAACAGTGCACACTTATTTGTAGAATCATATGATTGTCCGACAGTGCCGAGAACTGATAGAGTTCCGACATCGATAACATAGTTTGTTTATTGAGATTTGCAGGTCAGTACCTGTATCCAGGACATCTGTTTGACACAACTGTAATATACTAGGAATTGCATCTTGCCCAGGGGCTCTCAACATTGACTACGGTAAGCAAGGATCGAACCAAGGACATGCTGTATCAGAACCTACGGCGAACTCGCTAACTACTCGGTTGGTCGGCAAAGTACAAAAGATGTCACAGCAGCAATTAAGAAATGGTAGTGCATAGCCATGTCAATGCTGCATTCTTAAAACGGATTTGTCCAGCTTGGCATTGAAAGAGTCCATAACTGATTCTAGAAATATCTAGATAAAATGTTGAGTTCAGCAGTCAACAGTATAGAGCCTAGTCTGACGGCGCATACGCGCTGACTGGCCTGGTTCTATACTGGCGGCACAGGCTTCACAATAGCTGTTCAAGCAGTCACAGGCTTATTGGTTTCTTTGATTGATTTCAAGGGTGAGAATGAGTTGTTACTTGTTCGTATCAACTGCATTAAGGCAATGTCGCTGTCCGACTGAGCATTAAAAGCTATACCCACGCCGTCTCATTCGATACACACTTAATGCAGTGTTAGAAAACTGGTTATTCATTTCTAAAAGCAACCAAACCTTCAGGAAAACAGAACAAAAATACCATAAAAAGTTTTGGACGAGACCTGGTCAGAGCTTAAGCCATTGATCAGTCTCCCTCTCCTCAAAGCATAATACGTGGCACAAACAAACTAATTCAAATGAAAAGCCCAAGTCCATAACTGGAACGATATGACCTACTATTCCTTTTTCAGAAAATACAAGAGAAAGTTGATGCAACGCATCAATGTCGCCGGATATCCATAGTGCAGTTATGCATAACACTAACATTATAGTAGTTGAATAAACAGTTATCAACTGAGGGGCATATTGGAACATCAGGGGTGGGGGTCAAGTGAAAATGTATCATAACTTGCATTGTTTTGTCAACGAAGTGAATGATAATTGAAGCCTTTCATTGTTTATGATCAATCTCCATTCCAAAGTAGGTTGACCATACACACAACCAACAAATTATTGATCATAAACAGTAATGGAAATGAGAAATCTTGCCAATCATTAGTCTTAGTATGTATACAGTGCTTTCATTAAGGAATAATTATAAGATTTGTGAATTACACATACACTTTTCAAGATGTTTGTCAGAATATTTGAATTTTATTATTCTTCAATAAAACCACAAAACAGACAATTTAGGATTTGCATGCAAAGCACGTCTTTTTACCTTTCCTCTATCAAAGTCAACAGTGGACACCTTTGCAGCAATCTACTTTTAAAACAATGAGATAAGGGTTAAATCGCTGAAGACAGGAGTTTTCTCGTTTTCTCAAATTGATATTAGCTTGGCATCCTAATTATATCATACTTTAACAAACAAATGTTGAAGTGTAGTCCAATATTTATAAATTAGACCACCTTCGAAATATAATATCAACTAAACAGTTAAATCTCATTGAAATTGTTGTATAATTTAAACTTAATTTCGAACATAAACTGAGCCCTACAACATGTTAATTTATTTTAATTCTTTCCTTCTTTTTTTATAATGAAAATAACAAACTACTCATGTTTTAAAATTATATTATGATGGGCGCCCTCGTGTCAATGATGCATAATACTATGCAGATCGGAAGCAATATGCCTTTAGGGAATTAAATGACACATTTAAAATTGTCAAGGACGAAATAATTGTGTACGAAAGACCCGATTCTTTCTTATTCGCAGAGGTGTCGTTCTTGAAACTCTCTTTATAGGCAGAGAGTGTTCGTTCAAAGTAATGTTTCTATTAAAACTAGTTTTATCTCGGTTTGTTTTTTTCTTCATTTGTTTCGAACCAAATAAACATTTTAAATCACCTACGATTTACTATTTGTAAGTGAGCGTAAAGAGCGGCTCTCTGCAAAGGAGATTAATTGATCTACGCAGTTGGTATTCGCGAGTCACGCGATCAAAAGTTTTAGCTTAGAAACATTTCATATTTTAGATATACATAGATAAACATTATAAAATGTCTTCTTCACAAATCAAGACATCTCTTTGAACATGAAAATAACATCTCTTTGAACATGAAAATAACATTCAGGAAGTTAAAATTGCCAATAAAAGGAGAATATTCGAGGTCATTTTCATCTCGATATTTACACATAACAAACAGTCTGCTTCAAGCAGGTGTGGGTATGTAAATATATTAGACTGTGCGACGTAAAGGTTTGTAGTTATCGCCTTTTGAGTACATGTAGTATATGGTGTAAAATAAAGTATTTCAGTCTAGCTAATAGGGACTGTTTTGTCTTCGTAAATTAAACAAAAAAAACATAAATGCAAGTCAAAATAAAGAAACTGAAAATACCTAAAACATCGGAATATTTATTTCATTTTAGATGTGTCATTACTTAGTGTTTTTAAACAAACACAATTGTAATATGTTCAAGACATCTAAATGTGTTTCTTTCTAATAATAATCCCCCCTCCCATGTGATTTCCGAAAACCTATTAAAAATAGAAGTCGCGGGCTTCTGCCCGGCGACTAATGGAACGAAATACTTCAGTCGCGAGAGTATGTTTGGATCATACCGAATAGTTGGGTGTATTCAGATTATCACAAGGCACTGAACATTCGGCAATATGCTAACAGAATAAACCAATTAGAGTACAGCATTTGATTAGCACTCGCCAAGTTCTTGGTGTTTTTTTGGTAATTCGAATACGTCCCTAGTATCATGGTAAAACAGTGCTGATAAATTACTAAAGCAAACGCTATGTGTAACTGTTGACTGTGGCGTACGATTTAGTATTCCCCTTTATCTGTGACACATGTACAATATGACCTAATTTTCCGTTTTCAGAAAATATAAAACGAAACGGATACGTCTCGAGAGAGGGAGATCCGGGTTCGCTGCCCGGTCGGATCTTACTACATTGTACATAGGTGTATTGAGAACTGTTCTTTAACACTGAGTACTCGGGAATGTGTTAGCCGAATTAACCAATCAAATGGCAGCTTTTGGCAAGCACTCGCCGAACACTCGGTGTGTTTGGGTAATCTTAGTCTGAAATTACCTGCCCTTACGATTACACTTATTTACTATAGTGCGACGGGTACCAGGGTAACCTGAATGCACCCACGGTCAATACTTCATTAACGTGTTTACTATAGTACGCCGGGTACCAGACTAGGGTTACCTGAATTCACCCATAGTCTCAGTATAACCTAACCAGCTGAGTTGATAGTTTACTCCGCAATCGCTGTGATATTTATGAACTGTTAAATGTAGGCCATAGCAACAAACAAACACAACAAACACGAACATTTTGAACTTTCAGTTGTATTGTTTTTCAGGAACGTAAATTAATCATTTCTCACATACAGCAAATCTGCAGCAGACGACTTTAAAAACAATAATGCATAAATAGCAAACATTACCTTTAATGAAAGTGTTATTATCGCACATAGTTTTACGACAATTCGTCTGCTGCAATGGCGTGAGAATTGGAAGCAGAATACAATAAATTGTTGAACCATGTTTGTCATAGTGACGAGAAATTATATACCTCTGAAGATCGTTAGCTTTGCTTGTTTATGGGGTTATTCGCGTATATAAAACCCTTTGCATAACAAAACGGTTATACGATAAAAATTAAGATTGACTACGGTTAGCAAGGATCGAACCAGGGACATGCTGTATCAGACCATAAGGCGTACGCGCTAACTTATCGATAGTGCGGCAAGGTACCAAATATGTCACAGCAACAGTTCAGAAATGGTAGTTGATAGCCCAGACAAAGCTGCATTATTTAAATGGATGCGTACAGCTTTCGCATTTGGAAGAGTCCATATATGGGTATATCAAGAATTGATCAGTCAACAGTGTAAAGCCCTACACCCTATATCACAACAGCAATTCAAAACTGGCAATTTATAGCCCTGTCAATGCTGCATCCTTAACATGGATTTGTCCAGCTTTTTCTGCATTTATAGGTATATTAAGAGTTGAGCTGTCAACAGTGTATAAAGCCCTGCACTCGGTATGATTTGTGTTAAGTAGTCCGTTGCCTCGCAAGGGAAGAATGTTTTGTAGGGTAGCCTACTGGTGCCCCCAGGCATAAGCTGTCTCAGATCATACGGCGTGTGGAGGGTATATCCTGGACCAAAAATGAGGGTGCTGTGGGTACCAAATTTAAACAAAAGCTTGTCTATGCCATATTTCCTGGTATGGAAATGCATTTGTGTGAAAGGTTTATCGCGTACTTTAATTTGGTCACTGTGCCCGTTCAAAGAAAAGGCTTGACGGGATCTTCTTTCCTATGCTATCGCTTTTATGGTAATCACATACCAAAATCAGATAAATATTAAAGTAATTGGAATATATCATTCGGTCCAATGCACTCGGAAATAGGTAGACTCGGTATCTTCGTGAATATTCGTATAACCAAGTCTCGATATGTAAACCAACCTACGAACATTCACGAAGGTATCGTAGTGTCTACCTATTTCCGGTTGTAGTGGTGTGTTTGTTTTGGGTTTTACGCCGCTTTCAACAGATAAGGACATAATATTATGTACAAAATGATTTAATTTTCCGTTTTTAGAAAAATATTAATCGAAACGGGAGAACCGGGTTCGCTCCCCGGTCGGATCATACCACATTGTACATAGGTACATTGATAACTGTTCTAACACACTGAACACTGGGGAATGTGTTAGCCGTATTAACCAATCAAATGGCAGCTTTTGGCAAGCACTCGCCGAACACTCGGTGTGTTTGGATAATCTTAGTCTGGAGTTACATGCCTTTACGATTACACTTTATTTATTATAGAACGACGGGTACCATACTAGGGTAACCTGAATGCACCCATGGTCTCAGTATAACCTAACCAGCTGATAGTTTACTCAGAACATTTGTGATATATTTATGAACACTGTTAAATGTCGGGCATGGCAACGAACAAACTAACAAACAAAAAGAAAATGAAAAGAAGTGCAGTTTCAATTTGGAGAAACAAACATAATGTTTGCGACTCCATCAAAACAATATCAGTTAATTAATGGGCGTTTAAATAAGATAAGTCTCTCTCTCTCTCTCTCTCTCTCTCTCTCTCTCGTCTCTCTCTCTCTCTCTCTCTCTCTCTCTCTTCTCCTCTCTCTCTCTCTCTCTCTCCTCCATCTCTCTCTCTCTCATCTCTCTCTCTCTCTCTCTCTCTCTCTCTCTCTCTCTCCTCTCTCTCTCTCTCTCTCTTCTCATATTATGTTTTGTGAAGTGTTGATGAGTTAATGTCTATATACTGCATGGCTTAAATTGAATAGTCGCCCAGTTTATGCCCATATCAATATGTACATTCAACGCAGCTTCATCGGAATTAATGTCCGGGTGAGCTTAAGTCAGTACAGTGCAATGGCTAGATGGACATGTATTGGTCGCCAAGGGGAGTTCATATGAGCGGGTTGTAGAAGTCAACCTTACGGCGTTTGATCAGT